>CM019744.1:11336109-11878783 GCA_009761775.1 Ficus carica | reverse complement strand
ACGTGAAAGAGAGCTTTCGTAATACGGTATGTAAACAGGAGTTCAACTTCAAACTTTTAGTGGAATAGTTTTGAAGTTGATAATTGATGAATAATTAATCTGGGATTAATTTTTCACAATTATAGGAGCCTCTTTACATATTTCCATCGGGTCCCTCTATTAGCTCATATAGTTCCGTATAGCGTCTCGGGATTTGTTCCTAATGAAATCGGTAAATTTAAATGGAATTTAGTAATGTCTATTAAGACATGGTACTCTCTAACATGCAATCCAGAAATGCAATCCAGAAAGGATTGGACATGTGAAATTAATAGACAAATGATTTGTCAATATGTGATTGGTTAATTTGAATTTTGGAAATAAGATTGTGTTTGAATTATTTAATTTTGGAAAACAAATTTTCTCTCCTAATCTAAAAGTGATGCACGGTTTTTAGATAGGTGGAGGGAAGAAAATTTTGTTTCAAAATTGTTGAAATATATTCCTAACATCAAATTATTAATTGCTTTGAATAATGGAGATTATTTGATGGATTTTTTCTTTTCTTTAAAAAGTTGTGAACGGTTTTAAGAGTAGGAAAATTTCAAATATTCCATTTATTTAAATTAATAAATATGGTTGATGTTTGAGGAAAATATTTAATTCAAAAAAGTGAATGTTATTTAAATTTAAAAAGGTTTAAAAGGAATTTGAATCTAGATAGGACTAGGATCTTTTGACTAGTCTAGACTCTTGATTTAAAATTTGAACCATCAATCTAGCTTCAATTTCAAGTGTGGCCGAATTTTTTGTCGGAAGATTTCCTCTTGGAAAAACGTTTTTAGGTTCAATGAATGTAGCCTTAAAGTTGTATGATCTTTTGATTCAAAATTTATCCAGAAAAATAATTATTAATTATTTTTAAAGGAGATGAATTTTGAAAAAGGATTGGACTTCTATATAAAGGCAAGGGATTCTTGAAAAACCAATTTTGGGTATTTTTTTCAGGAGGGAAAAACGTTTTTTTTTTAGTGAGAGGAAAAACAATTTAGGTTTCTTCCACATCAAAATTCGGCTATCTTGTGGAAAGAAAAAGTGAGAAAATTCCATTGAATCAAAACTGTGAGGAAGGTTAAACCGAGTGATAATTTTCATAGGAGGTTAACCAATTCCTGTTTTGTAGTTTTGAAGAAGGAAGTTGGATCATATTCTCAACGAGGAACATCGGAATTGAGAAGGAATGATTTAGACTTTGGAAAGCATTACCGGTCGCTTGGATTCAAAGAACGTGTGCCCACACACACTCTGAGACGTGGAACTCGAGAATAGTAGAGAAGACACGTTGGTTAAACGCTCTAGTGATTCCAGAATCCAAGAATTAATATACGCTTGATCATTAATTTAATTTATTGTTATATGCATCATGAGACTCTTTTCCGGAAACGGCATAAAAATTTTAAAACTTCCGCTGCGCTGTAACTCTATACCGGATCCGATTTTTTCAACTGGAAGAAGCACTACGTGAAAGAGAGCTATCGTAATACGGTATGTAAACAGGAATTCAGCTTCAAACTTTTAGTGGACTAGTTTTGAAGTTGATAATTGATGAATAATTAATCTGGGATTAATTTTTCACATTTATAGGAGCCTCTTTACATATTTCCATCGGGTCCCTATATTAGCTCATATAGTTCCGTATAGCGTCTCGGGATTTATTTCTAATGAGATCGGTAAATTTAAATGGAATTTAGTAATGTCTATTAAGACATGGTACTCTCTAACATGTAATCCAGAAAGGATTGGACATGTGAAATTAATAGACAAATGATTTGTCAATATGTGATTGGTTAATTTGAATTTTGGAAATAAGATTGTGTTTGAATTATTTAATTTTGGAAAACAAATTTTCTCTCCTAATCTAAAAGTGATGCACGGTTTTTAGATAGGTGGAGGGAAGAAAATTTTGTTTCAAAATTGTTCAAATATATTCCTAACATTAAATTATTAATTGATTTGAATAATGGAGATTATTTGATGGATTTTTTCTTTCCTTTAAAAAGTTGTGGACGGTTTTAAGAGGAGGAAAATTTCAAATATTTCATTTATTTAAATTAATAAATATGGTTGATGTTTGAGGAAAATATTTAATTCAAATAAGTGAATGTTATTTAAATTCAAAAAGGTTTAAAAGGAATTTGAATCTAGATAGGACTAGGATCTTTTGACTAGTCTAGATTCTTGATTTAAAATTTGAACCATTAATCTAGCTTGAATTTCAAGTGTGGCCGAATTTTTTGTGGGAAGATTTCCTCTTGGAAAAACGTTTTTAGGTTCAATGAATCTAGCCTTAAAGTTGTATGATCTTTTGTGTGATGCCCCGACTTCCCAAGCCGGGTCGCCGGGTCGACACCATACATACTTTTACTTAACTTACTTGAAAATTTGAGACTAAATTTTTTTAAAAAACATAAATACTTAGATTATCTTGTAGAGAAAAACTTGTCATGCATGCATACTATACTGAAAATTACATTCTCAAGTCTTCAAACTTCATACATACTGTATAACATAATTTACTTTTGAGATATATACATATTAACTCAAAAGTGGTTGCGAAAAATTTTTGCGTAGTGGTATCCCACACCGCCCTTCACCCGTCGCATCGTCCGCATGGCCCACCACTTAAGCTGCAAGCTTCTTACCTACAGTATGAAATATACAATGAGCTTTCGCCGAGCAAGTACAAATATATCTCACAAAACATTTCAAACATCTTAAAAACATGCCAATCATCATGTAACTTATGCATGAACCATTTATGATTGATTTGTATGTCTTATGCTTTATTATAGACTCAATCTTGAACTTATTATCTTGTCCTAACATGTGGGCCCATAGTGTACGTACCAAAAACGCGCAGCCTCGAGACAAAGCTAGGGTTTGCAAGGCCCTAACAGTTCTGGGAATCATAAACTTGACCCTCACGCATCAACGAGAGGTTAATAATCATAACTTGACTTGAACATGTATCCTCCACGATCACGGGAGGTTGGTACGACACCTTGCTTGTCTTGTCTTACCATGTGGTTTAATATTAGTGAACATGCCTCATGATGTCACTATATCATATCATACTTAACCTTTGCCATAACATGGCATTCTTGAAAGCATGGCATTCTTGAAAACATGGCATTCTTGAAAACATAGCATTTTTGTAAACATGGCATTTCTTGTAACTTGGAATAACTTCTCATGGCATAACATGTCATAGCATAACTTAGCACATTACAGCATGGCATCACATGTCATAGCATAACATAACATAGCATGTATACTTGAAAATAGTATTTACTATTTTCCATACTGTAGGTGAGGTCTGTACTTGCCTGTTATGCTATATCTTGGGTTTCGTTGCTCCGACTCAGGTTGCAACTGCAGGTTACTTCCTGCTATTAAAAAGCACATAGGATAAGGATCCTATAAAATGTTGGTGACCTATCCAACATTCATGCACAATCTTAGTTATATGTCCCCCAATTATACTGTAACGACCCGCCTAGCACAGGCCGTTACCGTACATACATACATATCGTATATTTCGTACTTACTTATTTTATGTAAACAGCGGAATTTTTTTTTTTTTTTTTATACAGTGTGACACACACACGAAGTCGTACGTAAGATATAACAAATATTAATTAAAGTCGTTTGGCGTATCTTAACTTAACTTAAAAAGCATAAATAAAATAAATTCAAAACGCGTAGCGGTTCTATAATTCCCACGGTTCACAGTCCGCCAAGCCTCGCCCCTCCATCTTGTATCAGCAATTGCTAGCAGGTTGTTTACCTACAGCATAGACGTAAGACAGTGAGCTTTCGCTCAGCAAGTACAACTGTCCTATACCGTGACACAATACAATAAGACACACATACATACATAACTTAATCATTGCATAATATCATATAGCTTAACATAACAGAACATAAAGTAACTTATCCTACATATGTATGAGCCATTTATGCTTTCTTATGCTTTCTTATCATTCATAACTTGCTTTCTTAGCTTATCTTAACATATGGGCCCCATAGGTGTCAATACCGGGCGCGTAACTATGAATTGGTTGGGGCGGCCAGTCCATTTCCAACACAATCCATAGTCCAACCCGACCTAACGCGGGTCGGTACGACACAGGCAACTTGTTTGCCATCATGACATTCTTTATCTTGTACTTAATCTCATTCTTAGTTAATTAGTGAACATGCTTCGTGATGTTCCACATAATTAAATCATAGCATATTTTAATCCTAACATGTTTCTAACATTTTTCATAACACTTTCCTTAGCATAATACATTTTACTTTTCATAACATGTTTCATGACATTTCATAAAGCATAGCATATAATCATAACATTTTGTAACATTTCCTAAATCCTAACATATAACTTTTATAGCACATTTAACATGTAACACTTCATCACCCATAGCACTTAACAATTTCATACTTAGGCAAGTATACACAACAAAGCCTATGCTGCAGGCGGAGTTGTACTTACCTTGTTCGTGTATGTTGTGTCCAAAGTTGAGCTGACCCTCGTCAGGACACTGTCGGATATTATATTCTGTAATAGAACAGAAGTAAGGGTTAGAAATGTTGGTAGTATAACCAACACTCTTATATAACCTTAGTTATATGCCCTTACTTATTTTTACATTATCCTAATTGGTTACATTAAGTAACCCTAGGGTTTAAATCTATTCTAATCGGATTATTTTTAACTTAGGTTTCAAAATCTTATTTCCTTAGAAAAGAAAACCTTAGGTTTAAGTATAAAAATCCTTTTTGTTTAACTTTGAAAACTAAAAATCTTAAAATGAGACGTATAAAATTATTGACTATTGGAAACTGCCTTTGGAACAGTTTCACAATGTCAATTATTAGTGTAACTGCGAAATTACCCTTTTTCTGTGTTGATTTTAGAAATCCTGTACAGGATTTTCCATATTTCCTGTACCGTTTTCGAAATCCATTTTCATTTTAAAAATAAAAGCTGATTCTGAACAACTTGTCTTCACAAAAGTTTTAGATATTAAAAATTTCTACAACTTTCGTGTTTTAGGTAAAACCTAGTTCGGACGTTTTCTTTGTCAAACACCCTGTGGAACCAAACCTGGCCGTGCAGGGGTCCTGGGCACTTCAGGCTCGGGTTTTGTTAAAAACAGAGGCCATTGGAGCCTCATTTTGCAAATCCGTCCGCGTTTTCCACTAGGAAAAATTCTTCTTAACAACTTTTGTGTTTTGAGTTTTTCCAGATTCGGCCTCTAAAGGCCTCAAAAACTGTTTTTCCCGAAACTGGCCAATTCTACCTGAGTTGTCAGTTTTCGGTTTCAATTTCCGTTTACGTCCTATAACGTTCACCCTACCTCAACCGAACTCAGCGGGAGCCTAAATCAGTCATGCATCACATTTCTAACGTCCAATTTTCAACATGCAAGCCAATATTAAAATCATACAACCAATCATAAAACCCTAATCAATAACACAAGCACCTAACATGCATATTCTTTGCAACCACCAACAAACCCTAACCTATCAAGCACAACCCTAAATTTTTAAACTAAAGCAGCAATAACAATGAGCTTAAGCTCTTACAAACCTTGCTTAAAAATACATTTAAATTTCTCAAATGAAATTTAAATGGAAAGCTTAAAGGTTTAGTAAATTTTTACCTCACTTTTGGTCCAATTTGGACTTGGATTTCTTCCCCTTTTTCCTTTCACTAGCTGCTGACCTTGCTTGGCTAATGGGGTCCAAATTTTTCCAGCCTTCCTTCCCTTGAATTCCGGCCACCAACTTGCTCAAAAATTCCGGCCAAATGCTCCAAAATCCGGCCAAAATCTTGGCTTGGTTTTCCTTGCTTTCTCCTCCCTATAACCGGCCTTCTTGGCCAAGATGAGCACCAAAATTTTTCTTGGGTTCTTGGTTGGTATCCTAGATGAAATTGCAGACTTTCAAATCCCTAAATCACCTCTTAGATTCACCTTTTCTCTCTTGCCTTAGCCTTGCTCCACAACCGGCCACTCCTAGGAAATTGGGTGCCAAAATTTCCAAACTTTTTTCCTTGCTTTCCCTTCACAAAAACCAACCCTCTCACTCTCTATTTCCTAGATCTTGGCTGAAATTCCACTCCTTTCTTCACTCCCTCAAATCCGGTTTGCTCAAGGAAGAAAATGGCAAGAGTTTAGTTGTCTTTTCTAATTTTTTTGATTTATGAACACCTCTATTTATAGAGGTTTGGAAGTCTTAAAAATTGCACAATTTGGTCCTTCAAATTTTCTGCAATCAGCCCTTAACCCCCCTCCTACAGCTGGCCGGCCACCAAGCTGAGAAACAAACACATTACTTTCCAAAATTTTTTTTTTTTCATTAATAAAGCTAATGATGTAATAATAATAAAGTAAGTGATGTAAGCCTATCTTAAGGCTTGTTTGTCACTTTTAGTTATTAAACAGTCCATTTTTAATTTAACACAGGTATTTCCAATACTGGATTCAATTATACACAGTATTGATATTTCAAACTGCAGTCCAAAATTCATCTGTGTAAAACCGAACTGTATAAAAATTTTCTCATAACTTGGAACTACTTGACCAAAGATATTCTAATTAATGTGCTTGATTTTCTATGGTGGTTTTGAATCCTAAACATATCATTTTAATCATAAAAATGACTTTATGCAGTACAATTCTATACTGCGAATTATGTAATCGTACAGCCTTTTTCTTTAACTTTTTGGGTCAATCTTTGGCTTTCTCGTCCGCCATTGACTTTCTTGTCAACCGCTGACTTTCCCGCCAAGTTTTGACTCTCGTGGTCAACAGTTGACTTTTTGGTCAACCGTCGACGTTTTTCGGTCAAACTTTGACCAACGTAAAAATTTTGGCGATTTTGCTCCTTTTCGCCTAAAAGGTCATTTTCTTGATTAAGCAATCATTTTCGAGTCTTATAAAATCATAAAACTCACAAAACGTAATAAAAACCCTTAACCGGCTTTTTCATGCATACCTTCATAATTTGTACAAATTCCTTAAAACAAAAGAAATTGTATTATTGTGGAAATACTTGGTATTACAATCTACCCTCCTTAAAAATTTTCGTCCTCGAAAATTAGAACAAACTGGGGTAGTTCTTTCTCATTTATTCTTCTAATTCCCAGGTGGCCTCTTCAACCTTGTGGTTTCGCCACAATACTTTAACCATGGGAATTGTCCTATATCGTAAAACCTTCTCTTCCCTATCCATGATCCGTACGGGTTTTTCTTCATATGTCAAGTCCGTTTGAACCTCTACTGGTTCCTGGCTGAGCACATGGGAAGGGTCTGATACATATTTCTTGAGCATCGAGACATGGAATACGTTGTGCATTGATGCTAATTCTGGCGGTAGGGCAAGTTTGTAGGCTACTTTCCCGATCCTCTCGAGAATCTCGAACGGTCCTGTATACCTTGGGCTGAGCTTCCCTTTCTTGCCAAAGCGCATTACTCCCTTCATAGGAGCAATTTTGATAAACACCGCGTCTCCTACTTGGAATTCCAAAGGCCTTCTACGCTTGTCAGCATAACTCTTCTGGCGACTAAAAGCCACATCAAGCCTTTGTTTAATCTTCTTAATATCCTCTGAAGTCTTTTTGATGAAATCCGTGGTTTGTAGCTGCTTTTGTCCCACTTCTTGCCAATGAATAGGAGATCGACATTTTCTTCCATACAGTGCTTCGAACGGAGCCATACCGATCGATGTGTGATAACTGTTGTTGTATGAAAATTCGATCAACGGCAGCTTCTGATCCCAGTTTCCCTTGAAATCCAGAACGCACGATCTCAACATATCTTCTAGTGTTTGGATGGTTCGTTCTGACTGGCCATCAGTTTGGGGGTGAAATGCTGTACTGAGCTTCAATCTCGACCCCATAGCATTATGCACACTTGTCCAAAATCGAGAAGTGAACCGCCCATCACGATCTGAGATGATCGATTTTGGCACTCCATGCAGTCTAACAACCTGGGAAACGTAGACTTCAGCCAATTTCTCCACTGAAAAGGTGGCTTTGATAGCGATAAAGTGGGCTGATTTGGTTAATCTATCAACAATAACCCAAATCATGTCGTTCCCACTTGCAGTCCTGGGTAGTCCCACAATAAAATCCATGGTAATTTGCTCCCATTTCCATTCAGGAAGCTCTATTTTCTGCAATTCTCCTCCAGGACATCGATGTTCTGCCTTAACTTTCTGACAAGTTAGGCATTTTGACACATATTCTGCTATCTCATTCTTCATGCTCGGCCACCAGAAATTTTCTCGGAGGTCTTTGTACATCTTGGAAGCTCTTGGATGTACTGAATACGGTGTCTTATGTGCCTCTGACAGTATCTGATCCTTCAGAAATTCAAAATTAGGGACACAAACCCTTTCCTTGAAGTACGTAACACCATCCGCAGAGGTCTTGAATTCTTTATTCTTCCCGTTAAAAAGCTGGGCCTTTATCAAAAAGGGATCCTTTCCTCGATGATTCTTAATGGACTCCAATAAATTTGACTGAAGAGTCAAAGAAGATAATCTTCCCGTTAATAACTCCAAGTTGAACTCAGAAATTTCTCTTTGTAGAGGCTTAGGAAAAACTTCAATAGACATTAGCATCCCGGATGACTTCCTGCTTAGAGCATCTGCTACCTTGTTTGCTTTACCAGGATGGTAAAGGATTTCGCAATCATAATCCTTTACAAGCTCTAGCCATCTACGCTGCCTCATGTTAAACTCTTTCTGAGTAAAAATGTACTTAAGGCTCTGGTGATCTGTATAAATTTCACATTTATTCCCGTATAGATAATGCCTCCAGATCTTGAGTGCGAAGACTACCGCTGCAAGCTCCAAATCATGTGTAGGGTAGTTCCTTTCATGATCTTTCAACTGTCGGGAAGCATAGGCGACCACCTTTCCATGTTGCATTAGAACCGCTCCAAGCCCCGTTTTGGAAGCGTCACTGTAGATTACGAAATTTCCTGCATCTACGTCCGGAATTATCAACACTGGAGCTTTTGTCAGCTGCTTCTTGAGCTCTTGAAAATTCTCTTCACATTTCGACGTCCAATCAAAACTCTTCCCTTTTCGAGTAAGGGCAGTGAGAGGTGCTGCGATTTTTGAAAATCCCTCAACAAATCGCCGATAATAACCAGCCAATCCAAGGAAACTCCTAATTTCCGTAACATTTCTAGGTCTGGGCCAAGTACTAACCGCTTCTACTTTAGCAGGATCCACGGAAATCCCTTCTTTTGACACAACATGCCCCAAGAAATGAACCTTTTCCAGCCAAAATTCACATTTAGTGAATTTGGCATACAGCTGATGTCGTCTTAGCGTCTCCATCACCGTTCTCAGATGCTGCTCATGTTCCTCCTGGGACCTTGAATAAATCAAAATATCGTCAATAAAGACAATGACGAACTTATCCAAATATTCTTTGAATACCCGGTTCATAAGGTCCATAAAAGCAGCTGGGGCGTTGGTCAGTCCAAACGGCATAACTAAAAATTCATAGTGTCCATAGCGCGTACGGAAAGCCGTCTTGCAGACATCTGATTCCTTGATCCTAAGCTGGTGATAACCTGATCGCAGATCGACCTTTGAGAATACCACTGCTCCTCTGAGCTGATCAAAGAGATCGTCTATTCTCGGAAGGGGATACTTGTTCTTGATTGTGATCTTGTTCAGCTCCCGGTAGTCGATGCACATGCGTAGCGATCCATCCTTTTTCTTTACAAACAAAACTGGTGCTCCCCACGGAGAGTGACTCTGTCGGATGAATCCCTTGTCGAGCAACTCTTGTAACTGTACTTGAAGCTCTCTAAGTTCCGCAGATGCCATGCGATAAGGTGCTTTTGATATTGGAGCAGCTCCAGGTAGTAACTCGATCCCAAACGAGATTTCGCGCTCTGGCGGGAGCCCTGGCAGATCTTTCGGAAAGACATCCACATATTCCCTTATAATAGGGACGTCTTCTGGCGTTAGCTCCATCTCTCTATCCTTATCCACCATGTTAGCTAAGTACCCTTGACAGCCATTAGCTAACATTTTCCAAGCCTTCATTGCTGTGACCAGTCTAATTGCTGAGTTCCGAGACTGTCCGTAAAAACTGAACTCCTCCTCACCACAGGGACTAAAAGTTACACAACGTTTCCGGCAGTCGATCTTGGTGTTGTATTTACCCAAGAAGTCCATCCCTAAGATCACATCGAAATCCTGAAGCCTGATTGCGATGAGATCTACATGCAATTCTCTGCCACAGATATCCACGGGAATATTCCGTATCCAGAAATTGGACCACAAAATTTCTCCGGATGGCAAAGAAGTTCTAAAGGGTTGTTCTAATTTATCCACACTTCTTCCTAACTTCTGGGCGAACTCCAAAGATACAAACGAACGGGTGGCACCAGAATCAAATAAGGCAATAGCTTCATGAGTGGCGATAGAGATCTGACCTGTCACCACATGAGAAGTCCCTGCTTCAGCATCTCCTCTTGTATAAGCAAAGATTCTGGCCTGGGGTTCAGGAGCTTCCAGCCTGCCTTGGGCAATTGAAGGTCCTTCCAGCCTAGCTTGAACCGCATGCAGCTGGCTATTTACATTTCGGCTTGGACGTGGAGGGTTCTGGTTCTGGTTCTGGTTCTGGGGATTCTGATTGCAGTTTCTAGCATAATGCCCCTCTTTGCCGCACAGATAGCAAGCGTTCGTCCCCATTCTGCACACTCCCGGGTGCTTCTTTCCACACTTGGCACATTGGGGAAAGTCAGTGTTGCTGCCCTCAATTCCTCTATTATTTCTCTTCGGAGGGAAATTCCTCTGTTGACCCTGACCTGAGAAATTCCCTTTTCTCTTATTCCTCCCAAACTGCTTGGAATTTTGAGCGGGACCACTGGTCTGGCCTTTTTGGTTAGACTCGGAGCTCTGGCGGGGCTGTGTCTGTTTAACTACTACCTTCTCCTCCTTCCTGGCTTTGAAAATCTGAGCCCGTGCTTCCTTGTCCCGGTTAATCCAGTATTCCGCTCTTATTGCCCTGCTAACACAGTCGGATACCAGGGTAGGCGGGCTACTGCCTGCACTCACTTGTTTGGAGATGTCCGTGCGGAACATCTTCATCATTTTTTTGACTTTCTCCCTTTCAGTCGGAACCAGTTCCGGGCACAGACGGGCTAATTGTTCGAACTTCTGTACAGCCTCCATAACAGTCATCGATCCCTGTTGCAAGCTGGTGAACTCATCTTGCTGGGCTGCCAGTATCTCCGTATTGTAGTACATGGCACGGAATTCGGTTACAAAATCCTGCCAGTCCATGGCCAGGACATCCCGACGCATCTGTACTGTCATCCACCAGTGTCTGGCATCTTTCCTGAGGGCAAACGAAGCGCAGAGAACCTTTTCTTGCTCAGTAAGCCGCATGAAATCCAAAATGACTTGGATATCAATCAGCCAGTTATCAGCGGCTATAGGATCAGTTGACCCTTCAAACTCAGGTGCCTTCATACGCCTAAACCGCTCGTACAGTAAATCTTCCCGGACCGGCTGTACATTAACTTGTCCTCCAACCGGTGCCATCGGAATCTCGGGCTGAACTTCTGGAACTGGAGGTACTACTGGCGGTACCTGATAGGCTGGGGGTGCTTGGTGAACGGGAGGTGGAACTTCGTCCACTTGGGGTCTCTGGTTCATCTGGGCTATCTGCTCCCGTAATCTGTTCGTTTCTTACTGCTGTTCGAGCAGCTGCCTTTGCAAGTTTGCTACTACTGTTGCTAAATCTGGCACAGGCAGATTTACCGGTATTGTTCGCCGTGGACGTACCATCTTTTACAATTCATAAGAAATATATTATCATACTGTTAATATCTTTTTTTTTTTTTTATACGTAACTTATCATATCTCAAGGGAATATTTAATATTACAATTTATCATAGCGTTTAAAATCTTAGCATAACTCTGGTGTATCGTACTGTAACATTTAACATACATATGCTTAACACAGCACTTCGTAAACATAACATAACTTTTCATATCATATATCCCGTGGTCGCACGGTCCTTTGTACATTTTCAAAAATACATCATATTTACCGTACTGTAAATACATGTCTATGACATCGTACTGTATATATACAGGGTCAAAATGTGATGGAAGTGTCTACCACTTAACCATCGTACATAGGTACAAGCCTATATCCAAAAAATAATAAGCTGGTACAAAACAGTTTCAAAACCAAAAATATATACATAACCAGTTAATCTAAACCTAATCTATCTCTACAACTGTAACCTCCGAAGCTGCATCGGAGTCAGCGTCTCCATCTCCGTCATCAATCGGAATCTCCTCTGGGTCCTCCTCAAAGTCATCGCCCTCATCGAGCCAGCCTCCGAACCCTAGCTCGTGCTCGGGCTCATCGTCGTCGTCCTCATCATCGCTAGATATGACGATAATCGGAGGATCCTCTGGCTGATCCTCGTGGACGTCCATCTCATCATCACTGGCCTCGGCCTCCATCTCGGCCTCCTGTACCTGATCGGCAGCCATCGGGTCCTCTGGAGAGACAGGGCCTGGCTCATATACGGGCTCCGGCTCCTCTACCGGCTCGGGCTCATATACCGGCTCCGGCTCATCGACGTCGTCAGCCGGTGCCCCTGGCTCTACCGGGCCAGCCTGCAAGGCATGAACGATGGCCTCTGCACCCAAAATATACTCAATCATGTGTCCCACCGTCATGTCGGGTGTGGGTGCTGGGACGTACTGTCGGATGGGGGGAGGTAGTCCGTTGCGAAGAATCACTAAAGCCTGCAACCCCGGACTGGGTATATCCTGAGGAATGTGAGGCAGCATCGCCTCCTGAAAGCGCCGGCAATAATGGCCCATCGACTCTGCTGGATACGCGCGCCAAAACTCCATATATTGATAATAACGCTCATGGTGCATGTCCTGATAAATCTCAGGATCTCGGGGTGGCGCGTCGGCTCCCTCCGCAGGTATCGGGCCGTAGCGTCCGATCACTAGCGAACGAAAGTGCCCCCAAGTACGCTCCGGCATCTCCTACTCACCGATCGTCATCCACCAGAGGCGAGCATCAGCCCTCAGACATCGACTGGCCAGCGAGACCTGTAGGCGAGCCTGAATATGACTCGTGCGGAAGATCAACTCCATGTCATATAGCCATGCTGCTAATGACACGGTCAGTCTCGTACCATCGAACACTAAGGGGAACGACTCATAAAACGACGTAACTGCCTCTCGATCCTCCTCCACTCGCTCGGGGTCCATGATATCGTATCTACCATGATATAGTCACATAATAAATATTAATATATGAAAATAAAATTTGACTTACAATGATGGCGGCGATGGCAGGCTGACTGTGAAACCAATTCGCAGGAAACCGCTCTGATACCAACTCTGTAACGACCCGCCTAGCACAGGCCGTTACCGTACATACATACATATCGTATATTTCGTACTTACTTATTTTATGTAAACAGCGGAATTTTTTTTTTTTTTTTTTTTATACAGTGTGACACACACACGAAGTCGTACGTAAGATATAACAAATATTAATTAAAGTCGTTTGGCGTATCTTAACTTAACTTAAAAAGCATAAATAAAATAAATTCAAAACGCGTAGCGGTTCTATAATTCCCACGGTTCACAGTCCGCCAAGCCTCGCCCCTCCATCTTGTATCAGTAATTGCTAGCAGGTTGTTTACCTACAGCATAGACGTAAGACAGTGAGCTTTCGCTCAGCAAGTACAACTGTCCTATACCGCGACACAATACAATAAGACACACATACATACATAACTTAATCATTGCATAATATCATATAGCTTAACATAACAGAACATAAAGTAACTTATCCTACATATGCATGAGCCATTTATGCTTTCTTATGCTTTCTTATCATTCATAACTTGCTTTCTTAGCTTATCTTAACATATGGGCCCCATAGGTGTCAATACCGGGCGCGCAACTATGAATTGGTTGGGGCGGCCAGTCCATTTCCAACACAATCCATAGTCCAACCCGACCTAACGCGGGTCGGTACGACACAGGCAACTTGTTTGCCATCATGACATTCTTTATCTTGTACTTAATCTCATTCTTAGTTAATTAGTGAACATGCTTCGTGATGTTCCACATAATTAAATCATAGCATATTTTAATCCTAACATGTTTCTAACATTTTTCATAACACTTTCCTTAGCATAATACATTTTACTTTTCATAACATGTTTCATGACATTTCATAAAGCATAGCATATAATCATAACATTTTGTAACATTTCCTAAATCCTAACATATAACTTTTATAGCACATTTAACATGTAACACTTCATCACCCATAGCACTTAACAATTTCATACTTAGGCAAGTATACACAACAAAGCCTATGCTGCAGGCGGAGTTGTACTTACCTTGTTCGTGTATGTTGTGTCCAAAGTTGAGCTGACCCTCGTCAGGACACTGTCGGATATTATATTCTGTAATAGAACAGAAGTAAGGGTTAGAAATGTTGGTAGTATAACCAACACTCTTATATAACCTTAGTTATATGCCCTTACTTATTTTTACATTATCCTAATTGGTTACATTAAGTAACCCTAGGGTTTAAATCTATTCTAATCGGATTATTTTTAACTTAGGTTTCAAAATCTTATTTCCTTAGAAAAGAAAACCTTAGGTTTAAGTATAAAAATCCTTTTTGTTTAACTTTGAAAACTAAAAATCTTAAAATGAGACGTATAAAATTATTGACTATTGGAAACTGCCTTTGGAACAGTTTCACAATGTCAATTATTAGTGTAACTGCGAAATTACCCTTTTTCTGTGTTGATTTTAGAAATCCTGTACAGGATTTTCCATATTTCCTGTACCGTTTTCGAAATCCATTTTCATTTTAAAAATCAAAGCTGATTCTGAACAACTTGTCTTCACAAAAGTTTTAGATATTAAAAATTTCTACAACTTTCGTGTTTTAGGTAAAACCTAGTTCGGACGTTTTCTTTGTCAAACACCCTGTGGAACCAAACCTGGCCGTGCAGGGGTCCTGGGCACTTCAGGCTCGGGTTTTGTTAAAAACAGAGGCCATTGGAGCCTCATTTTGCAAATCCGTCAGCGTTTTCCACTAGGAAAAATTCTTCTTAACAACTTTTGTGTTTTGAGTTTTTCCAGATTCGGCCTCTAAAGGCCTCAAAAACTGTTTTTCCCGAAACTGGCCAATTCTACCCGAGTTGTCAGTTTTCGGTTTCAATTTCCGTTTACGTCCTATAACGTTCACCCTACCTCAACCGAACTCAGCGGGAGCCTAAATCAGTCATGCATCACATTTCTAACGTCCAATTTTCAACATGCAAGCCAATATTAAAATCATACAACCAATCATAAAACCCTAATCAATAACACAAGCACCTAACATGCATATTCTTTGCAACCACCAACAAACCCTAACCTATCAAGCACAACCCTAAATTTTTAAACTAAAGCAGCAATAACAATGAGCTTAAGCTCTTACAAACCTTGCTTAAAAATACATTTAAATTTCTCAAATGAAATTTAAATGGAAAGCTTAAAGGTTTAGTAAATTTTTACCTCACTTTTGGTCCAATTTGGACTTGGATTTCTTCCCCTTTTTCCTTTCACTAGCTGCTGACCTTGCTTGGCTAATGGGGTCCAAATTTTTCCAGCCTTCCTTCCCTTGAATTCCGGCCACCAACTTGCTCAAAAATTCCGGCCAAATGCTCCAAAATCCGGCCAAAATCTTGGCTTGGTTTTCCTTGCTTTCTCCTCCCTATAACCGGCCTTCTTGGCCAAGATGAGCACCAAAATTTTTCTTGGGTTCTTGGTTGGTATCCTAGATGAAATTGCAGACTTTCAAATCCCTAAATCACCTCTTAGATTCACCTTTTCTCTCTTGCCTTAGCCTTGCTCCACAACCGGCCACTCCTAGGAAATTGGGTGCCAAAATTTCCAAACTTTTTTCCTTGCTTTCCCTTCACAAAAACCAACCCTCTCACTCTCTATTTCCTAGATCTTGGCTGAAATTCCACTCCTTTCTTCACTCCCTCAAATCCGGTTTGCTCAAGGAAGAAAATGGCAAGAGTTTAGTTGTCTTTTCTAATTTTTTTGATTTATGAACACCTCTATTTATAGAGGTTTGGAAGTCTTAAAAATTGCACAATTTGGTCCTTCAAATTTTCTGCAATCAGCCCTTAACCCCCCTCCTACAGCTGGCCGGCCACCAAGCTGAGAAACAAACACATTACTTTCCAAAATTTTTTTTTTTCATTAATAAAGCTAATGATGTAATAATAATAAAGTAAGTGATGTAAGCCTATCTTAAGGCTTGTTTGTCACTTTTAGTTATTAAACAGTCCATTTTTAATTTAACACAGGTATTTCCAATACTGGATTCAATTATACACAGTATTGATATTTCAAACTACAGTCCAAAATTCATCTGTGTAAAACCGAACTGTATAAAAATTTTCTCATAACTTGGAACTACTTGACCAAAGATATTCTAATTAATGTGCTTGATTTTCTATGGTGGTTTTGAATCCTAAACATATCATTTTAATCATAAAAATGACTTTATGCAGTACAATTCTATACTGCGAATTATGTAATCGTACAGCCTTTTTCTTTAACTTTTTGGGTCAATCTTTGGCTTTCTCGTCCGCCATTGACTTTCTTGTCAACCGCTGACTTTCCCGCCAAGTTTTGACTCTCGTGGTCAATAGTTGACTTTTTGGTCAATCGTCGACGTTTTTCGGTCAAACTTTGACCAACGTAAAAATTTTGGCGATTTTGCTCCTTTTCGCCTAAAAGGTCATTTGCTTGATTAAACAATCATTTTCGAGTCTTATAAAATCATAAAACTCACAAAACGTAATAAAAACCCTTAACCGGCTTTTTCATGCATACCTTCATAATTTGTACAAATTCCTTAAAACAAAAGAAATTGTATTATTGTGGAAATACTTGGTATTACATATACACATGATAACTTATTAGGTTACATAGGGTAACCCTTGAGGTGGTCAAACTTGGTCAACCAAAGTCAACATTCTATGGGTCTACCTTGGGCTTTTGGGCCAAGCCTAGTAACTCGGGTATCCTTCCCAGTTACTATCCGTCATTGTCTTGTTACTAAACTTTGGCTTTTAAAATCCAATTTGGAAAATTTGGCCAAAAATCTTTTGTTTAACTTAAAAAATTCGTAGTTTTCCAAGTGGGATTTTATAAAAATCATTAATGGGTGAAAACTTCCATTGGAACAGTTTTCACAGTCAAAACATTGGTGTTGGTGCAAAAATACAGTTTTCCTGCATTGTTTTAGAAAATCCTGTACAGGAATTTCCTGTTTCCTGTACAGTTTTTAGAAATCCATTTCTATTTAAAAATTTGGTTTGAATTAGAAAAAGTTGTCTTCACGAAAGTTTTAGCTCTCGAAAAACCCTACAACTTTCATGTTTGCAGAAAACCCAGTTCGGACTCTAACGTGCTCTTATTCCCGGTTGAACTGACCTGGCCGTGCATAAGTCCTGGGCACAGTCAGGCACCAACCTAAAAATTCTAAACTAGGGCATAAAAATTAAATTGAGCTTATGCTTTTACATCCAATGCTTGAAATACACTTAAATTTCCCAAATTGAAGCTCAATTTAAAAGCTTAGGGTTTGAAGGTTGACCTCTAGGGTTTGGAATTGGGTTCTCAAGCTTGGATCCCAAAACTTTTTCCCTTTTTCCTTGGCTGCCACCACAACCGGTTTTCCCCTCCAATGGGCACTAAAATTCAGCCACCCTTGGCTTGTGCTCTACCACAAATCCGGTCACCTTATCAAGTCATTTTCCTCACTTTTTCTTTCCCTTTTCTCCTCCCCCACAACCGGCCTCCTAGCCCTAATGGGGTACTAAAAAAATTTCAACCTTTGGCTTGTGGTTCAACAAAATCCGACCACCCTATTAGCTTGCTCTAGGGTTTTATTTTTTTTTTCTCTCTTGGCTTAGGTTCGGTTTTGGAGAGGGAGAGTGTGAGAGAAAATTTTGCAAGAGTTTGGCTAAAATTTCCCAATTTTTGGTCAAAAATCCGCCCCCCCCCCCCCCCTTGGGGTATTTATAGGTAGAAATTAATTTAATTTTGGATTTATTTTTAATCCAAAATTTGCTTAAAAACCCTTGAAGCAAAAATAATTGCACAAAACTTTGCTAAATTGCCCTCCAAGTGGCCGGCCATTTAGGGTGCAAGGTGGATAGGATTGGATTTCTTTCCAAAGTTTTCTTTTCTTTAATTCATAAATGATGTCATAATTCCAAGCTTGGGTGATGTCATCATAAGGCCTTGTTTGGCTTGTTCCTTAATATGCAGTCCATTTTTAAGCTAACACAGATATCTCCAATACTGTGTTCACTAATACACAATAGAATTCAGTACTGTTATACTGAACTGCAGTCTAAAATTTATCTGTGTATGGTTGGACTGTATAAATATTTTTCTTTTTATTTAAAGCTATTTGGCCCTTAATACCCTATTTTAGGTGCTTGATTTTTCTATGGTGGTTTTAAATCTTAATTATACTATCTTGTCCGTAAAGACGGTTTTCGCAGTATATTTCCCATACTGCTTATCGTATCACAGTACCGTCTTATATTTGACTTCTTTGGTCAACCTTTGACTTTTCTGGTCAACTTTGACTTTTTCGGTCAAACATTGACCAACATGAATTCATGAAATTTCGTCATGTCTTTTTCCTTAAAAGGCCTATTATGGAGTCTCGTAGCTAATTTATCGAGAACTCAACACTATACTGATAAAATTATGAATTTTGTATTGATATTCATAATTTTTATTAAATGTCACATAAATACATGGTATGAACTTAGATTTCTATGTAAAAGGAAATCATGAGTCCGTAAAAATTTTGGTCATTACATTTTGATTCAAAATTTATCCAGAAAAATAATTATTAATTATTTTTAAAAGAGATGAATTTTGAAAAAGGATTGGACTTCTATATAAAGGCAAGGGATTCTTGAAAAACCAATTTTTGGTATTTTTCAAGAGGGAAAACGTTTCTTTGGAGTGAGAGGAAAAACAATTTAGGTTTCTTCCACATCAAAATTCGGCTATCTTGTGAGAAAGAAAAAGAGAGAAAATTCTATTGAATCAAAACTGTGAGGAAGGTTAAACCGAGTGATAATTTTCATAAGAGGTTAACCAGTTCCTGTTTTGTAGTTTTGAAGAAAGAAGTTGGATCATATTCTCAACAAGGAACATCGGAATTGAGAAGGAAGGATTTAGACTTCGGAAAGCATTACCGGTCGCTTGGATTCGTAGAACGTGTGCCCACACACACTCTGAGACGTGGAACTCGAGAATAGTAGAGAAGACACGTTGGTCAAATGCTCTAGTGATTCCGGAATCCAAGAATTAAGGTACGCTTGATCATTAATTTAATTTATTGTTATATGCATCATGAGACTCTTTTCGAAAACGGCATAAAAATTTTAAAACTTCCGCTGCGCCGTAACTTTATACCGGATCCAATTTTTCCACCAGAAACCTTCTCGCCTGTAGCAATGCTCAAGTCAATCCGCATTCTTTTATCCATTACGGCTGCTCTCGATTATGAGATCTGGCAAATGGATGTCAAGACAGCTTTCTTGAATGGCTCTCTTAAAGAAGATATCTATATGATACAACCAGACGGGTTCAAGGCAATAGGCCAAGAAGACAAGGTATGCAAGTTGCTTAAATCCATTTATGGATTAAAGCAAGCATCTCGTTCTTGGAATATTAGGTTTGATCAAGCGATCAAAACCTATGGATTCGAACAAAACATTGATGAACCATGTGTTTATAAATGTATCAAGAACGAGAAAGTGGTTTTTCTTGTACTTTATGTGGATGATATATTGCTTATTGGAAACGATGTGAAACATTGTCATCTGTCAAAGTTTGGTTAGCCAAACAGTTTGACATGAAGGACTTAGGAGAGGCTAGTTATGTTCTTGGTATTAAACTCTTTATAGATAGAAAGAACAAAACGATAGCACTTTCTGAAGCTTCGTACATTGATAAAGTACTTGAGAAGTTTTCTATGAAAGATTCCAAGAAAGGTGCCCAACCTTTCAGGATTGGAATCAAGCTTTCTAGAGATGACTATCCCAAGACATCGGAAGAAAGGGAGCGTATGAAAAATGTACCTTATGCATCAGCAGTAGGTAGTCTTATGTACGCTATGTTATGCACTAGGCCTGACATTTGTTTTGCGGTTGGTATGGTAAGTCGATATCAGTCGAATCCGGGACCGAACCATTGGGGTGCGGTGAAGCATATACTCAAGTATCTACGGAGAACGAGGGACTATATGCTAGTGTATTCCGGTCAGGACCTTGTTCCTAGAGGATACACAGATTCTGATTTTCAATCAGATCAGGATTCAAGGAAATCAACTTCAGGATCTGTTTTTACCTTTGGTGGTGGTGCAGTTGTGTGGAGGAGTATTAAGTAATCTTGCATTGCTGACTCGACCAAGGAAGCCGAGTATGTGGCAGCCAGTGAGGCATCAAAGGAAGCGGTATGGCTCTGCAGGTTCCTTGGTGACCTTGAGGTCGTTCCTGGTATGGATAAAGCTATAGTGCTCTACTGTGACAACAGTGCAGCAGTAGCTAATACCAAGGATCCTAGGCATCATAAGAGGAGTAAGCACATTGACAGAAAATATCACATCATCAGAGGCTTTGTTGAGAGTGGAAATGTGACGGTTTGTAAAATCGCATCAGATGACAATCTTGCTGACCCTTTCACGATGACTTTGGTGGCCAGAAGATTCGAAGAACTCGTTGAAGGCATGGGGATGCGTAATATGTCACATTTACTCGCTTAGGGCAAGTGGGAGATTGTTGGGATCTAAATGTGCCCTAAGAATAGAAAATCAATATTAGGGATTTTCTGTAAATATGACATTTTGATATTAATAAGAGAAGGTTATTCATGTTCAATAAGTTGTGTCCTATTTACTTTCATTTGTTGATTGTTTGGTTATTTTGAGCAAACATAAAATACTCCTTGACTGTTGGTAATATATCGGATTACCATATGTATACGGGGTATACATAGAAGACGTGGTAATTTGATAACAGTCTAAATAAATAGTCCGCAATCGATGGAATAAGATTTGGGGATCTTATTTATCATAAGATTGTAAAGGTTGTCTACTTCCTTGGAGGGATGGTTTGTCTTGACCATCGGATAGGTTCCGAGTAGAAACTTTAATGTATACCAGTATTGAGGTATGACATTGGACTGGACCTAAAGTGTTAATTGTTTCGGTTTAATAATTCTGTTTATAAGAATCAATGACACTTTGATTATCATCCTGCATTAATCTTAATCCTGAAATGATTACTTGAGTTCGCATCCATGACTTATGTACTTTAATGCACTACAGGTGCGACACTGTTAATTCATGGTTAATATACTTGTGTTTTGGGTGCATGACTTATGGATGGAAAAATCAAGATTCATAGATACGGAATCCATAGCTATCTTAACGATAGTAAATGTTATCTACTTAAAGGCATTATTCGGGGATTGAAAGATAGTATAACAAGATCTTGGCCATCGGTTTACTTTGTGTTCTCTGGTGATTTACCAATTGTATGGTTTTACAGTTGGTGATTCTTTCAATAGAGAATAATGGAACTTTAAGTTAAAATGATTGAAAAGGTAAAACGGAAAAAGACCTTAATTCAATCATGGATAACATATGGGGATTAAGCAAGAGATGAATAAATCATGGAAGAAGCACTACATGAAAGAGAGCTATCGTAATACGGTATGTAAACAGGAGTTCAGCTTCAAACTTTTAGTGGAATAGTTTTGAAGTTGATAATTGATGAATAATTAATCTGGGATTAATTTTTCACAATTATAGGAGCCTCTTTACATATTTCCATCGGGTCCCTCTATTAGCTCATATAGTTCCGTATAGCGTCTCGGGATTTGTTCCTAATAAGATCGGTAAATTTAAATGGAATTTAGTAATGTCTATTAAGACATGGTACTCTCTAACATGCAATCCAGAAAGGATTGGACATGTGAAATTAGTAGACAAATGATTTGTCAATATGTGATTGGTTAATTTGAATTTTGGAAATAAGATTATGTTTGAATTATTTAATTTTGGAAAATAAATTTTCTCTCCTAATCTAAAAGTGATGCACGGTTTTTAGATAGGTGGTGGGAAGAAAATTTTGTTTCAAAATTGTTCAAATATATTCCTAACATTAAATTATTAATTGATTTGAATAATAATGATTATTTGATGGATTTTTTCTTTCCTTTAAAAAGTTGTGAACGGTTTTAAGAGGAGGAAAATCTCAAATATTCCATTTATTTAAATTAATAAATATGGTTGATGTTTGAGGAAAATATTTAATTCAAATAAGTGAATGTTATTTAAATTCAAAAAGGTTTAAAAGGAATTTGAATCTAGATAGGACTAGGATCTTTTGACTAGTCTAGATTCTTGATTTAAAATTTGAACCATCAATCTAGCTTGAATTTCAAGTGTGGCCGAATTTTTTGTGGAAAGATTTCCTCTTGGAAAAACGTTTTTAGGTTCAATGAATCTAGCCTTAAAGTTGTATGATCTTTTGATTCAAAATTTATCCAGAAAAATAATTATTAATTATTTTTAAAGGAGATGAATTTTGAAAAAGGATTGGACTTCTATATAAAGGCAAGGGATTCTTGTAAAACAAATTTTTTTGGTATTTTTCAAGAAGGAAAACATTTTTTTGGAGTGAGAGGAAAAACAATTTAGGTTTCTTGCACATCAAAATTCGGTTATCTTGTGAGAAAGAAAAAGAGAGAAAATTCCATTGAATCAAAACGGTGAGGAAGGTTAAACCGAGTGATAATTTTCATAGGAGGTTAACCAGTTCCTGTTTTGTAGTTTTGAAGAAAGAAGTTGGATCATATTCTCAACGAGGGACATCGGAATTGAGAAGGAAGGATTTAGACTTCGGAAAGCATTACCGGTCGCTTGGATTCATAGAACGTGTGCCCACACACACTCTGAGATGTGGAACTCGAGAATAGTAGAGAAGACACGTTGGTCAAACGCTCTAGTGATTCCGGAATCCAAGAATTAAGGTACGCTTGATCATTAATTTAATTTATTGTTATATGCATCATGAGACTCTTTTCCGGAAATGGCATAAAAATTTTAAAACTTCCGCTGCACCGTAACTCTATATCGAATCTGATTTTTCCAACATGCACAAACCATTCCCCATGACCGGCCATTACAAGGAGGAAACACCTCATGGACTAGTTTGGTGAGCAACCCTCCTAGCTTTGCTCCTTTGGCTAGCTAAAGCATTGTCAAATCACTAACCATGACCGGCCACATGAGGGTGAGACACCTCATGGATTAGCTTTGATGAGTAAACAACCCTAGCCTTGCACCCTTGGCAAGCTAAGGCTTGCACACCTCACCACCTAAGGCCGGCCATCTCAAGGAGTGGACACATCATGCTACTAGCCTTGGTGAGCAAGCTTCCTAGCTTTGCTTACTTGGCCATTTGGGACAAGAATGGCCGGCCACCACATAGGGATTTTGAGTAAATAATTTGGCCTTAAGGATCAATAAGCAAAGTACAAAAATTTGAACCTCATTAGGACTTGACACCTCATGCTTTCTAGCTTTGCTTGGTAAGCATGCTAGCCTTGCTTGTTGGCTAGCTAGAGCAAGCTCAATGCTCCACCTAAGGCCGGCCATCTCAAGGAGTGGACACATCATGCTACTAGCCTTGGTGAGCAAGCTTCCCTAGCTTTGCTTACTTGGCTATTTGGGACATTCTTGACTGGCCACCACATAGGAAGCCATGAGCAAATGATTTTCTTTTGAGGACTATTGAGCAATTTGAAAAAGTAAGTTAGTTCACCTATAAATAGGTGAAGGTGTGTCATTGCATATTTTTGTTTAGTGAACTTGAACTAGCAGCTCATTCCCTAACTCTTCTGTTGGGATCTAAATGTGCCCTAAGGATAGAAATCAACATTAGGGATTTTCTGTAAATATGACATTTTGATATTAATAAGAGGAGGTTATTCATGTTTAATAAGATGTGTCCTATTTACTTTCATTTGTTGATTGTATGGTTATTTTGAGCAAACATAAAATACTCCTTGACTGTTGGTAATATATCAGATTACCATATGTATACGGGGTATACATAGAAGACGTGGTAATTTGATAACAGTCTAAATAAATAGTCCGCAATCGATGGAATAAGATTTAGGGGATCTTATTCATGATAAGATTGTACAAGTTGTCTACTTCCTTGGAGGGATGGTTTGTCTTGACCATCGGATAGGTTCCGAGTAGAAACTTTAATGTATACCAGTATTGAGGTATGACATTAGACTGGACCTAAAGTGTTAATTGATTCGGTTTAATAATTCTGTTTATAAGAATCAATGACACTTTGATTATCATCCTGCATTAATCTTAATCCTGAAATGATTACTTGAATTCGCATCCATGACTTTTGTACTTTAATGCACTACAGGTGAGACACTGTTAATTCATGGTCAATATACTTGTGTTTTGGGTGCATGACTTATGGATGGAGAAATCAAGATTCATAGATACGGAATCCATAGCTATCTTAACGATAGTAAATGTTATCTACTTAAAGGCATTATTCGGGGATTGAAAGATAGTATAACAAGATCTTGGCCATCGGTTTACTTTGTGTTCTCTGGTGGTTTACCAATTGTATGGTTTTATAATTGGTGATTCTTTCAATAGAGAATAATGGAACTTTAAGTTAAAATGATTGAAAAGGTAAAGCGGAAAAAGTCCTTAATTCAATCATGGATGACATATGGGGATTAAGCAAGCGATGAATAAATCATGGAAGAAGCACTACGTGAGAGAGCTTTCGCAATACGGTATGTAAACAGGAGTTCAGCTTCAAACTTTTAGTGGAATAGTTTTGAAGTTGATAATTGATGAATAATTAATCTGGGATTAATTTTTCACAATTATAGGAGCCTCTTTAAATATCTCCATCGGGTCCCTCTATTAGCTCGCATAGTTCCATAAAGCGTCTCGGGATTTGTTCCTTATGAGATCGGTAAATTTAAATAGAATTTAGTAATGTCTATTAAGACATGTTACTCTCTAACATGCAATCCAGAAAGGATTGGACATGTAAAATTTGTAGACAAATGATTTGTCAACATGTGATTGGTTAATTTGAATTTTGGAAATAAGATTGTGTTTGGATTATTTAATTTTGGAAAAACAAATTTTTCTCTCCTAATCTCAATAAGGTGCACGGTTTTTAGATAGGTGGAGGGAAGAAAAATTTTGTTTCAAAATTATTCAAATAAATTCCTAACATTAAATTATTAATTGATTTAAATAATGGAGATTATTTCATGTATTTTTCTTTCCTAATTAAAAGTGGTTCACGTTTTTTTGAGGAAAGAAAATTTGAAATATTTCATTGATTTAAATTAATTAATATGGTTAATGTTTATGGAAAATATTAATTCAAATAAGTGAATCTTATTTAAATTCAAAAAGGTTTAAAAGGAATTTGAATCTAGATAGGACTAGGATCCTTTGACTAGTCTAGATTCTTGATTTAAAATTTGAATCACCAATCTAGCTTAACAAACTCAATGTGGCCGAATTTTTTGAGGAAGATTTCCTCTTTGAAAAACGTTTTTAGGTTCAATGAATCTAGCCCTAAAGTTGTATGATCTTTTGATTCAAAATTTATCCAGAAAAATAATAATAATTATTTTTTTTAGATGAATTTTGAAAATGGATTGGGCTTCTATATAAAGGCTAGGGATTCATGAAAAACTAATTTATGGTAGTTTTTCAAGAGCAAAAAGCGTTTTTGGAAAAAAAAAAAAAAATTTTATTTTTTCCAGAACATCAAAAATTCGGCTATCTTGTGAGAAAGAAAAAGAGAGAAAATTCTATTGAACCAAAACTGAGAGGAAGGTTAAACCGAGTGATTATTTTCATAAGAAGGTTAACCGGTTCCTGTTTTGCAGTTTTGAAGAAAGAAGGTTGATCATATTCTCAACGAGGTACATCGGAATTGAGAAGGAGGGATCTAGACTTCGAAAAGCATTACCGGTCGCTTGGATTCATAGAACGTGTGCCCACACACACTCTGAGACGTGGAACTCGAGAATAAAAGAGAAGACACGTTGGTCAAACGCTCTAGTAATTCCGGAATCCAAGAATAAAGGTACGCTTGATCATAAATTTAATTTATTGTTATATGCATCATGAGATTCTTTTCCGGAAACGGCAAAAAATTTTTAAAACTTCCGCTGCACCGTAACTCTGATTACTGATCCGATTTTTCCAACAACTGGTGCCTGTGGCAGAGGCGAATGTGGCTGAACCTAGTTCGCCTGCTCCTAATCCCAAAAGGAAGAAGGAAAAGGGGAAGAACAAGGGGAAGAAACCTGCTGTGGATGCACCTGCTACTAAGAAGTCTACTAAGACTAAGAAGCGGAAGGTGGATCCCAAAAAGGTTAAGTGTTTTCACTGTGGGAAGAAAGGACATTTCAAGAAGGATTGTCGAGAATACCTGTCCATGCTAAAGCAAAAAGGTAATTTCGATGTTCTGCATCTTAAGGGTTGTTTAGTGGAAGAATCTAAGGACAATTGGGTTATAGATTCTGGAGCTACTAACCATGTTTGTATTTCTCTACAGGGGTTCAAGGTAACGAGAAGTCTGCATGAGGAGAACTTCACGTTAAGAACCGGTGATGGGACATTGGTGCGAGCTGAAGCAGTGGGAGAAGTGCATCTTTATTTTGATGAATTTAGGTTTATTGTTTTGAGACATTGCTTTTATGTTCCTAGTTTCAAGAGGAACCTAATTTCGGTAGCTTGTTTGATTAAAGATTCTTATGCAGTTTCTTTTAATAATAAAGTTGTTATTAGGAAAAACAATTATCTTATCTGTAATGGATGGATGCATGGAAATCTTTATTTTATCAAACCTAAGATGCACTCACTGCTTGATACAGAATTGGAAAAGAACTCTAAAAGACATAAGTCTTCTCACTCTAACAAATCATATCTTTGGCATTTACGACTTGGTCACATAAGCCTTAACAGAATTCAAAGGATGGTAAAGGAGGAATGCCTTGACTTGTATGAGGTTGAACCTTGGCCACAATGTGAATCCTGTTTGGAGGGCAAGATGACTAAACGGCATTTTGCTGCCAAGGACAGTCGTGTTGAGGAACTTTTAGAACTAGTGCATACGGATGTTTGTGGTCCCATGAACATAGAAGCACGTGGTGGGTATGAGTATTATATCACTTTTATTGATGATTACTCGAGGTATGGATATGTTTATTTGATGATCCGCAAAAGCGAAGCCTTTGACAAGTCCAAAGAATTTCGGGCTGAAGCGGAGAAACAATTAGGCAAGTCCATTAAGACACTTCGATCGGATCGAGATGGGGAATACCTATCGGATGAGTTCTTAGGATATTTGATAGAGAATGGGATACAACCCCAATTAACTGCACCTGGTACTCCTCAACAGAATGGTGTAGCTGAGAGAAGGAATAAGACCCTATTGGATATGGTCCGGTCTATGATGAGTTACTCCACATTACCTTTGTCATTTTGGGGGCACGCCATACAAACTGCATGCTATCTTTTGAATAACGTTCCCTCCAAATCGGTTCCTAAAACTCCTTACGAGTTATGGACGAGTAGGAAACCTAATTTGAATCATATTCGAATTTGGGGTTGTCCAGCACACGTCCTGGATAAGGAAGCGAAGAAGTTGGAGTCGCGATCAGAAGTGTGCTTGTTTGTTGGCTATCCAAAAGGGACAAAAGGTGGTCTGTTCTATAATCCGAAGCAAAATAAAGTCTTCGTTTCTACACATGCAACATTCCTGGAGGAAAGTTACATAGAAGACTTTAAACTTCGTAGCAAAGTAGTGCTTGAGGAGATGACTTCGGGTTTGGATGTTCCTAAAGTCACAGAAAACCCTGTGGAAAAACCGCTAAAGAATCAACAACCAGGGGAGCTTCGTCGTAGTGGGAGGATTATCAGGGAACCTGATAGGTACATGTACAATGGTGAAGTTTTTGAAGCAGAATCCATAGAACATGATGATCCGACTACGTACAAAGAAGCTATGGAGGATGTTGATTCTAGTCTTTGGCAAATAGCTATGAACACCGAGATGGAATCTATGGATTCCAACGGGGTCTGGATACTTGTAGACTTACCCCAACGCATAAAACCGATTGGGTGTAAGTGGGTATACAAGAGGAAGAAAGGTGTGGATGGGAAAGTGGAAACTTACAAGGCAAGACTTGTAGCGAAGGGCTATACGCAAAAAGAAGGAATCGACTATGAAGAAACCTTCTCGCCTGTAGCAATGCTCAAGTCAATCCGTATTCTTTTATCCATTGCGGCTGCTCTCGATTATGAGATCTGGCAAATGGATGTCAAGACAGCTTTCTTGAATGGCTCTCTTGAAGAAGATATCTATATGATACAACCAGACGGGTTCAAGGCAAAAGGTCAAGAAGATAAAGTATGCAAGTTGCTTAAATCCATTTATGGATTAAAGCAAGCATCTCGTTCTTGGAATATTAGGTTTGATCAAGCGATCAAAACCTATGGATTCGAACAAAACATTGATGAACCATGTGTTTATAAATGTATCAAGAATGAGAAAGTGGTTTTCCTTATACTTTATGCGGATGATATATTGCTTATTGGAAACGATGTGGCAACATTATCATCTGTCAAAGTTTGGTTAGCCAAACAGTTTGACATGAAGGACTTAGGAGAGGCTAGTTATGTTCTTGGTATTCAACTCTTAAGAGATAGAAAGAACAAAACGATAGCACTCTCTCAAGCTTCATACATTGACAAAGTACTTGAGAGGTTTTCTATGAAAGATTCCAAGAAAGGTGCCCAACCTTTCAGGATTGAAATCAAACTTTCTAGAGATGACTGTCCCAAGACATCGAAAGAAAGGGAGCGTATGAAAAACGTACCTTATGCATCAGCAGTAGGTAGTCTTATGTACGCTATGTTATGCACTAGGCCTAACATTTGTTTTGCGGTTGGTATGGTAAGTCGATATCAGTCGAATCCGGGACCGAACCATTGGGGTGCAGTCAAGCATATACTCAAGTATCTACGGAGAACGAGGGACTATATGCTTGTGTATTCCGGTCAGGACCTTGTTCCTAGAGGATACACTGATTCTGATTTTCAATCAGATCAGGATTCAAGGAAATCGACTTCAGGATCTGTTTTTACCCTTGGAGGTGGTGCCGTTGTGTGGAGGAGTATTAAGCAATCTTGCATTGCTGACTCGACCATGGAAGTCGAGTATGTGGCAGCCAGTGAGGCATCAAAGGAAGCGGTATGGCTCCGTAGGTTCCTTGGTGATCTTGAGGTCGTTCCTGGTATGGATAAAGCTATAGTGCTCTACTGTGACAACAGTGCAGCGATAGCTAATACCAAGGATCCTAGGCATCATAAGAGGAGTAAGCACATTGACAGAAAATATCACATCATCAGAGGCTTTGTTGAGAGTGGAAATGTGACGGTTTGCAAAATCGCATCAGAGGACAATCTTGCTGACCCGTTCACGAAGACTTTGGTGGCCAGAAGATTCGAAGAACACGTTGAAGGCATGGGGATGCGTAATATGTCACATTTACTCGCTTAGGGCAAGTGGGAGATTGTTGGGATCTAAATGTGCCCTAAGGATAGAAAATCAATATTAGGGATTTTCTGTAAATATGACATTTTGATATTAATGAGGAGGTTATTCATGTTTAATAAGATGTGTCCTATTTACTTTCATTTGTTGATTGTATGGTTATTTTGAGCAAACATAAAATACTCCTTGACTGTTGGTAATATATCAGATTACCATATGTATACGGGGTATACATAGAAGACGTGGTAATTTGATAACAGTCTAAATAAATAGTCCGCAATCGATGGAATAAGATTTGGGGATCTTATTCATGATAAGATTGTACAAGTTGTCTACTTCCTTGGAGGGATGGTTTGTCTTGACCATCGGATAGGTTCCGAGTAGAAACTCTAATGTATACCAGTATTGAGGTATGACATTGGACTGGACCTAAAGTGTTAATTGATTCGGTTTAATAATTCCATTTATAAGAATCAATGACACTTTGATTATCATCCTGCATTAATCTTAATCCTGAAATGATTACTTGAATTCGCATCCATGACTTTTGTACTTTAATGCACTACAGGTGAGACACTGTTAATTCATGGTCAATATACTTGTGTTTTGGGTGCATGACTTATGGATGGAGAAATCAAGATTCATAGATACGGAATCCATAGCTATCTTAACGATAGTAAATGTTATCTACTTAAAGGCATTATTCGGGGATTGAAAGATAGTATAACAAGATCTTGGCCATCGGTTTACTTTGTGTTCTCTGGTGGTTTACCAATTGTATGGTTTTATAATTGGTGATTCTTTCAATAGAGAATAATGGAACTTTAAGTTAAAATGATTGAAAAGGTAAAACGAAAGAAGTCCTTAATTCAATCATGGATGACATATGGGGATTAAGCAAGCGATTAATAAATCATGGAAGAAGCACTACGTGAGAGAGCTTTCGCAATACGGTATGTAAACAGGAGTTCAGCTTCAAACTTTTAGTGGAATAGTTTTGAAGTTGATAATTGATGAATAATTAATCTGAGATTAATTTTTCACAATTATAGGAGACTCTTTACATATTTCCATCGGGTCCCTCTATTAGCTCGCATAGTTACATAAAGCGTCTCGGGATTTGTTCCTTATGAGATCGGTAAATTTAAATAGAATTTAGTAATGTCTATTAAGACATGTTACTCTCTAACATGCAATCCAGAAAGGATTGGACATGTAAAATTTGTAGACAAATGATTTGTCAACATGTGATTGGTTAATTTGAATTTTGGAAATAAGATTGTGTTTGGATTATTTAATTTTGGAAAAACAAATTTTTCTCTCCTAATCTCAATAAGGTGCACGGTTTTTAGATAGGTGGAGGGAAGAAAAATTTTGTTTCAAAATTATTCAAATAAATTCCTAACATTAAATTATTAATTGATTTAAATAATGGAGATTATTTCATGTATTTTTCTTTCCTAATTAAAAGTGGTTCACGTTTTTTTGAGGAAAGGAAATTTGAAATATTTCATTGATTTAAATTAATTAATATGGTTAATGTTTATGGAAAATATTAATTCAAATAAGTGAATCTTATTTAAATTCAAAAAGGTTTAAAAGGAATTTGAATCTAGATAGGACTAGGATCCTTTGACTAGTCTAGATTCTTGATTTAAAAGTTGAATCACCAATCTAGCTTAACAAACTAAATGTGACCGAATTTTTTGAGGAAGATTTCCTCTTTGAAAAACGTTTTTAGGTTCAATGAATCTAGCCCTAAAGTTGTATGATCTTTTGATTCAAAATTTATCCAGAAAAATAATAATTATTTTTTTTTTGAGATGAATTTTGAAAAAGGATTGGACTTCTATATAAAGGCTAGGGATTCATGAAAAACAAATTTTTGGTAATTTTTCAAGAGCAAAAAAAGTTTTTGGAGAAAAGAAAAAAAAAATTTATTTTTTCCGGAACATCAAAAATTCGGCTATCTTGTGAGAAAGAAAAAGGGAGAAAATTCTATTGAACCAAAAGTGAGAGGAAGGTTAAACCGAGTGATTATTTTCATAAGAAGGTTAACCGGTTCCTGTTTTGCAGTTTTGAAGGAAGAAGGTTGATCATATTCTCAACGAGGTACATCGGAATTGAGAAGGAGGGATCTAGACTTCGAAAAGCATTACCGGTCGCTTGGATTCATAGAACGTGTGCCCACACACACTCTGAGACGTGGAACTCGAGAATAAAAGAGAAGACACGTTGGTCAAACGCTCTAGTAATTCCGGAATCCAAGAATAAAGGTACGCTTGATCATAAATTTAATTTATTGTTATATGCATCATGAGATTCTTTTCCAGAAACGACATAAAATTTTTAAAACTTCCGCTGCGCCGTAACTCTGATTACCGATCCGATTTTTCCAACATAATGATGCCGAAATGCCCTTGTATGTCGGGTGTACAAAATATACGAAATTAGGAGCATTGGTTAAATTATGGAATATGAAAGCGTCGGGAGGGTGGACGAATTCTAGTTTCACGATACTTTTAGAATTTCTAAAAGATGTTCTACCGGAGGATAACAAATTGCCACCTAGTATGTACGAGGCGAAGAAGACGTTGAGCACTTTGGGAATGGAATATGAAAAGATACATTCTTGTCCAAATGATTGCGTCCTTTACCGGAAAGAATATGAAAATTTACATGAATGTCCGGTTCGTAACGAGTCAAGGTGGAAGAAGGGTAAGATGCCATCGAATGGTAGAAAAGGAGTGCCGGTTAAGGTGTTATGGTACATTCAACCGGCTCCACGTTTGCGTCGTTTATTCCGCAATGCCGAGCATGCTAAAAATTTGACATGGCACCATGATAAACGTGTTGATGATGGCAAACTTAGGCACCCGGCCGACGCACCACAATGGAAGACCTTTGACGACAATCATCCAGATTTCAGTGCAGAACCAAGGAATTTACGTCTCGGTTTGTCGACGGACGGAATGAACCCACATAGTAACATGAGTAGTCGGCATAGTATCTGGCCAGTCATACTTGTCAACTACAATCTCCCACCAGAATTGTGCATGAAGCGGAAGTTCTTGATGTTGACGTTATTGATCTCAGGCCCGCAACAACCGGGGAATGACATTGACGTGTACTTGGCACCATTAATCGATGACCTTAAAAGCTTATGGGAAGACGGTTTACAAGTTAAAGATTCTCACCGTCAAGATACGTTCAATCTTCGTGCAATGTTGATTTGGTCAATTAACGACTTTCCTGCACTTGGCAACCTATCTGGTTATCCTATGAAGAGTTCAATCGGTTGTCCAGTTTGTATGATGGAAACATCTTCCATCCGGTTGAAGAATGGTAAGAAAACCGTTTACCTTTGTCACAGGAGATTCTTGCCAACAAATCATCGATACCGCAAACAAAATAAGGCTTTTGATGGTAATACCGAAGAAAGATCAGCTCCTCGGATTTTGTCAGGCGAAGCCGTTTATGAGATGGTTAAAGAGGTGAAAGTAGTTTTGGGAAGAGAAAACGTAAGGCTGCAGATGTCGATGGACCTTGGAAGAAGAAGTCAATCTTTTACGAACTTCCATATTGGAAGTCACTTTACATTCGTCATTGCTTAGATGTTATGCATATTTAGAAAAATGTTTGTGAATCGATAGTGGGCACGTTGCTTGACATTCCAAACAAAACTAAAGACGATGAAAAAGCACGGTTGGATCTTGAAGAGATGAAGATTAGGCCAAATTTGCTCCCCAAGAAAAGATCGAACGGCACATACTTACCTCCGGCAAAGCACACATTATCGAGACAAGAGAAGAGAAAGCTTTGTGAATGGCTTGCGTCCGTGAAAGTGCCAAGTGGGTACTCTTCCAACTTCAAAAGGTTGGTGTCGATGAAGGATTTGAGGCTCATTGGAATGAAAACACATGATTGTCATATCTTGATGCAACAATTATTACCTCTTGCATTGCGGGGAGTTTTAACAAAAGATGTGCGATATGCAATTACGAAGTTATGCTCATTTTTCAATTCAATATGCTCGAAGGTAATTGATCCACTGATGCTTGATCCGCTGCAATCGGAATTGGTGATGACATTGTGCATGCTTGAGAAGTATTTTCCACCAGCCTTTTTTGATATCATGATCCACCTAACGGTGCACTTAGTTCGGGAAGTTAAACTATGTGGACCGGTCAATTTGAGGTGGATGTATCCTTTCGAAAGGTACATGAAGGTTTTGAAGGGTTATGTGAAGAACCGAAATAGGCCGGAGGGATGTATAGTGGAAAACTACATAGCCGAGGAGTCAGTTGAATTTTGCTCCGAGTATTTGTCTAACGCGGACCCAATAGGGTTGCCAACGAGCGGGCAAGATACGTCGAAAGGACTATCCGTGGGCGTTCATTCACCAGTAAATCGAGATGAATGGGAAAAGGCTTGTCTGTACGTTTTGCACAATGCTAAGGAAGTGAAGCCTTTCATTGAAGTTCACATGACGGAATTAAGAGTTGCGAATCCGAGGAAAACCAGATCTGAGAAGTGGATTCAAGATGAGCACAACCGGACATTTCGGGAGTGGCTAAGAAAACATTTGCATATGAAGGGCGGCCTTTCCCAAGAGTTAATGAAGCTAGCAAGAGGACCGTCATCGATAGTCACACGATATACATCGTACTTTGTCAATGGCTACTCCTTCTACACTCGCGAGAGAGATGAGAAGCATACCGTCCAAAATAGTGGTGTCAGCCTCCGTGCCGAGTCTATGCATATTTCATCCACAAAGGACAAGAACCAGGTATACGGTATCATGAACTACTTTGGGTTCATTGACGATATTTGGGAACTAGATTATTGCGGCTTGCGGATAGCACTTTTTAAATGCAATTGGGCTGACAATAATTTTGTTAAGATTGATAGGGACAGCGTGACGGTTGTGGACTTTAGGCGTTTGGGCTACAAAAATGATCCTTTCATTATGGCAGTCGCAAGCGGTACAGGTCTTTTACACAACGGATCCTGACAATTTAGATTTATCTTTAGTTGTGCAAATGAAGCAAAAAATACACGAGGATGAACAAGAAGATGTTGAAGATTGCACCGACATTCCATCTTTCACAAGCGGATTGCCACCGGTCGAGGAGATTGATGATTTGGACGATGATACCTCACACTTGCTTCGTTTAGATCTCGAGTGGGCACGAGTTGAGAAGACCAAAAAGAAAAACAAAAAAAATTGACAGTTTCTTTTTCGTTGTATATAATTCATGTAAAAGTTGTTATATACAAAAATGTTAATTGTGCACATGTACAATATATTAATTATTTATATATCTGCCCACTATACATGTGTGAATTAATAGAAGAGCAGGAGTTATTGATGTGGGCTGGCGCATAACACACACGTGTGCCCGCCTGTAGGATTATAGGTGGACAAAAGTTTATCTAATATATTATTTTCGACGTAACCACGATGGTTTTCCACAAAAATCGTCGTGGTTTCTCACATACCACGACGGTTTTTGTATAAAACCGTCGTGGTATCATATTAAAAAACTTTTTTTAAAAAAATTATTTTTTATTGTAGAAACTAAAAAAACTAAAAATTATTTTTTGAAAAAAAATTTTTTAAATAAGAATTTTTTTATGAAACCACGACGGTTTTCTTGGAAACCGTCGTGGTTTCAGGAAACCACGACGGTTTCCAAGAAAACCGTCGTGGTTTCAGGTTGAAACCACGACGGTTTCACATAGAAACCGTCGTGGTTTCTACTCAATTTAAGGAAAAAAAAAATTTAAAAATTTTTTCGGAATATTATTTGAAAAATAAATTTTTTTTTTGAAACCACGACGGTTTCTAAAAAACCGCCGTGGTTTCCGTTTAATGAAACCACGACGGTTTCTAAAAACCGTCGTGGTTTCCGGGAAATTTAAATTTTTCCCGGAAACCGTGCGCGCGGATTTTTTTGGTCAATTTTTAATTTTTTTTTAATCTCCCATCTCTATTTCCCTCATTTTTTCGGCAATCTCCCCCTTATTTTGCTTTGGTTGGCTTTCCAATCTTCATTAATGCTATATCTAACTTTTGGCAATCTCCATTCTTTCTCTTAGTTTCTTCTCTTTCTCTCCTTGCCGAGGCCAAGCAAACTTTTCTCTCTCTCTCTCATTCGGTCGCGCCCACGGCCTCTCTCTCTCTCTCCTCGCCGTCGCCCAAGCCACCCACGGCTTCTCTCTCTCTCTCCTCGCCTTCGCCCAAGCCATCCACGGCTTCTCTCTCTCCTTGGATTGCCCACACGGATTCTCTCTCTCTCTCCTCGCCGTCGCCCACCATCACCCACGGCTTCTCTCTCTCCTTGGGTCGCCCGGCCACACGGATTCCCTCTCTCTCTTCGCCGTCGCCCACTAGAGTTCTTGGTAAGCCCAAATTACTTTTTCACCGCACGGTTTTTGGAAATTAATTTGGTTGATTGTTATTATGATATTGGGTGAAATTTTCCTTTAATATATTCTTTGATTTTGCATGCTATTTTCTTGCATAGGACATGTTCGACAAATTGCCTATTTCATTGAGACTTAATTGCTTGTTTTACAATGATTGGGTAAGGCGAAGGTAATCGGAAAATTTCCAAAAAAAAGTTTTAATTTCGTGACTTATAGATTGATTTGGGATTTTCCCGTCCAATTTCCCGGAAAATTTTGTGATTATGTGACTTATATATATGTTATCCATTTTACATGTGTGAACAAATCCCAAATTTAGTTCGATTTATTTTTATATTGAATTAAAAATTTTGTGTTACGAACGGCAAATGCATGGCAATTTTTCGGATAATTTTTTTATTGTGTTAGTTAAATTTCCGCATATGCCATGTTGGTTAAATTGCCTTGTTGCGTTTTATTTAGTTTTATATTGAACTAAATTCCTTGGGTAAGGCACGAAATTGGGGAATTTGCGGAAAAAATGGTTGATTTGGAAACTTATATTTTAGCATTTGGCATTGTCGATAAAATGCATATTTGGTTATGTTGTTTGTTATTTCCATAAATATAAGTAAATAGTATATGTGAAGTTGGACGGATTTACAATCTTTTCATGTGTTTGGGTGCCATGATTATAAGTTAAATTCGATGACAATTTTTTTTTTTGGTAAATGTGTTTCGGTCTAGAGTTGCATTTGGTTGATTTAAAATGTCGCAAGATCACAAGGAGGAATGCTCAACGCAAACTCATGTTGGAAAACCGCGCCGGACCAACTCACCTAGATTCTATCCCGATGAAGATTGTAGACGAAGAGCAACTCTAATGACAAGAGTCCACAAGGTGAGGGCAAAGGGGCAACGAATTGAAGTTTCGTTTGACGGTAAAGGGCAACCTTTAGGGAAGGCAGGTGATGAATTACAGAGTTGGATTGGAGTGCTTGCTCGAGAGCATATACCCATTTGGATATCCGACTTTAGAAGTGCAGATTTAGCTCCAAGTAAAGAAATAGTGTGGATGGAAGTTGTAACTTCATTCACTGTTGACGAATCCTACAAAAGATGTGTATTAAAGTCTTGTGGGGAGTCAGCTAAAGGTTTTCGATACGATCTCTACCAAGCTTTTGTCAGAGATCATATTGATGACGCAAATGTATGGCAACGACCGCCAAAAGTTGTTCACAATTACCCCACCATCACCCAGGATGATTGGGAGAAATTCATTCAGTATCGACGTACCCCAGAATTCAAACGACTGTCCGAACAAGGGAGTGAGATAAGAAAGAAGAGCAAATACGGATCAACAGGGGGTCGAGACGACTATAGGAAACGTGACCAAGCTCATGTAGGCTATTTACTTGGACAAAATGTGTAAATGGTATGTTGTTCTTCCAATTTATTCTTTTATGTTTACTAACGCTAATTATTGGGTTGCAGTTCGAGAAGACGGGAAAATATGCAGAACGGTATGAAAGTTGGCTGGAAATGCGCGTCAAAATCGATGGAGGATTGAAGAAGGAAGAATTTAAACCTATTGCCGAGAATATAGTAAGTTTTTGAATCCATTTATAATATAATCATTCCGTAAACTCTTTTATGTTTGCAAGTACATAACATTTTATCTAATTGTTACAGGAGGAGTTTACTCAACAAGAGACACAAGGAAGTTTTGAATCTGTGGGGACAGAGGACATATTGACCAAGGCATTAGGCAATGCCGAGCATTCGGGTCGGATTCGGGGTCAATCTAAGTTTGTCAAGCAGTCGCAATACTTCAACCTTGTGCATCCGTCAAGGGAAAAAGATAAAGTCTCGGATATGAAACTAAAGATTGCCGCATTGGAAAAAACAGTACAGGAACTTTGTGCGAAGCACGGTATAAACCGAGAGACTATGGCCGAGGAGATGACCGCACCTACCGTAGATCAACACAACAGCTTCAAAGCTAGTTGCACTTTGAATGAAAAAGAAGCTGGGCCATCGGATCCGAATCCCATGCTGAACGCAAGTAAGGAATGTCATCTCTTTATTCCTGATTTAGTTAATGGAGGAGTCGTTCTTGTTGTAATCGGCAGGACATACGCGGATTGTGTTCCAACCGACACAGTCCATGAGATTCCTTTAGGTGAGGAGAATGTACGAGTGACAATTACGGTCCCAAAAATAAATCGTGCACTCCTACCTATTCCGACCAACGAAGCCACATCTGTAGAAGAAGCTGTCGGTGGGTTTGTTGCTTGGCCGAAAAGTTAGTCGTCCTGCAAACAAGTTTGAGCCAGGCAAGTAAAGGTCCCAGTCGTGCTCCTGAAAGAGAAGCTGAGGGAAGCAAACGTACGAAAAAGAGAGCAGGGAGGAAGAAATTACAGTCACAACTGGAGGTAGAACAACAACCGACGCAAGAAGAAATGCCTTCGTTTGACCTTAATGATATTTCATTCGAATTGAGACCTTTGGCATTTTACGCACAAAGTTCCATGCGGGACGGTACACAAATAGTCTGCCCACAACAACACTTCGTCATGGGCGATGAGATGCCCATATATATTGGGTTTGAAAATGTATATCATTTCATTTCATTTTAAGAAATTAGTGCAAACAGCATAATGATTTACATCAGGTAATACATTTATCCTTAAATAATTTAATTTTGTTATCTTCTTAATCTTATATATGTTGTTTTTCCGTAACAAGTGTGCCTAATTATTTGCAGAAACTTAGTCGAGTGTTGTGCAAGAACAGGTATCGATCAACGGTTCGAGTTTATTTCACCAGTCCTTGTCTCACCAGTTCAGCAGAATGTAGATCGGGCCACCTACGTTCGAGAGAGGGCTAAATGTATTTTACGGATCTTAAGAAACGCACCAAAGGGAAAGCGGTTTCTTATGCCATATAATAGCGGCCAACATTGGATATTGGCAATAATTGATCCATGGGATGACTCGGTCATGTACTTTAATCCTTTAGGAAACGAACCGGGTGATGATTTTAAAGACCTAATTACGACGTAAGTATTCTTTTATATGTTCATATCTATGATTAGACATAAAATAATTGTTATTGTAATTGCTTTGAAATTTGTCAACTTGATAGGGCATTTAATGATTGGAAACTGTTGGTGGGTAGCGGAATCAGACAGCGACGCAACTGGCAAACGTTGATTGATACCGTTCGATGTCCAATACAGGAAGGTTATGTAGAATGCGGTTATTTTGTGTTAGCTTACATGCGAGAAATAACATTTATTGTTGATGGACTAGCCGTGCTTCAAACGAAGGATTTTTATACTGATGCTGACATGAGTTTGGTTAGGAACGAGTGGGCTAATTTTGTCATGCGGTTTATACATTATTGACTAGAAACAATATAGAGAATTTTCACTATCGTTATATTAGTTGTTGTTGTACAATTTTATTTTTTTAATTACATAATATTTTTGTAAATTATGTTGTATGTGTACTAACGTATTAACATTGATGATTTACCACCCATGGGAAATGAAACGAATTTGCCAAAAACAATTTTATTAAAAAAAATTCCGCACCCAGGGATACCACGACGGTCTCCGGGTGAGACCGTGGTGGTAGCTCAGGGCTACCACGACGGTCCCCTTGTGGGATGGTCGGTTTTTATTTGGGACCGTCGTGGTATGGTCTTAAAATCAGCCTTATTCTTCTATTTTTCCATATTACACGACGGTTATAATCTCAAAAGATACCACGACGGTTCAAAAACCGTCTTGGAATTTATACCACGACGGTTTTTAACCGTCGTGGAATCCCCTTTTTGTAGTAGTGTATGTGCACGTCACGTTCCATGTCACTGAAAATGACAAGAGAAAAACACTGCTAAAGACGATGAAAATATGGATTTTCAAGGAATCTATTAGGTGGACAAAAAGAACAAAATTTCAAAAATTCTTTCTGCTTTGGGGAAGTTTTTGAAGTATTATGAAAATTAACTATAACTTACTCCACGCATGAGTTTTTCGACGCCCATCAGGCGACATGAAAACTGTGGAGGGAACAATATTTTCCTGGCTGCTAGTGTAGCCGGGGCCAGGACCGGTCAGAGTGAAGTTCTTAGGCAGCTTCACGGTCTTGTTGGAAGTGCCCGAGTGCCCGACACTGACCTGGAAGGAGGACACAGCGGCAGAAGGGTCTTGTCCCCAAGATTACACAACACCGCCTTTACAACAATTGGCAATTTGTTGGTTGTAAGGCACTCCAGGAAGTAAGTCCACAATTGTGGGTTTCCTCTTGCAACATTGCGGGATGCTGCTTGTGAACTTGGAACAATCTCCTTGTTCCGTGGCTTGCGCTCCCACCATCGACCATATCACTTCCACTAGTACAGAATGTGGATACCACGACGGTTTTTAACCATCGTGGTAACATTTTCACGACGGTTTTCTAACTGTTGTGGAATCCAAGGTCGTGGAATCTTTTCAGATTCCACGACGGTTTTTTACTCGTCATGGATTAGGCAAAAAATATGGCCTAAATATGGACATTTAAGAACATACCACGACGGTTCTACGTAAAAAACCGTCGTGATAGACGGACCGACCATGATGGTTTTTCAAGAAAACCCGTCGTGGCAGGTCCACCTATCACGATGATTTTCCAGAAAAACCGTCGTGGTAGAGTCCGCCGAAAAAAAAATTACGAATTCATTTCATTTCCCACGGGTGGCAAATCCGGAAAATTTAATTAACAAAATCAACATTTTTTCTGGAAAATTCCCAAATCCGTGTCTTACCCAATCTTTTAAAGCAATCTAAATCATAACGACAATCAATAATCACCAAAAGGATGGATTTTAGACGATTTTCTACGGAAAATTCCCAAATCAACAATTGATCAAATCAACATTTTGGAAGAAACATTGTGGATTTTTGACATTTTGGACGGACATTTCACAATCAACAACCACAATCAACAAAATCAACATATTGGACGGAAAATTCCAAAATCCGTGCCTTACCCAAGCAAGATACATTTCAACTTACCGGATTGTCGAGCGTGGGTACGGGTGGAGTGGTAGAGAATGTAGGGGACGGAGGAATGGCGGCGAGAGGGAGAGGGAAAAAGGCTCGGAGTTAGAGAGAGAGAGAGGAATGGCTGCGAGAATGTAGAGAGGGAGCGGAGAGCAATAAGTGGAGGGAGGATATGGGCGGCTTTGGGTTTGGAGTTAAAGTTTGTATTAGAGAGTGAAAAAGGCTCGGAATGTAATGTGGTTGGAAAGAAGGTATTTTTTTTGGGTTTTAATTAACGCTCCAAAAAGTTGAACAATTTCTAAAATTTTCAAAATTCCCGCATTCATACCTACCACGACGGTTTTTGGGAAAAACCGTCGTGGTAGGGTGAAAAATTCAAAAAAAAAAAAATATTTGAAAAAATTCCCTCCATCGTACCTATCACGACGGTTTTGAAAAAACCGTCGTGGAAGCTACGGCTTCCACGATGGTTTTTGAAAACTCTGTTCCGCTCCATGTTTTTGCGCATTTTTCACGACGGTTTTTTTAAAAACAGTCGTGGAATCCACATTTTGTAGTAGTGTTCCTTCTTTGCCCACACCCACACCAAGGTCCACTTGGGGCTCATTTTGTGCCGGTACATTTGGAAGTTGGTCATTGTTACCACTGCCTGAAAAATGCATCATCTAATTTAGCTAATGCAATGTCGAAGATATATCTCTATCATGGCATCAGAGCATGTTTCGTTAATCCAAATTACTTTAAATAATACCAATTCAATTTTCAAACCAATGGTTGTGTAATAAATTGTCACCAATTTTTTTTTTCCTTTCGTAACGAATTAATCACTAGTACTTATCACATAACCGTCTGGGGTCCAGGAAATCACATCCCATTTGATCGTAATGTTGCCATTCGGGTCCAACGGATCATATGCAGCTAAATACCATTAACAACAGAAATCTAATTAGTTAAAATTTCATTAAGAGAATCTAAAATATTTGTACCATTGAATTTTCTAAACTAGATGCATAATTACCTGCATAAGAAAACATGAAAATAAACATAACCGCTGCAATTACGCCTCAAGAAATCTCACCTACTGGATTTAAAGTTACTATTGTATGTGATATTTCATCTTATATGATTTTTTTCACTCTGTCTCTCTCTCTACAACACAGATATCCCACTTTTTATCTCCCATAAACGCATGAAACACACAAATCTACATTTTACAAATTTCATTTTTTGTTCAGTTTATGTGTCAATATCTGAAACAACACTTTGGGGTGAGAAATGGTGGAGGACAAGAAAGGTGATATCCTGAAAGTGAAGCTCAATAATCAATCCCTTTATAGTGATGGAAAGTTTTTCTTAAACTCGTTTCCCCCCCCCCCCCCCCCCCCCCTAAAAAAATTAAAGATATGAACAATATTAAATAACGTCGGATGATTTTTAACATTATACACACCATAATGTGGGACTTACGATTTAGACCCATTCTTTATTAATTATCGATGGCCTTTTGTAAATTATGAAAGACAGTGTATCCATAAATTACAAATGGATATCTTACATAATGAATTCCCCATGTACCCCGCGATGTAAATGGCTAGACCTCTAATTGGTGATATTTGTTTCAATGACACGTTATAAAATTTTATTTGTTAAATAATTATATAATAGAAAATCAAAATTCTAATTATTGAGCTAAAAAAAATCAAAATTCTAATTTTTTCGTACGTACACTGGTTTCCATGTTCTTGTCATTGTATAAAATACCCCAAACAAAATCATAGTCTATCTACGAGTTATGAGATTAATTTGATAGAGTTAAACAAGTTTATTAATCATTTAAATAAAATTGGACAAATTGCGGATGAAAAAACTTTAAAACATTAAGCATACACACGTGAGAAATTAATATAAAATTAATATAAATCACTATTTCTATGTCTCATTTTGACAACTAGTACGTATTGAAACCAATCAATTTTTAGAAATAAGTACATGTAGAAATGCAAAGATATATGACAGAAAATGAATCTAAGAAATTTAAATATTTGAGGAAGAAAATACAAAATAAAATAAAATTTAAGTTAGGAAAATACAAATATTACTAAAAGTAAATTTAACAGCTTAAAATAACAAAATTTGGATGGCACAATCCAGGGTACATGAGAAAATTATATATATATAAAGGCTACATGTAAAATTTATAAAAGAAAGAAATGAGAGGAAGAGTTCGTGGATCGAGAAAATCTCATAATACATAAGTTGTTTTTAAAAATTATAAATGGGGGCATGTGCCCAATGAACCTTACCAAGGTCACTATCAAAGTTTCCATAGAATCTTGCTTCTCAAGGTAAGTTTGTTTTAGTAGTTAGTAGAGCATCTCTAATGCAATACTATATTATGGTATCAATGGTAAGTTTTATTATTTAAATGAAAAAAAATAATCTTTAATAGAGTGTTATTTTTATGTCAAATTTATTATATGCTAAATTTTATAGTAAATTACCGTAAGGTATATTTAATATTTGAGTTTTATTGATTGTTATCTTGACTTTTTCATGTAATTTATCACATTAATATATATATTGTTAATTTTATTTAAATACAAAGTTCATTTTTACAAGTTTCAAAACATTATATCGATGACAAATAGTAGAAATAGAATTGCACGTTAAAGCATAAAGTAGATAATATTAATTTTTATATTTTTTTAAGACAAAATATAGGGTCGGATTAGGACACATCTCCAAAACCATCTTCAAATATTCTTTTTGTCATTTTCTTCAATTTAAAGCTATATTTTACCATTCATGTTTTTAAATATCTATAGTAAACTCAAACTTTAAAATTTCGTAACTTTATTATTTTAAGTTCAAATGAAATAATTTTTTGTTTTCAAATAATGTAGAATTTTGAGATGAATAAAACAAGATCTATAATGATAATTTTTTTCTAGAATATATTTTAAATTTTTACACTTTTTCACTCCAAAACAGTGTATTTTCACCGAATAAACATTTTCAAAACTCAACTCATCTCTAACCTCCAAAACACCATCTCCAAACTAAGCATATTTTCAAAATTCAACTCATCTCCAAGCTCCAAATATCATCTGCAAATGTCCCCAAAACAGACTCTAAACAAATGAAAAATGTATTAGAGATGTTTTTTTAACTGCTTGGATTCTTGAATATGCCCGAACCTATATTGTCCATGTCGGATCTGTTTGCGCCTCTAGTGTCTGGCCAGATTTCGTTGCGAGTGGAATCTTATGTCGTCTATGGCTTCTTGAAGATCATAACCATATTTTATTCCGCTTCTTTATTAAACTGATCATTTCCTGATTCTGTGGTTGAAATCTACATGGATTCCAAGTTTACAATGTTCGATTGATCGATTTCTCGTTTTTTTGTCTTAGATTGCAGCTACGAGAGCTACTGCTTCGGAGGATGCCTACCTTATTATAATCCAATAACTAATGTTATTTTCTCATGTTAAATTTACAGTACGATAAACTTGACAACGTCTACTAACACCACTCTATTTATTTTTCTTATCCTCTGTCTTAAACCATCCAACAACTAAATTATAAACGTCATTTTATTACTTGTTAAAACAAGTCCATATAATTAAGTTCTAATATTTAAAATCTTTTTTCTTACTCACCAATCAACAAAATAACCTTCTATTTTTCAAAAGCCCTGTAAACTTGGTGGTGAATTTATCACCAAGAATAATAAGTATCTTCTTTAAAATATATATATATATATATATAATTAATAATAAATCTAACATTTGATTTTTTAAATTATGGCTGACATTAGCATATTTTTCTTTTTATATAATTTAAATATTAAGTTTATAGTTTCAAAGTTAAATAATGACGAGAAGTAATATGATTGCGTTAAAAATAACATCACAAATAAAATATTATAGTACTTTTTTTCATTTTTTTATGATGAATCTATTATAAATACTAATGTTTTGTTTGGTTTGCAGGTTCAACTCCAACTAAATTATATTTTTTCAACTGAATTTTTATCTTTATCTAAAAAGTTAATAAAAATTATAATTAGTTTTTAAAAAGTCAATCGACTCCAATTTAAAAATTCTAATTTCAACCGGCAATCCAAATGAATGCTAATATGTATGTATATATTAGAGATGACTTAATGATGGAATTTGTGTCTCACGTTCTACACCCAATGCTTTCCATACATTTTTTTTCTCACTGAGCTTATAGATACTCGTATACGGTTTTATGCCTATGCCCAATACTTTCCCCTGTAGAAAGTTCGCATATGCATAATAAAAGATATTTAGGCTTTTATCCAAAAAAAAAAAAAGCTATTTAGGCTTTATACATATAATTTATACACATAAATTAGATGTTTACTAAGATAGATCATACATACACACGAGAGCTTTGATATACGAGACTCAATTTTTGCTGGACGTGAACGGCAGCAGCTCACGTGTGGCCATTAGATGCAAAAATGGAGGGAGGTGATGAGAGGGAGAGTAATAAAGAAAGAGAAGCTGGGATACAACCCAGAGAGAGAGAGAGAGAGATTTGCTGGAGAAAGAGTCACCGGAAGAGAGAGAGAGTTGCAAGAGAAAGCTCTCGTCGGAGATAGAGCCACCGCCATGGAAGAGCTGTCGAGCATGAGCTGCGCCAAGCCATAAACTTGATCTCCACAAGCTTTTGTCCGAGGGCCGAAAAGGCCAGGTAGATGCTAGTAGAAAATCTAGACCGGAAAGTGACCATGAGTTCCAGTGAAATCGTTGACGCCTTTAGCTGGGCCTTTTTGCCACCGATGGGCTCTATCTCTCCCTCTTCGCCCCACCGTTCATGTCCGACAATTTTGAGCTGCCATATACGTGAGCTTTCTATATATATATATATATATATATATATATATATATAAGCATGATACATAATTAGATTTTCATGTGATTTACAGTCAATTTATTTATAAAAAATAAAAAATAAAAAAAAATAAAAAAATAAAAAAAAACAAGAAGAGAGAGACCGATTGGAATGACACATTGGCAGGAACTGAGGGACAAAATTCACCATCAACAGATATGTATATATATATTCCAATATAATATATACTTGGAAATAAGAAGTGTGACACGAAAGATAAACTATTACTTGGGGATAATTTAATTTTCTGATTTTGCACTTTTGCAACGGTAGTGTTGCGTTAAATAAGCACTTTTCACTTTTATTTATTTATTTATTTATTTTAAAAGATAGACCTTTTCATAGGACAATAGGCATATGTATCTACACACAGATATCTACTGCATTCCAAAATAATTCTTTGACCAAAAACCTTAAGGAAGATTTAATATTGAAGAAAAAAAATGAAAAACTTTGGAAAGATTTTACAAAGACCAAAGCGTGTTTTTTTTTTATTTACTCAATAATAATAATAATAATAATAATAATAATAATAATAAAATGTCAAGCATCTTGTGGTCGACAGTCTCAATCGTCATCCATTACGTTTGACAATAAATGGATTACATAATTTTTGAGGATGAAAGTTCGAAGCAAAGGGTGTCTTCTTTATTCTTTTTCAATTAAAAAAATGTGGTGCTTGGTACATTTTTTCTTTTAAGGGGAAATTTCATTCAATTTAAATAGAAATTACAAATATATAAGATTGACCCCATGATATAGAGATAAAACTTTCAATGAAAAATGGCATCATTGGTATAATCTGATAACGCATAAAAGAAAAAATGAATGTTTGAGACCTGAAAACGGGATAGTACCTCGACGTATTACAATTGAGCACACATAAGGTTCTTTTATTTTTATATTTTTTTTTTCAAAAGAGAACTTTTTACTTTTTTTATTTTTATTTTTTGCCTTAAAATGTGTTTTTAACTAGTTTATTCTATAATTTGTTAGTCTAAATTGATTTTTCCGGAAGCAAATTTTATCCTGTTTTTCAACTTCTTTTCTTATTCTTATTACTATCATTGTTCGGACTTCCTGAAATATCCCGAGTGGCTTTTATTTTATTTTATTTTAGTGTTTTTTTTTTTTTTTTTTGAGTTAATATATCCAATTGACTGTTAACTCACATTACTAGGGGTGTTTACCGAATCCGTTAATCCACTCAATCCAGTCTAATCCGCCATATTGACTTATAATTATGTATATATTTTTTTCTCTTAATAAATTATATATGTATATATTACAGTATAACTTTACTGGCTTGAATATGTGCCTATATTCTTGTTCAGTAGTTTTATTGTCAGACCCAAAATATGATAGTTCAGTAATTCTATTATCTGGCCTAAAACTGCTTTTTATTTTGAGTTTGAGTGTGAACATTTTAGTTTGAGTTTAGTTAATGCTTGCTTGTTCTAATGTCTTATTATGCTACAATTAGCTTGTAATTGAAGACTAGAAGTTTATTGTGTTCCAACTTTATTGAACTATTTTATGTCCAAATATTTTATTTTAGTTCCTAGAGTAAACAGATTGAATCTATCAATCCGATCAGTATAATCCGATATTTACGGACTAGATTGGATTGAATTGGGAGTTTCACATATTGATGATGGATTGAGATTTTTCCAATTTGAATATCACGGATTAGACTACGGATTGATGTCTAATCCGTATCCGATCCGTGAACATCCCTACACATCACAACTGATCGTATCTCTTCTTTTAAGCTCCTTAAAGTAAAGGACATACTTGTCTTTTCCAACGTCTATTTTAACTCTTTTTTTTTTTTGGATGGATGTCTATTTTAACTCCTTGTATATAACAACGAATTAGCTTTAGAGGGTGTTTGGTATGAGGTAATCTTTTATAAAGGAATATGAATCTTAAAATTATCATGTTTGTTATGAGGTTATCTTATTTTAAGATACTTGGGAATCTGAAACCCATGGGTTTCAGATACCCTTATAAAGGGGTAATCTGAAACCCACCTCCCCCCTTAGGTTTCAGATTACCCCTTATCTAAATAACATGGTAATCTTAAAATTTAAATAATTTAGACACAATTATCCTTTTAACTTTTAAATTTTAACTTTTAAAACCAAACATTATAATCTAATATTCCTAGGAATTTGATTACTTTAAAAAGATTGTCAGGTATCTGATTACATTTGATTACCTTCGATCAAACACATTGTTTCTAGAATGAATTAATTTAGAAACAAAAATTGCCTAATTGACGTATGTGTCACCGAAAACCTAGGTGAGGTGATAAGTCCATTCATCTCCATAAAAAGAATCGTGATGGATTCAAGATATAAACAAAATCAAATTATAGGACTTCTAATTTAATCTAGATACTTCGTTCTCTTATCCTTTAAAATAAAAGTGCCTGATTATACAAAACACCATAAATATGACGTTTGTGTTTTGACTGTTAATTGGCTGATTCTAGAAGAACAAATGCGTAGGTTGTTGGGCAAAACGTAGAAGCGAAGTGTCAAAACCAGGAAACTGTCAAACGTGTGGGCCGAATCTCGACGTATAAAACCAGGAAACTGTCAAACAAGAAGAATAACAAAAGAAGTAAAAATAAATAAATAACTTTTAGAGAGAGAAAGAGGAGAGATAGAGACAGAGAGAGAGAGCGACAATGATAAATGAGACGTATTTCATATCGCACGGATCGCCGGCGCTGTTGATAGACGAAAGCATACCGGCGAGGCACTTTCTGAAGTCATGGAAGGAAAAGGTGCACCCGCAGGCGCCGAATTCCATCCTCGTAATCTCAGGGCACTGGGTGACCCATGTCCCAACCGTCAACGTCATCTCTCCACCCAAACTCAACGACACCATCTACGACTTCGATGGCTTTCCCAAACCCGTGTACCAGGTTCCCCTTTTTTTTTTTTTCATTAATTTCTCCTAATTCTTGTTATAATTATTAGTTCTATTCTTTTCTGATCCAAATTAAAAAAAAAAACACACGCACAGACACACACAGAGGTTTTGATTCTTTTATGTGCAAAATTCGTCCTGACTTGTTTTGGATGCCCTTTTTTTTTTGTTGTTGTTGCGTTGAAGGAAAGCAGCACTAGTAAAAATTATGGATTTGACGATGGTTATTAATTGTCGTGTTACACGACAGTTAGATAATCATCGTGTAATCTACCATCGTGGAATATTTTGAGATATCACGACGGTTAATAAACCGTCATGGTATCTCAATATTCCACGATGGTTTACACCGTCGTCGAATAGAGAAAAAAATGGAGTAAATTTCGTTAAAGTTAGAACTTTACACGACGGTTTTGAACATAAACCGTCGTGTAAAGTCCAACATGAATTAAAAAATAATTTGGCATTTTTTGGTGATTTCCCACGGGTGGCCTAACCCGTGTGTTATCAATACACGGCCCATGATAGGATTAACAAAATATTAGCTATATATCAAAGTAAAAAAAATCATCAATTACATTACCAATTTACATATCATAATTAATGAATTGCATTACAAATTTTGTCCATTCTCCCCTAATCAAATCCATATCATCCTAAGTATAATATTCTTTTCTTTCAAGTACGTCAATTCCATTCAACAATATGGCCCTCATAAAACTTACAACAAAATAACCACATTCAACACTTCCTTCTTGGTGAGGACAAGTACGATCCGAGATTTTTGTTTTATAGTCTTGTCTCCTTTTAATCCATTCTTCGGCTATAAGCTTCCAATTCATTAGGGTCCTAGCAAGTTTGTAAAATTCAAAATAATTACGATGCATACCATTAAGATTAAATCAAACAAAATTTCATTTTGACATTTCATCGAGCTTGTGGTGGGCGGAAAAAAAAATGCGTAGAATATTATGTATTCGTAGATCTTAAAATGCCAAAAAATTACACAAAAGATCCATCTATAAAGAGCAACAATAAAAAAAAATTGAACAACAATAAATACACAAATTATATTCCAAAAAAAGTAATAAAATAATTGTGTGTTCGTATTTTTGTTGGGAAACAAGAAATTGAGCAATATGGAAGTCACCTTGCCTTTATTTGATGTAAAATAGTTCACAACCTTGATGGGAAGACAGGGTGGCAATGAAGGTGGCGACAGCGGCGGTGAAAAAAAGAGAGAGAGGGGAGGGCGACAGGAGAATGAAGGGGAGGGGATGACGGCCTTGCGGGCGACGGTCGAATGTGGAAGAGGGGAGGGCTGGCGGTGTCACCGGGAGAAAAAGAGATAAGGTAAGGCAGCGGCACTGTCGGTGGGCGGGCGAAGGAGATAGTGGGTAGGAGAAATCTTTGAGTGGTCGAGAAGGAGAACGATAAAAATGATGATAAAAGGATAAGGAAAGTGGATTTAAGTTAAGGTTTACGCACGAATTTCAAAGCACAAAATTTCAAATTTTTAGAGTGATTTTCAGAAGATTACACGATGGTTTTACGCGCGAAATTTCACAAAGTAAAAATTTGGATTTTGATTTTCGGAAGATTACACGACGGTTTATGGAAACCATCGTGTGATCTCTGTCGTTTAAGCCAATTTTTGTAGTAGAGCGGATTGGCGTAGAAGGTAGAAATGACAATTTTATTTATTTATTTATTATTATTATTATTATTATTATTTCACATAAATAACGCAGAAGTGGATTTTGAGCCGGCGTTGTATAGTATTTTGGTTTATTGTTTATTTGTTTTTAAGATTTTGACTTTTGTGTCCTTGACCATCGGTGAGAGTGATATAATAATTGTAGATGTTTTTTTAGGTCACTTTGTTTTTGTAAGGTTTTCTTTAGGTCAATTAATCTTACTATTATGGGTCAAATTTGTACATATCCATTTTAACGTCTAGTTTTAAAAGTGACATTTATTCTAAAAGTTTTTAGAGTTGTGATGATCTAGGTAAATTTAAGTTAAAGCATGAAAGGAGAATAGACCACATTCTAGTATTACTATATTCTCAAATAGACAATAATCAGAGAGCGCAAGGATGTCACAAAAAAAACAAAAAACAAAAAACAAAAAAAAAAATCCTTGTGAATTTGTCTCACCTACTTATTTTTCTTTATTTCCTTTTTTTTTTTAATGAAAATGGTCACCAGTGTTTAATGTTTAACTTTTTTTTTAACCAAAAAAAAAAGACGTGTAAAAACATTTTCCCCCCTTATGACTATCGAGCTTTTTATTTACCATTTAAAATCTGCAAAAACAAAATACACATAAATATTCATTACAAATATTCATAGTCTCAAAATTGGCACGTGGGAGTAAAATTAGTTGGAATTCTCATTTGCTAATCATGGAAATATTAAACGTGGACAATGATCAGCTCAAGTATCCAGCGCCGGGGGCTCCACAATTGGCAAAGAGAGTGAAGGAGCTTCTTTTGGCATCTGGGCTGGACCGAGTCGATGAAGACAAAAACCGTGGGCTAGACCACGGGGTCTGGGTCCCGCTCATGTTGATGTACCCGGAGGCCCAAATCCCGGTCTGCCAACTGTCGGTCCAGACCCAAAGAGATGCAATTTACCACTACAACTTGGGCCAGGCTTTGGCCCCTCTCAAGGACGAAGGTGTCCTCATCATCGGTTCCGGCTCTGCCACTCACAACTTGGGGGCCATGAGCTCCCCCGGTGACTCGGTTGCTTCTTGGGCCAATGACTTTGATACTTGGCTTCGACATGCCCTTGAAGAAGGAAGGTATTCAAATATAACTATATTTTACTCCTTTTTTCTTTTTTCTTTTTTTTTTTTAACTTATTGGTAAGAGATTCAAGCTCTACACATCATGATAGAGTCAAGTATGAAATTATTGCTAGATTATACTTACAACTTCGTATTATTGTTGACTTTTATGGGACAAAGAAGTAAATAGAATTTTTAAATAATTTAAGTGAATAGCAATGTTTCAAGATATTTGTAGTAAATAGTATATTTATCCGAGTAAACTCTTTATTCATGTCAGATTTACTTGATTTAGGTCTTGTCAATATGTCATTTACCTAAAATTTTCATTTGTTTGGTAAATTTATTATTTACTTCAAACATTAAAAGTCTTGTTATTTACTTCAATTATTTTTGTAAAAAATAAAAAATGCTATTAAGTATAATTTCCCAAATTTTAACTAGTTAGTTAGAAATGACCGATCTAAAATGTAAAATGACATGTCATATGTAAAACCTGTGATCTAACATGATATTTCTTTTATATAGCTATAATTTTGGAAAATATTAGTATATATTGGTGTCACGTGATTTTAACAGAAAATAAATATTATATTACCTCTTACTTCTTCATGTGATAATGTAGGCCCATTTAGAAACTTATTGGTAAAGAATTACGTAGGATAATGTGTCATAATCTCTCATAGTTAAGTGAATCTCAATCCGGTTAAAAACCAATAGATAATAATAATATATAAGATTAATCTGCATGATAATAGAGTTTTCCTTGTCTTTATCCTTGACACACATGAGTGAGCTTTTTGTGATCAATGTTATGTTACATCGCCAGGTATGAAGATGTGAACAAGTACCTAGAAAAGGCGCCGTATGCAAAAAAGGCACACCCTTGGCGAGATCATTTCTATCCGCTGCATGTGGCAATGGGTGCGGCCGGCGACCAAACCAAGGGGAAGCTTGTCCACCATAGCTGGACCAATGGTTGCATTTCCTATGCCTCCTACAAGTTTACCACTCCTAACTAGTTTCGTTGGCTATAATGCTCAGTTTCTTTTTTAAAATCATTGTTCGGTTAGTCATTGTCATTATCATTGACTCTCTTGCTCTTTGGATCGTAGAATGTTCACACACACACACACACACACACACACACACACGTGTGTGTGTAGGAGCTTACAGTGATTTGATGTATGCTGTAATGATTGATCACCTTTTATTTATCCAAAGTTTACCCAAACTTTTTCAGTGACAATACGCTTGGAGCATCTTTGTTTTAGATTGACGATACACGTTGATTATCTCTTTCAAACTAGAAAATGCTAGAGCTGCCAACTCTAATCTAAATTTGTAAGCCCCAACTTATATGGCTTCAATTGATTACTTTTACTATTAAAAAGATGACACGTGAGTTAGTACACAAAAAGTTGATGTTAGAGTTAGTGTCCCTAGTACTACTCTTCAAATTATAAGCCAGCTTTAACCATTCACAAGATGGAAGATTGAATTAGCTTACGTTTGGTGTACAAGTTTGAAATGAAAATTTTAAATTGAAGTTAGTTGACTTTTTAAAAATTGGTTATAACTTCTGTTAATTTTTTAAGAAAAGACAAAAACTAAAATGAAAAACTTAGGTTTAGACTTGAGAGCCAAACGAAAGCTTTGAGTTGAGTTGCTATAACCTGCACATTCACTATGTTTGGCTCTTTTTCTTGAACTTTTATTAAGTAAAAATTCACTCCCTAGGGAATTCGTAAATTGCATCAAAATAAATCATAGACAAGAGAAAATTGAGTTTTTTTTTTTCTTTTTCTTTTTTGGAGTTCTTATTTTGTTTTCTGTTTGATGATATCGTTTTATTCTACTTTTTTAAAAATTAAATTATATATTTTGTATTTGTAAAGAGAGGGGGAAAAAAAGAAAAGAAAAGAAAAGAATACTCAATTTGAATTCAACTTATGCAAGGTTTATTAATTTTTTTAATTTTAGGGGAACTTCACATCAATTGTTGAGTAGGGACCAAATCAACCTTAATAAAATGTCTTAACAAATAAAGTAACATGATCCACAAAAAAACTAAATCATAAGAAGCGGTAAAAGCAGAAAATACTAAGAAGTGAACCACGACATTCCCTATATGGGAGATGTGGCAAACAATTATACTTCAAGCTTGAGAGATAAACTCTTTGATATCTACAACAATTCCACTTCAAATTAGTTATAGTTCGGCTTTCCATCTCTAATTTGTACCCCGAGCGAACGGAGAACACCCTCAGATAATCATAATGTCATACCATAATATCATCTCTACACCGAACTCCAAGCGGAAAACTAAAGATTCTCCATCTCACACCCTCCCTAAGTATTTCTCTTCCTTATAAACTATATTCTGCCAAATGTAAGAGGGATCATGACCAATTGGAGCCTCCAAAAAAATTAGAGGATGGAAAATATTTGGCCTTCATCACCTTCGCCATAAAGGAATTTTGGCGAGTTAGAATTCTCCAACCTTATTTTGCAAGTCAAGCTTTATTAATGCTATATTTGGTAAGAGGGATGGAAAATAGAGAGGAAGAAAGAGTAAAATACCTAGATGAAGAAAACAAAAATGAAAGAAATTGGTTTTCTCTCATGTTGTTTGGTAGAAAGAAAATAATAATAAAAGTGGAAAGAAAATGTCTAGTCTATTGTGTTTTATAGTTATGACGTCATAGAAGTTAAAAGATAATGAGAGAGTAAGGTTAAAATAATGATTTCACTTATCATTCTTTTTGTCAAACTTTTCCCTCTTGATTTCTTTCCAATGTTGGAAGGATTAAAATGTTATGGGCCCCCTTTCCTTCCCATTTTTCATCCTATCAAACAACCAAAAATTTATTGTCCTCTCTAAAATCCCTTATTTCCATTCTTCCTTTCCCTTTTCCACCCTACCAAATAAAGGCTAAAAGGCATCCTTTCCCTTTTCCAACCTTCCAACAACCTTTCCCCGACAAAAGCTATCCCATCGTACCCAATGATTTTCCTATCATCCTCACCACCACCCCACCAAAAATTATATATAGAGGGATTGAATGTCATCACACAAAATGGAAGGTATTATAAAAACACTTATCCTATATATAGAGGCATAGTTTAGACAACCGCCTTTATTTTAAAGGAGCATCCATTGACTACTGAGAACAACATAGCTCAAACGACACTGTTTTTGTAATTCCTATTTATTATTTTAATTTCTAGTAGTATATGTTATGTGTTTAAATTTGAAACTAATTACTAATTTCAGTATAATACTATTTATGCCTTACATATGATTTAATGCAATGAAATGTCTAACAACGACCGATACGTATATTCCGTAGTTTAGACTTATGTAAAATTGCTTTTAAAATGTGTCAAGAGAATTTTTATGTCTAACTGGAAATATATATATATATATATACACACACACACACATGTATATTTGTCTAATATTCTTTGTAGTACACAACAACATTGTATGCATGTTATAGTTTTATAAAATCTATCATCCTATTTTCCTCTTAAATATGAAACATAACTCTTCATGATTATTTTCTCTTTTATTACAACTCTCTAGTTTTATTTATCCCTTAGTAATGATTATATATACTACAAAATTTTTAAGGGCAAATATCTCTTGAAGAATGTTTCTTTGTCACTATTGTGAGGCTGGCAGTTGGCAGCTCCGTCACCTACCACTTGGCAGATCATCAATTATCATTTTTTTTCGTCTAGTCAACACGTGCTCGTTAATTAATTAATCAGTAGAAATAGAACACCTAAGGGATTTTTTGTTTTTGTTTTTATCATTTTTGTTGAACATTTCTCATCTCTGATATAGCCTTCAGTGAGAGGTCCGTTTAATCAATGAAATATAGTTTCCGAGAAAGGGAAAGGAAAGGAAAGGGAAAAAAAAAAAAAAAAAAGCTAGCATTTACATATTAAAAAAAATGTGGCATTTGGATCTCAAAAGATAGATCTTGCCAACTTCGCAAAACACGTTAAACATTATCTTTTATTATTATTATTATTATTATTATTAATATTATTATTATTATTCTTTTTTACAATTTTTATAGAACAAAAAGCAAGTTTTGGACAAGTGCGAAAAGCAAGTAGCTTGTTGAGTGGTTGGTTGATTATCAAAATCTCAAACGTAATTTTTTTTTTTTTAAATGATGATGATGAAGAAGAAGAAGAAGAGAAAAATCATAATTAAAAAAAAAAAAAAAAAAACCTTAGAGAGAGAGAGAGAGAGAGAGAATGATAAAGGAGACGCTCTTCAAATCGCACGGATCGCCGACGCTGTCGATCGACGAGAGCCTTCCGGCGAGGCACTTCCTGAAGTCTTGGAAGTAGAAGGTGTACCCGCACACACAGAATTCCATCCTCGTCATCTCTGGTCACTGGGAAACTGATGTCCCAACCGTCAACGTCGTTTCTCCCCCACACATAAACGACACCATCCATGATTTCTACAACTTTCCCGCTCCCATGTACCAGGTTCCCCTTTTTTTTCCCTGAATTTATTCTCTACTTCTTTTGTGTCCTCATTTTTAGTGATTACATATTAGTTTTTCTATTTCTTTTCACTAAATTGATTCTTTAATCTGATCCTAGTAATAATAATAATAATAATAATAGGTTTATACCTTGTGGATTTGTCCCACCTGTTATTAATTTTAAAAAATAAAATATGTTAGTGTTAGTCAGTGCCATATGGTGTCAAATTTAAACTAATATTAGTTAGCGGTCTTGGTTTTGTTATCTTTATAATAATGTATGGAGATTTGTTCAGCTTTTCACCAATTAAATTATATGTTTAAAGTCATTAGTGTGTATATATATTTGCATATATCCATTATAAAAATTTGTAAATCCCAACAAATGTGGGGTCATAATTATTCAGCAATATGGAAAATATATGCTTACCAACCAAATAAATAAATCTATCTATTACATTACACTATTAAAATAACACAATAGGTAAATTAAAAAAAAAAAAAAGCACAATAGGTTTCTTGAATTACGTTTCGTATGTTTTTTTTAATAGAGTAATTAACCTAAATAGTCCCTGAACTCTTATGAAGGTGACGGTTTAGTCCATGTTTTTAAAATTTTGGTCGATGTGACCTTGAATTTTCTAAATGTTGGCAATCTTAGTATTTTCTGTTCAATTCCATTAAATTTCTAACGAAAGAGGTCATGTGTAGTACATGTGATCCAATTTAAAAGGATATTTTAGTAATATAGTAAATAATTTAATTTTAACAAAAATAAAAAAACAAAAATTTTAAAAGCCCTAGATTTCTTCTATCTCCTCTCTCTATTTTCTCTCTCTTCATTTCCTCTGCGTGAGTCTCTCTCTTCTCTCTCGAATTTCTCCTCTGAGTGGTCAATGTGAGTGGCCTCGACAAGGGCATCATTGCCAGCAGCTTCGGTGTCGTCTTTAAGGCCTGTGGAGACAGAGTTCGTGGGTCTGGGGGTGGATCTTGAGTTTTTTTGGAGGCGAGGAGGACGATCGGCAATGGAGAAGAAGGTGAGGCTGCGTTTAGCTAATAGTAGGGAGGGGGGCGATCAGCGAGGAGAAGAAGGTGGGGCTGGGTTTTGGGGCTGCGTTTGGCGAACAAAGAAGAAAGTGGTGGGCGTGAGTTCGGCAGTGAGGGTTTTTTTTTTTTTTTTTGGGGGGGGGGGGGGGGGGGAGGCGCCTGGGTTTCTCAGCTTTCTCTCTCCTCTCTCTTTTTTTTTAAATTTTTAATATTTTTTTTAAATGTTATTGGTGTGAGGTGTTATTAGGGTATTTTTGTCCTTTGATTGTTAATTGAGATCACATGAGGCATGTGACCTCTTCTGTTAAAAAATTAATGGTTTTGGATGAAAATGATTGAAATTGTCAATATTTAGAGATTTAGGGTTATCTCGGCCAAAATTTAAAAATATGGATTAAATCGTCATATTCAGAAGAATTCAGGGACTATTAAGGCTAATTACTCTTATTAATATTCTTGAAAAAGGGTTTGTACACTGTTTATTAGATTTCCTCTTATAGATATTTGTAGATCCCAAAATTAACATGTGGGGTTATAATTATTAGCAATATGGAAAAGGTAATATGTGCTTACCAACAAAAAAAATAAATATATAAGTCTATCCATTTCATTACACTATTAAAAGAGAAAATAGATTTCTTCAATTAGGTTTCCTACGTTTCTTTAATATCCTTGAAAGCGGTTCATATACCGTTTTTAGCATTTCCTCATACGTTTTTTTTTTTTTATTAATCTTGCATTTAGAATAAAGGTTTGAAATAAAATTTTTTATTTTTGAGTTAATTGATTTTTTCAAAAGCTAGTAATTTTTGTTGACTTTTTAGAAGAAGATAAACCGAGATAAAAAACTTAGATTTAAGCCTAAGTTTCAAACAAGCCAATAATTCTTTCTTTCTATTGATTGATATAGATATCCAAAAGAAAAGAAGCCACACCAGCTAATATACTGTCATTTACGTTTTTCAAAGAAGGCGGTGGGGCCTTTGGTCGTTGTTTTGTTTTCTTTGTTTCTTTTAATTTTCTTATCTCATATAGTCTATGTAGTTAGTAATCTGTACGATCTATACCTAATAATAAGTCGATACTCTATAAATAATATTTTCGGTCCTTCCTTTCATGATTATCACGTGACAACTCAGTTATTAATCACATATTGATCAAATTATTTTCATGTGACGGTCCAGTTATTGTTGCGTGATGGTCAAGTCGCTGTCATATGGGGTTTTTTTTTTTTTTCATCTATTCTGCTTTATTTTACTTACTTTGCCTATTACTGTACGTATAAAACGTGTGTTATATAACTAGTAAACAAATAGATGTGATACAATCAGCTCAAGTATCCGGCACCGGGGGCTCCACAATTGGCAAAGAGAGTGAAGGAGCTTTTTGTGAGATCTGGGCTGGACCATGGGGCTTGGGTCCCGCTCATGTTGATGTACCCGGAGGCTCAAATCCCGGTCTGCCAACTGTCGGTCCAGACCCAAAGAGATGCAACTTACCACTACAACTTGGGCCGTGCTCTGGCCCCTCTCAAGGACGAAGGCGTTCTCATCATTGGCTCCGGAAGTGCTACTCACAACTTGAGGGCTATCAGACTCACTGATGGCTCGTTGGTTCCTTGGGCTGTCGACTTTGATAATTGGCTTCGACATGCTCTTGAAGAAAGAAGGTAATTTCATACTTTTTCACTAAAAAAAAAAAAAAAAAAAAACGATGTCCGTTTGTTTAGTATGCCCATTTCATTTCAGTCATTCTCAGGCCTTTGTTTGGAGTTTGAGTTTAATTCTAATTAAATTATACTTTTTTATCTCAGTTTTTGTCTTTTTCTAAAAAGTCAATAAAATTTATAACTATTTTAAAAAATTAAGTCAACTCTAACTTAAAAATTTAATCTCTAACTGACGAACCAAACGTAAGCTTAAAAACTTGTTTCGCTGCACAACTTTTCTATCCATTTTCATTTCATTCCTGTTTGAGAATGGGAAATTTGCCCCATTTTCACAATGATACCCCCCTCATTCCATACTTTTCTGGACATGTATTGTCCAGTGACATTTTCATGTTCAAAAGTTTAACTCTTCTACTTGAGTAAAACATCATAATTTCTTCATTTCATCTCCGATTAAGTCTTTTTTTTTTTTTTTTTTTTATTTATTTCCAACGTGTTCATAATACCATATACCTATTTAATATGCTATGCACATTGAGGTTTTATTCAAGATTTGCTAGAAAAGCCATTTTTTGATAAATGACTGTTTTTAACATCATCCAAACACCATTTTAGAAATATTTCCTTTCAAGAATAAAACTTTAATTGCATATCTAAACACTATTTCGAAATCAAACAAAAATAACTTTTATGTCCAAAACCAATTTTTCAAAAAATAAAACAAAATAAACCTACGAAACAAATGGACCTATATATATATAACCTTTTTTATTTATAGAGATTTTATGGAATGACTTTAAAAGTGACCTACTAGTAGGCATTATGTTTTTCAACCATCATATATGTATAAAAATCATCTGTTTTGTACATTTTGAATTGATTTTGACTAGACATAACCAAAACGTGCATTATAAATATGGAGCTATATCATAAAAAGACCTTGCATTTTTTCAGTGATGGTTACACAGTTAGGATTTTAAGCATGGTAACGATTCTCGTCTAATCTATGACATTAAAGCTGATAGTATAACATGACATTCATTATTTGTGATATAATAATAAAAAAGTTACACCCACCCACTTCTACATGTGTAAGACCAGTACTTGAAATTTTTATGTAAATTATGTAGAATTTTGTGTTATAATCTCTTCTACTCTTAACTTGTCAAAAACTAATAGCAATAGTACTCCTTTATCATGCATAAACGAGAACCAGTTTCTTTATTTGGTTAATGTACATGTAACATGATAAAAGAGTTTTCATTATCTTTAGTTACGGCAAAAATTACTAACATGGTTGTCTTATTCATAATTCAGAGAAATCCAGCATGGAAATTGTACTTGTAAACGGTGTACGTTCTCTAAAAGGAAAAATTGTCATAATTAAATGATCATGTGTGTGTTGCAGATATGAAGACGTGAACAATTACCTGGAGAAGGTGCCGAGTGCAAAAATGGCACACCCTAGGCCAGATCATTTCTACTCGCTGCATCTGGCAATTGGTGCGGCGGGTGACCAAGCCAAGGCGAAGTTCATTCACCAGAGCTGGTCCTTCGGTTCCCCGTCTTATTCCTCCTACCAGTTCACTTCTACCAACTAGTGTCACTGGCTATAATAAGTTGATGAGTTTCTCTGTTTTTTTTTTAGGGTAAATAACTCCCCTACACTATAAAGGGAACTCTCTTGTTTGGTTCATTGTAAAACATTTATCATGCCTGTATTTCTTTTATCTTAGTATGCCTCTATGTACGAACCTACATGTTTTAACGATTGATCTTGTGTGAAAAATCTGTTAATTTTCATCAAGAATTTACCAAAACTTCTCATTTGGCTAATGCGAAGTAGTATTTTTCTTAACTTGAAGAAAAAAAAAATGTTGATTGGCTAGTATCGGGGACAGATCGTAGATGGGGCCAAGTGGGGGTTGCCGTCCCAATTGATTTTTTTTTTTTTCAATTTTACTTTTAAAATTATAAGATATTTTTATTTTTCCTATACTCAAAAATTGACTATCCCCATATAAGACTAGTTTGGTAATGCTTTTGGATTCTCCAAATATCCTTTACACAGACTACGATACAAATGTTATGTTTGATAGAAGTACTCCAAAATCATTTGCACAAAGTTAGAATTTCTAGCTTTTGCTTTTAACTTATACTTGTTCTTTTGTTAGAAGTAAAATTAAAAACTATGACAAAAGCACAATAACCCCAGACTAACCCAAAAGCCTTAACTACAATTTTTACTTTTTACTTTTTACCCATTTATCCTAAAAAACTCATTGTATGTTCCACTAAAATAAAAAGCTGGCTCACTCATTGATATACACTAGGTTGATGCAGTGGTGGTAAATATCACCATTTTTTTTCCCCTTTAGAGGACAGGAACAAATAGTTTTCGTTCATTTTCCCACCCTTATTATCCTTCAAGAATGACAATAATACTAAATTGTCTATGTGGGCTTGCTCTATACATATTATGATGCAATTAAATTATCACAAAAATGCCACATTAACCAGAACCAAAAAGAAAGCCAACTTTGGCAAGATTGTGAGTAGAGTTGGAGGGGCAGAATTGGGAAGATATGGGTAGGCATCAGGTGGTGGCATCATGCATTCATCGCCATTGAAGTAGACCTTTCGAGGGAAAGCCCAACCTTCCTTAAATGTGAATGTTTCTAGATCCTTCTCCAGTATCAACTCTGTCTGAACATTCCCATCTGGTCCGGCTTCCATTAGCACATCATTGAAGAATTTTAGCCCATAAAACAAACCAGTGTCATCTGCACATTCAAAATAGCGTAAGCGTTATGTTAAGAATCATACGTCCTGATTTGTATTTGTATTTTTATGTTTACAATCAAGAGCTAAAATTGCAGAAAAACAAACAAATCGGTATTCATCATCGCATTATATTGCTATATCAAGAGAAATCACACCCGTCACATCTCTCAGACTATGTATTTCTTTCAGAACCTCAATAATGGAACTAAAGTTAGGACAATAGAAAACACAAGTGTGAAAACCTATTTTGATTGATCCGATGCTAACTCTTAAATGCCATGACAATAACTAGACTCCACACATGTAATATTTTATACTACTTGAAAAAAAAAAAAAAAAAAAAAACCTGCAAGTAAAATGTTATGAAATGACTTAATATTCTTTTGAAAAAGGGAAAATTATAAGGGAAGGTAGTACACATTTCACTTAGTTGTATAAAAAGAGAGAGATTATCATAAATATGACAGCGTGTTAGTACTATCACATAACAATGCGAGACTTATATGATCCTTTACCATGATAGGTAACGTAGTCATTTGTTTTCCATATTATTAGTAATTTCTAGTGCGGAATTTCACATACGGGACTGAATCAAAAAAATCATGCCCTTTTCAATGTACTTTTTGGCCTTCCAAACGTTTACAGGGAATATATGTGTACATGAGACTTACTCTTGGATTTGTAGGGGGCAATTGGCTTGTAGTTGAAGCTGAAAACCTGGGTGATATTGTCGAGATTTGGGTGCTCAACAACAAGCGTCCACTGCGTGTAATTCAGGCGATAATCGAAGTTTGTGATCGCAATCTTGGCACGCCAGTACTGTTTGTAGTTAAGCTTCACATGCCAATGCACTCGAATCGGGCACATGTGTTTTGTGCACTGAAGCAATGGGACATTGTCTTTAGTTGGCTTGTGTATTCCCACAACACTTGACAGCTTTGAATCACTTCTTCATTACGTCATATCGATTTCGAGTTAGCAATTTGTAAACAGAGACATGGAGACCAAAAGCATTTGGAGTTGAAATCAAAATTTCACTTCAAATATTTAATTTTTTTTTTTATAATACTTCTTGAAGTTTGAAGTTATAGTTGTGTAACATATGATGTATGCAAACTTTGATCAAGCGATTTGAGATATAAGAGAGGGGGGCTTACTCGACGCACGTGGTTTTGTCTTGGCAACCACAAGCACAAGTTGGACAAGGAGTGATGGTAGAGTTGTAGAATGATGAGAAGGAGACACAGCATTTCGGGTACTGAGAAACTAGCAATTGCGAGTATGTGCACGTCACGTTCCATGTCACTGAAAATGACAAGAGAAAAACACTGCTAAAGACGATGAAAATATGGATTTTCAAGGAATCTATTAGGTGGACAAAAAGAAAAAAATTTCAAAAATTCTTTCTGCTTTGGGGAATTTTTGGAGTATTATGAAAACTAATTATAACTTACTCCACGCATGAGTTTTTCGACGCCCATCTGGCGACATGAAAACTGTGGAGGGAACAATCTTTGCCTGGCTGCAAGTGTAGCCGGGGCCAGGACCAGTCAGAGTGAAGTTCTTTGGCAGCTTCACGGTCTTGTTGGAAGTGCCCGAGCGCCCGACACTGACCTGGAAGGAGGACACAGCGGCTGAAGGGTCTTGTCCCCAAGAGGACACAACACCGCCTTTACAACAATTGGCAATCTGTTGGTTGTAAGGCACTCCAGGAAGTAAGTCCACAATTGTGGGGTTCCTCTTGCAACAGTGCGGGATGCTGCTTGTGAACTTGGAACAATCTCCTTGTTCCGTGGCTTGCGCTCCCACCATCGACCATATCACTTCCTTCTTTGCCCACACCCACCCCAAGGTCCACCCGGGGCTCATTATGTGCCGGTACATTTGGAAGTTGGTCATTGTTACCACTGCCTGAAAAATGCATCATCTAATTTAGCTAACGCAACATCGAAGATATATCTCTATCATGGTATCAGAGCATGTTTCGTTAATCCAAATTACTTTAAATAATACCAATTCAATTTTCAAACGGATGGTTGTGTAATAAAGTGTCACCATTTTTTTTTCTTTCGTAACAAATTAAACACTAGTACTTACCACATAACCGTCTGGAGTCCAGGATATCACATCCCATTTGATCGTAATGTTGCCATTTGGGTCCAACGGGTCATATGCAGCTAAATACCATCAACAACAGAAATCTATTTAGTTAAATTTCATAAAGAGAATCTAAAATTTTTTGTACCATTGAATTTTCTAAACTAGATGCTTACCTGCATTAGAAAACATGAAAATAAACATAACCGCTGCAATAACCGGATTTGCATGTTTGTTTAAAGCCATGATTTTGGTTTGAGGCATTTCAAACTATGAAACAGAGATTTGTAATATTTGTGTAAACACTGATGTTTAAACTTATATGGATTTTAATGTATAAAGGCTTACCTACTGGTTTGTTGGGAACTTTGTTTGTTATCTCTGTGTCATTTTCCTTGGCAGATTTTATTCCTTTTTTTTTTTTGTTAATATTAGAAGTTGGAACACGAGAGGAATTTTAGAATATTGGAATGCAAAAGCTCAACAGCTAAGAACCTCTGACTAGGTTTCTTAGTATGTTACCATTTTGAACTTATGTAAAAAACCTAATTTCAATTATTTTATTATTGCTAGCATGGATGGTAATTTTACACCTAACTCCATTATGAAGCGTTGAATTCAAATCCCTCAGCTTGAGTGCAAAAGAAAAAAAAAATTCTATTAACTAATTGTGAAACAAAGAAAGTGGTCATCACAGGTTCAACTACAAAGTAAGGTTTCATCTTCTAAGGGCCATTTTTAATTCTTTTAGTATACTTGCCGCTGCTTATGCGGTTGAGGGTATTATGGTAATTTGAGATCCCACAAGACGGCAATCCAAGAAGAAAGAAAGAAAGAATAAATAAATAAATAAAAACCCTCTTTTATATTGTGCATTTTATGTCTAGTTCTCTTTGTTTTACATAGTTGTCTTTTATCATATACATTTGTTATTTGGTAGGGACTTTAATACAACAAACAAAGAATTTGGGAGAGCTGTTACAAGTATCAGTCAACTCCTTTTTGTGATAATGACTCATTAACTGTACCTAGATAACATAACACTCTGCCCTGTGGAAAAAAAATAAAAAATAATCTGGTGACTTTGTCAATTAACTCTTTCTAGGGCTTAGCTCTAATCCAATAAAGATTTGTATTATTTTTTAAAATGGCCCCAAACTATTTATGTAACGTTGTTTGCCCCCGAATTATATAAGGGTATTTTTAATCGTCCAACAAGGTTTTAACCCCATGTAGACGTGTCGAAATTTTATAGGTTAAGAAAAGGGTTGATTTCAAGTACGAATGTGGTTATGTAGTATTTTTAATTTCAAGATTGCACCACACATTTTCCCTAAAACTTTGATGAACTGCCCCTTTCTTGGGTGATCGAAATGACATAAATGCCCTTTGTCAGCACCATTATTTACAGCCAAATCGTCGGGGGTTATATTTTGAAGTTCGAGGGATATCTTTTAAAAATAGTCCTACTAATTTCAACTCTATCAAAACCCATGATTTTTTTTTTCCCCATAAAACAGGGTATTATTATATTGGCATAATACAGATGCTACCAACTATAATGATTCAGACGAAAAGGCAATCTGAACTACTTTGAAGTTCACACGTGTGTGTGTGAATTAGTTTACACATTTTGCTGAATCAACTGGAGAATGGTTTGGAAGCTTCAGAGCCCAATCATTTAAGTAAAAAGTTCATATTCTTAACTGACTACATTTTGATGTGTGTATGTGTGTTTTCCTGTTCTAATTCCTTGGATGAGAAAACTACAAAAAAAAAAAAAAAAAAAAAAAAGAAAGGAAGTACAAAAATCTCATATTAAATTACCATGACTTTGACTATTATAATGGGAGCTACTGGCCCTTTTATAACTCATCAGATAGGGATTTTTCAACCTCCATAGTTTGTTTTCTTCCAGGGCCGGATTGCGAAATTGTTTTAGAGTACATCCATTTGGCTCCTTATAGAGGCAACTCTGCATCTCATTTCACATCTATTCTCATATAGAGTTGGTTTCACACGAAACCGAGAAGTATTTTCTATTTTCTTTTCTTTTCTATTTAGCAATACCACATATATGGGGTAACAACTAATTTCACTAATTGGTATTGCTTAACTTGCTGCATCAGTTGAACCTCTCAAGAAATCAATTATTTAGGGTTTTTTTTGTTTTTTGTTTTTTTGCTTGAATATTTTTAACATGATCTATTTCCCCCATTCCTCTTGTATTTTAGTTTGGTCGACCTAATCATCCTATTCTCAATTATCTGTCGTTTCAAATTAAAGTTGGCTTCACTCTATTTCTATTTTCCCTCCTTAATTACCTGTCATTTCAAATTAATGTTGGCTCTAATGAAAATTTTCTAAACTCTTATTTTTACTGCACTTTCTTTTCATTTTGTCCCTCCTAAAATTATCTAATTCCAAAATTTAATATGATTTTTTAAGAATTTTAAACTTTGCCATTAGTTTTTTTTTTTTAGATCAAATTCATAAATTATTTTACACAACTTTAAGCTGAACTAAATTAAATTGTTAGCGTGGCTTATTTGGTGAAAGAGAATTAAAAAAAAAAAAAAAGATATATAAATGTATAAAGCACGAAAGAGGTCTATAAAAAGACTACTAAATATATATATTAAAAAAATCCATGTATTTTTTTTTTCTAAATTTAAATCATATTGAACCACATAGAATATTTTAATTAATTTTCGAGTAGAAGATATCCTACCGAACTATCTCCTACTCCTTGTGTATAATCAAATTAAGGATCTCCTTTTATAAAATAAAATATTAAATTAAATTAAATTAAGGAACTCTTAAAAATATAGTTTATTTTGATCACCGACTTATGTATTTACATTTGTTAATTGGACATCAATTCTCTAGCCTAGTTGACAATGTTGCCATACCAAGCATCTGGACGTAGACTAGGATGCAATTCCAAAGATGCACTAATTAGGTACATGATGTAGATTTTACACATAACACAGCGTATTATTAGGAAGTTGTTGAAACATCTATCGCATTTGATTTTTTAGAGTTTTGTTTTCTATGTTCAAATCTCCTTGTCCTTGTCTTATTCCAAAAAAATAAAAATAAAAATAAAAATGAAAATAAAAAATCTCCTTGTCCTTGTCAATACTAGAGCCGCATACATACTTTAATCATAATACATATTAATTAATTTAGGCAAATATTTTAATTGACTTAATATTTTAATTGATGTGACATGATATAATTAAATACACATAAAATGAGACAGGTTAAAGAGGATATGTGAGTCGATCCTTTATTCATCTTTCTTTAGAGTTTGATAATTTTCAATCTTTTTAATGGAAATATAAACATAAAAAAGTGTTGGCAATAGAACCAACCGAAAATATAAACATACATATATTTCTTACCTTGAAATCTCCATATATACTCTTATCATGACCAAATAATTTATTTATCAACTGCCTTCTCCAATTCTATTCTTGCATAGTACGACTGAGTTCCACTAAACAAGTAATTAACTACATATTTTCTATCAACGTCCTTGAATCACTTGTATTTCCCTTAGGGGTATCACTTTTTTTCCGCATAGTATGAGACTTTACAGCCCACGTGATTAATATGAAAGAAAACCTCTCAGGTTTTGAACCTGAGGCCTAAGACTCTGAACCTTCCTTCTCACTCGTTGAGCTAGTCCTAATAGAATATATAGTGGAATGACCATAACTAGGCTACCAATACCAGGAGGAACAATATCGTATAAAAAGTAAACGACGAAATCAGATTCCTATATGCCGAATTTGGTAGGAAAGGGTATGCATCAGGAAGGGGCATCATACATTCATCACCATTGAAGTAAATTTTTAGAGGAAACGCCCAACCTTGGTCCAATGTGAATGTCGTCTTGTCCTTTTTCAGAAGCAATTCTGTCTGCACATTTCCATGGGCCCCGGCTTCCATTAGCAAGTCATTGTAATATTTTACGCCAAAAAACATCCCAGTATCATCTGCATTTTTAATTAGAAAACCAAAGTCATGGACAAGTACAGACTCTTAACAATGCACAACTATACATGTGTTAAATGAATTTATTCTAATAAGTGATCCTTCTATATCTTTATCAAACTTTGGATAGTGCATCGGGATCTCAACCGCTTTAAAATCTTTTTACGTTTGGTCCCCCTGATAAAATATCTCAAATTTCAGCAATTCAAATTGATTTGTTCATCATCTAATGCATGATAAATTGCCTGCACGGTACGACCATAAAAAGACTGGTCGTACCGTAGTAAAGATGTACATGCACTAATTTTGTTCACCCAAATCTTTTTCTAGGCTTACTTGAAAGTCTGTATCGATCGAGCGGCTTATAGAGAAGGCTGTAAACTTTGGCGAGATTGTTGAGATTAGGATGCTGAACAACGAGGGTCCACTTAGCGTAATTCTTCAAGTAGTTGAAGTTGGTGATGGTGAGCTTGACTCGCCAGTACTCTTTATAGTTGGTCTTCACATGCCAATGAACCCGAACGGGGCACATATGTAGTGTGCACTGCACCATTGGCAAATTCTGTTTCGACGCTGTTCCTTCTGGTGTTACCACACTTGAAATCTTTATATCATTTCTGCATCACAATCTAGTCGATCAAAGACGGATGCTATATATATTCAATCCGAGAAAATGAAGGCGAACTCTTTCGTGGGATTTTGTAAAATTTATGAAGGAACTATACTGAACTAAGGCTTCTACTTACGCAGCGCAATTGTTCGGATCCTGGCATCCACAAGCACAAGATGGACAAGGCGTGATGGACGGGTTGTAAAATGACGACAAGGAGACACAGCAGGTTGGGTTCTTGGTGGCCAGAAAAGGCGAATAACCGCACGTTACTGTCCATGTCACTGCAGAGGATAGACAAGGAATCAAACATAAGATAATGTGCAGCAGAACGTTAAAAGTTTAGACCAATAGATATTTATATGAACTTACTCATTGCTCGAGTTCTTCGACGGCCATCAGCTGACAAGGAAACCGAGGGTGGAACGACGGTTGCACCACCGCACGTGTAGCCCGGTCCAGGACCGAGCAAGTAAAAGTTCTTAGGAGGCCTAACTGTCTTATTTGAAGTGCCTGAAAGGCCAACACTGAGCTGAAAGGCCGAGACTGCCGCTGCAGGGTCTTGTTCCGAGGACGCCAGGACACCGCCTTTGCAACAATCGGAAAATCTCTGGTTGTCTGGGACTCCGGGCAGGAGGTCGACTATTGCGGGATTTCTCATACAGCAATGTGGAATGTTTCCTTTGAACTTGGAGCAGTCTCCTTGGTCAGTGGCTTGAGCTCCCACAATTGACCATATCACTTCTTTTTTAGCCCATGTCCAGCCAATGGTCCAGCCGGGACTCGTAATCTGCCGGTACATTTGGGTGTTCTGAATCGTCACCGCCGCCTGATCATCAGACAATCGTAGAATTTTTTAGCAAGCAAATTAAACAAATAAATTAATTATTACTCATTAAGAAGTGATTAGGCAAATAATATGCACAAATGTTTTCTTTTCTTTTTTTTTTTAACCAGTCGAGTATTTTATTACACGGTAGGAAAATCATGAAATCAAACAAGTTAATAAGTTACACTCACCACATAGCCATCAGGGGTCCAAGAAACGATATCCCATTTGATATTTATGCTTCCATATGGGTCAAATATGTCATAAGCCACTATAAACATTGGGTAGTGTGAGAGAAAAGGAAAAAAAAAATTTAATAAGGCAAGTTAAACTAATCAGTTACCAACATGACAAAAAAAATATTTTTTTTGAGAGATATGAAAAAATTTTAAAAATACAATTTATGATGGAAAAATAATTACAACCATAAGATGTCTATTTCTATACAAAGGGTAAGTTAAATAAACCATAAGTAGTCAAAATACAGCTAAATACATGATTAACTAAACAGTGTGGAGTAAGAATTAAGATAAAATAATCCATGTTAATCATGGAAACAGTTAGCTATTAGCTTTATTTTAAGTCATAGATTGGGACGACAATAAGAAAAAAGCTTCACATCTCGATGGAGGTGAAGTCCAATCAGATTGGGCCGACAATCTATTTTTATAGTCAGGACCAACCTGAATCGAAACTTAAGTAGGTTTCAGGAGACGAATTTGATAAGTAGCCAAAAGGAACAAGTCTGACACTTGTCATTGTGCAAAAGCAACTTCGATTATAAAAAGATTAAAGAGTTACATGGAACTAAAACAACTGACCTGCAAAAGAACAAAGTAGGACAGAGAAAACAACTGAGAAAATTGTGTATTGGCAACTACCTAATTCCATATCTTAAGTTTCTCTAGTGTCAAACTCCTTTCACATAAACTAATCAAAGTGTAAAGTGAATTATTTATAGAAAGAGCCTAAGCTCAAATTCCCCCCCAAAAAAAAAAAAAAAAAAAAAAAAGAGGATTAATATTATAATCCAAACTGAATGTTCTTTGCATTCTTTTATTTTAAGAGGAAAAAATAATAAGACAAAGTGACCACAACTATGATTTCATTCCTAATGTCACGTGATGTGATATATGTTACATATGTTTGTGGAAGCAATTTCTTGACTTGTTCACACAAGAAACCCACAAAGAATTTTGCATATATAACTATTTAAAAGGGTATTAAACAATTGTACCGGCCTCTCAATATTGTAAGGCTTTCAATTGCAACTGTTAGTTCTGCCGGCTTTCTGAGATCGATAGTGACTGATGCAATTTGAATAAGTTTCAGCTATCAGCAATGACATATAGTTACTTTCCGATTTAGGTATGCAAAATATACGTACATATATATATATATACATATTTTTTTTTCCCAAGTAGGGTCTTACACTGATGATAATACACGTTTTTAAACGTTAAATTTAATAGGAATATATAGTTTCTGGTTAAGATTTGTTGGTTGAAAAACAAAACCTTACAAATTAAACACTGTATTTTTTCAAGTCCTACTATAAAAATATCATAAAATAAAATTTCAAAAGAACAAAAACGCAACAGAGTACTCTAGAGTAAGGAAAATATATAAGAGTATTTAGCCCAAAAAAAAAATAAATAATGTGTACAATTTTAAAGATTAAATAGCATCAAAATTAAAGAAAACTATAATATAAATAAATAAAACATAATTTGGTTAAAATCTAATAATAATCCACCAACATTTGTTACCAATATGTTACTTTAAGACGTGGTTACAAGTATAACCTAACAGTAATATCATACCCGACTGCACGTAAAAATGCCGAATTTGAATTCCCATCTCAAATTAATGTATATATATATATGTATATGTTACTAAGAGAATCTCCCAAAAAATAGGGACTTTCACCTTCACGTTGTCAACTACTAACCATCTTGTAATGATTCCAAGAATGAACATGATAGAACATGGATCTAATAAGAATATTGTAGAAGTATATGCTTAAACTATAAGTTTGATATTGTGTCTTTCTCCATATAGTCCATATATTCAAATTTATATGGATTCACTAACAATAAAATTATGCTTCTTTTCAACTGATATCATACTAAAGTTTATCTCAAGGAATTATCTAGACTCCAATTTTTGATGTTTCACACTTTTTAAGTACAGAAATTTTTTGAGTAGTATGTAATAAATTTTAAGGGATATGTGGAGAAAATGACATTTTTTAAAGCATTTTTGTTAATAAATATATAAGGTTTCGTTAATTAGGAAAAGAACTTTTTTTTTACCCCCCTCAGATGATCAAACAGTGACTCGGTAGACGGTCAACCACTAATTGACTGCGTCAATCTGTGTTTTCAGTAAATCAACATTTCAACAATCACCGATTATTTTACTTATAAGTAAAAAATTCGTTTTTATAATTGTGTTAAAAACCTACCTATCTATCTATTTTTTTATTTAATGCTTATGTCATAGGGTATTTATATATATATATATATATATATCTACATTTTGCTTTTTTTTTTTTTTTTTTTTTGAGAATTTAGGATGAAGACTCGATCTCTTCACCTTATAATGAAGTTAAATAATAAGTTATCATTAAATTATACCTATAATCATTTCTACTTTTTGCCTTTTGTGGAATATATATTGATGTTTTTGTGTTTCTGCTTAACTATTATACCATAGGGTATACTGTAAATTAAATATTATTAACAAGAATCTCTCATAAGGCTTCAGTTTTCATTAAGCCGGCCGTGGCAAAAATCATCATTCAAGTAATGTTTGCTTTTTTTTTTTTTTTTTTTTTTTTTTTTAATATTTAGTGAACTATAAACTAATTTTGTCTTAATATATATATGTACGTATAATTATTTCAGAAGCAGTCTGACAACACATTAAAAAAAATGGAGAGAGAGATAATAATAAAAGGAGCAACTGATTGGTCCAATGCAAACGGATCTATGAACATCTAAAATTTCTAGCACCATGATATAAGTCTATGACTCATGAACTAAATATATTGAATTCCAAGTCGAAGGATTTTGTTTTAGAAAATTCCTTGGCAGCTACAACCTAATTTTATTCCTTTCAATCCTTTGTTTCGTTTTAGCATCTACTAAACTAAGTTATATTTGTCTTCATCTGTCCTTCCCTAAGTTTTTGTCACCTATATAAGTATAACCTCTTATCCAGCCGCTGGACTTGTAAATATGTTTTTCTTATGTTACTAGTAAATATCAATTGATTTCATTGTAACATTTCGGGATTACATCAATAGTTGTTAAAAAGTACCATGTTAAAACTAATTTTACGTAATGTTATAGCTGTCGGACATTCGTTGCTTAATTCAACAAACTTTTCTAGAAAATTTGATAGAAATCCACCATTGTAAAAGAGTGTATCTTTCTCTCTCAAATTACAAGCATTTATACACCATCGGAAATTATTATAATTATTTATTTAATCTACCTCGATAATAAGTGAGGGGATTTATTTACTTCCTTTAAATTGAGAGAATGCAACCCCTCTTAATGAAGGAGTGATTCCATGATGATAGTTTTCTCCAATGTTAATTAACAGTGGATAAGGACGTTTTTTGCGACATCAATTGCAGATTCGAAGATTTGGCCATGGCCAACCTAGGGCTAGGGCTAGGCATCTTGGCGAGGTCACCTTGGTGAGGCGCCTCAACTAGGCGCGTAAGCAAGGCCGCCTTGGGGAGGCAGGTAGGCACGGTCACCTTGGTGAGGCGCCTTTTCTTGGCGACCGCCATGGTGACCGAAAAGTGCACTCAAATCAACAAATCGTAAATGATTTTTCGGTTAATGTAATTGATCCAATATCACGTATATATACATTACACTTGGCATCTTCTCTGATGATAGGTCACCACCCCACATTCTAAACTGTATTAAGGCCTTAAAAATTATTTGTAATCAAAGTCAAATAGTAACTTATCAAAGATGATTACGTGATTTGTATGTGCTTCTATTAATACAATTCAATGTAATGTTCACTTATGAAAGTCAATGATAATAACCATTATATATTTAATCCTAAACTATATATGCAACTTGAAACCAGTTAGATACGTCTGAATCTAGACTGTAGAAATGTTACATTGTAAAGTAACTAATGTACGCATACTAACCAAAGGGATAATACTCATAATATTTTTATATTTAAAAGGGATTGTTAATAGGAAAAGCCACAAATTTAAAAGACCATTTGTGACAGTCATCAGTCCTTAGAATGGATATATGTGATAGTTCATAGGAAAAAAACCACCTCTTAATAGTATGAGACCTTTTAGGATTGAGCCCAAAAGCAAAACCGTGCCAGCACGAGATCCAAAGCGGATAATATCATACTAAAGGGAGGGACGGGTCGTTACAAAATGGTATCAAAGCCTATAACCCACCTAAAAGCTGTGGCCAACAAGGACGTTGGACCCCAAAAAGAGAGGTGATTGTGACAGTCATCAGTCCTTATAAGGAAAAGGATAAACTATGTAGTCTTACATCGCTTATGAATAGCTATATGTAATAGTTCATAGTAAGAGGCCACCTCTTAATGGTATGAGGTCTTTTAGAATGAGTCCAAGAGCAAACTAATACGGACACGAGGTACAAAGCGGACAATATCATACCAAAGTGAGACACGAGTTGTTACACCATTGCACCAACATGATATATAAAATTAACAGTACTAGACTAATATGGCACAAAATTAAATTAAAATTAACTAAAATTTGTGTTATGTATTGATAAGAATGAGGAATTTGGATAATGTCGATTAATAGATGAAAAAACGTAGTTATTTAGATAAATTTTAATATATTTAATTTCTTTTTTATTTATTAATGGTGTCATCCTACTCTACCACCGGACCTTTCTCTAGACACTTGAGCAGTTGCTTAAGTGCATTTTTAGGAAGGCTCAAAAAATATGATCTCTTTAAATAGGTGAGAAAGAGGCAAATACTACCTTTTTGAAAAAAAAAATTTATCAATAGTATATTTTAAAATATTTGAAATAAATAACATATTTATGATAAATATAATTTATAATTACTTTACGTTATAAATATTCTTGTAAATAAATCTTTCCTTCTAGCAAAAATAAATAACTAATAAATCATTCCTTAAATTTTTTTTATTTTTATTTTTTGGGAAAACTGTTTATTTGCTGCAATTTGTGTTAAGATAGTTGTATTTTAAAAACTAATTAACTAATACTTTTTTATTAATTTATTTCTTTTGTGTTGCCGTTGAGTTCGCTTCAATGGAAAAAACGAATCCCTAACTATAACACTTTTTTATTTATTTATGACGAGACTTTTTTGGGAGTTGGGAACTACAGCTCGAATCCCTAAAAAAAAAAACAAACAAACAAACAAAACGAACAAAAAAACAAACTCTTTTTTGGTATCGTATATTTTTTGCTAACGCACTCCCCCCCCCCCCCTAGAAAAGACGTTCTTGAAAACTGAAACGTCAAGTCTAATTTCCCTCTCTATTTTTTATCATATAAAATAAACATATTTTCTTCTTCGTGTTCTTAATCTTGTATTCACATTAGTATCTGATCAAAATTAAAATCTCTACTCTTGTCAAGATTATACAATATTACTACTCTCTATTTTATATTTTTTCTACATGTTTGCAATAAAGATACACATATGTATGAGAGGAAAAGAAAAATTCATTGGAAAGAGAGTGAAAAACAAGAAACTGGTGAAGGGTGTACGTCATGGGAAAAAAAAAATCAAAAGTTTTGGGGAATCCGATTTTTGTCAAGAGAGAAAGAAAAGGAAAATAGCATATTTTCAAATTTCAGAAAAATACAATTTTTTAAAAAAAAAAATGGTAATTGTATTCTAAATCAAGAAAATATAAACACCAATAACTGTAATGACCTTACAACACAAAGAAAAATTAACCTTAATTAGAGATCGGTTTCACCAGTAAGTTCTAATAAAATACACAAGGGGATAAAACGTATACCGGATTCTAACAAATAAAAATTGAAAAGGCACATCAATTATCGAGCACACATATTGCTCTTTCAACAATACCATTACAATCAATAAAAACTTTAATCGATTGAGACCAAGAGACCTATAGTAAAAAGGTCACCACCAACACCGCATAGAAATAACTCTAGCAGATTGGACATATATCCAGTATAAGAACATGAGGAGATCACCTTCGTTATTACAAAATAGAAACAAAAACATAACAAAAAAATGAAACCCCTACATGGCAGAAACATCATCGTCTTTATTTCAAACAAACAACTATTACAAATAAGATAAAAAAAAAACCCCAACTCCATGGATAATACCTCTGGTGACAAGCCAAAATATATAACCAAAGAGATCAAAATACGTCCCTTCCGACCATGAAGCCATCTCGCCATCAAAACTATCACCATGGAGTCCAAAAGCATCTTCTCTATGACAGGGAGTCTGGTGGCCAACCAACAGATAGCGCCGGACTCCGACCCTAAAAGACAAATATGAACAGTGCAAATCCTAATGATAGAGAGAGGGAAAGGGAAAGGGAGAGAGTGAAAGAGCGTATCGAAATAAAAATACTACCTTAAAAAAAGAAATAATATTTGTAAAATGTCCAAACTACGCCTTCTTTCTTTCTCCTAATCTCCTTCAAAAAATCCTAGATCTAGAAAATCTAGCAACCCCCTCCCGTCACCGATGTCGATAGAGAAGACACCGCCAATGCTGAAGAAGACAAATCTAAAGATAGGGTTCCGACATGACTTGGGCAGATAGAGGTTGGGGCCTCGAGGGAGTATGCGACAGCGAGCTCATGATTCGGGGTGCTCCTTGCGATGGAGCTACAACCTTCCAATTGTGCTGCACCCTTCCTTTGGAGCTAGCAAGGTCAATTTGTCACTGGTGATGGCGTGTGAAACCGGAGACAATTTTTTTCATCTGGGAGAGAGAAGGAGTAGTGGGATAACACGGAAATTTTCTAAACTAACTTATTAAAAATCTGCTATTTTTTTTCCATCCAAAAAAAATCTCTCATTTATTTTCAATCCCCCTACAAAAATGATACTAATTAACTCATTCCCCCCCAAAACTTTTTGCTTGCAAATCTTCTGTTCACTTAACATTTTGAAGTGGAAACGAAATAAGATACAAACTTTCATTTAAACAACCAAAACAAAGTGAAGAGAATAATGCAACGAACTTTAATTAACAAGGAACTAATTAATAACGTAAAAAAGATCCGCAAGTAAATAAATATTTAATGACACAAGAAACCATAGATGAGAAAGAATTATGTGACATGAAATAATATTTATAATTTTGAAGCCAGCATGAAGGCGAAGAGGGAGAGAAACCCAGAAACAATAAAAATGGGTGGCATGGGAAGATCCTCATCAAGAATTTTGCCAATACATATAGATGTACTGCAAATACTCATTCTACACATAAAGAAGAAGATAAAGGCAATATTTCTTGATAGATTTATCCCAGCTACCCATTTTCATTAGCCTCTGGAAAACCCGTCTCCCTTTTCAACTCAGCCAAATATTCATGTCAAACACATTGCTCTAGTGTGCGCATATCGCTTCAATTTATAGTTCAGGATCTAGGGTTTTCTCGTTTTACAAAACAACTTGTTGGCCCACTTTTTCAGTGAAAAGAGTTTTTCTCGTGAAGATTGAAAGTAACGCCCACTTGCACTATTTTCATGTCACATTACAGTTACATCTTAGATGTTTACTGATGTGAGTCTTGAAACGTTAGACAGTCAAGATATAGTTGTCACTCTATTCACGACTATACTCTCCTTTGCAACTTATTCAAAACTAATTAATAGTGGTTTTTGATTCTTTTATAATTAAACTTCTTTTCGTAGGGGCTTGTAAAATATTTGAATTCAGCAGAAACACATTTGGATTTCATATGAGAAACAAATTAGGACAATATCAAGAAAATTTTCACTATTTTGGCAAGCTGAATAAGTATTAACAATGTTGTAATTTTTTAGTGCCTTCGAGGTCTAAGAATATATTGTAAAGATGTAATTTATTCTTTTTAACGCTACTTTCTATAAGCATATATGAAGACCATAGGGAGTTATATATATATATATATATATATATGTGTATGTATCAAAAGGTTACAAAGCTATGTTAATTTCAGATTTCAACTTTGACGTCATATTCAATTAGTCATTTGTTCTTATTTTCAAATCGTTTCCAATTCTATTTTGTACTTAATCTATTTCTATTATGGGTAAGTGTGGTGTGGCTTTAAGGGTTATTTATAAAAAATATGCGCCACATCGCAAATACAGTTAAACGACATTTGTTAACTACGGTTGAAAAATTCAACCAAATAACTATACCAAATTACATTAATTTTATACGGTGTGGTTGTGCGATTATTTTTTTTTTCTAGGTTTTTAAGCCTTTTTTTCTTTCCAAGAATTGATATAGAGAAAAGTATAAAAAAAGTTGCTAATAATGAACACCGAAAGTTAAACTCATGAATAAAGTATAATTGTCATAAAATATTTTAAAATATTAAACATTTGTGTAAATTTGTGATGCAGTTTGACTAATTGCGGTTTTTAGAAAATACAAATTTACAAACCACAAACCGAACCGCATTGTGTTAAGTACTAATTTTTTGCCAAATAATTTTTTTTAAAAAACACTGTACCACAGTGGGTAGGGTGGTTTGGGTGGCTTTTACAGTTAAACGGTTATTTGCTCATCCTAATTTGTATTTTCAACTTTTATGTCTTTTTTATAAATGTCAATCACATTTGTTATTTGTTCTGCCGTTCCAAGTCATGTTGTCGCTTTTCACTTTTGTTGTCGTTAAGTTTTTCTACATTAGCTATTTGGTTATTCATTTGATGTCGTTTATTAGTTTCTGCGATGCTCTCTAAAATCTGAAGTTAGGAATGTACTGGCATGTTTCGGTTGTCGTTCTTCATTTCATTTGACATCATTTATCACACTTATCTCGTTTTTTTTTTTGTCGTTTCTTTTTTTTTTTTTTTTTTTTCTCTTTCTGTCGGCTTTACTTCTGTTGTCGTTTTTTATCTTTATGTCGTCGATCACTTCTTTTGTCGTTTTTATTTATTATGTCGTCCATCAGAGTGCTACGTTCATAAGTAGAAATAAACATCACAACCAGGTGATGTCGTTCAGAAGTGGCTGATTTTATTTATTTTTTCTTTTTGTTTTAAAGTAGAGGCCATATATGATCCGATACTTTCAATAAATATTTCTCTCTTTCTGGCCGTTGGTAGAGTTAGTAGATAAAATCTACAGTCAATTAGACAAAATCTTCACTAACATTTTTCTTTATATTATTTTATTATTATTATTTTGTTTTAAATTATATTCTTGACTGATTCTATATTGCTTACTTTTTCTATGACGACATAAATTAGTAAGTACGTCAAAATATCCTGATTAAATCAGCTCCTTATAACACCCTCTGTTAAAGGGGAGAGAAATAAAAAGTTTTATCCAAACAATGAAACCTAAGTACGAGACATAATTTTGGTCGCGAAATTAAGTAGCTGTAACTTAACACTCGCATGAGGACAAGTATGATTACCTTTTTTTCCGGGGAAAAAAATGTTAAATGCAAATTACCCATTAACAAAAAATGAAAAAAAAATGATATATTCATCTCCAATACATTTTTATTTTTGCTGAAAAGTTTGTCATTGATACATTATTTACGAGTAATGGCAGAGTCAAAAAAAAAATCTGGGGCTTTGAGTTGAACTTAAAATTGAAGCTAAAGCTAAAATTCAATAATCTTTTATCTTTGTTTTCCTATTAATATAGTTTAATTCAAACCGTTAAAATTTAGAGTCCCAAAAATTGTAAGATTATTTAGAAGCATAATAGATTTTTTATTTAATTGAGATTTTGAGTTTGAAAAATGACCATTTAAAAATCGAACCAAACTGTAAAAAACGAAAAATGAAAAAAGAAAAGAAAAGAAAATTGATAATGGATATGGGGGCAAAACCCTTGGGATTGGGTTGACGGGGCACGGGACCCTGGACCCGACAACCCAAGGGCATCATTGATTTTTTTTTTTTTTAAATTATGTAAATATTATACTTTAAAAAAAAATAGAGGGGAAAATGAAGAGCCAAATTGTAATATATATATATATATATATATATATAAGGCTTCGGGAGCCGCCCTCCCCAAATGAACTTCAATTAACAAGGTTAAGTAGAAAATAAAGATCTGAAAAAAAAAAAAAAAAAAAAAAACAGAGCGAGAAGAAGAAGAGAAAAGAAAAGACAAGAAAAAGGTTATAGCAAACCATAGTTGAGGCAAATATTTGAACACCAAAATGACAAATAGAGATGAACTATCGGAAACTAGCATGGAGGCGAAGAGGGAGAGAAACCCCAGAAACAATAAAAATGGGTGGCATGGGAAAATCCTTATCAAGTATTTTGCCTATATATATATATATATATATTTGTACCTCAAATACTCCATGTACACATGATGAAGAAGATAAAAGGCAATAATTTTTTGACAGATTTATCCCAGCTACCCATTTTCATTGGCCCTCTGGAAAACCCGTCTCCCTTTTCGACTCAGCCAAATATTCAAGCCGAACACATTGCTCCACTTTTGACAAATCGCTTCAATAAATAGGCCACGATCTAGGGCTTTCTCGCTTCACAAACAACTTTTGGGCCCACTGTTTCAATGAAATATGATTTTTCTCGTCAACACTGAAAATAACGCCCACCTGCACTATTTGCACGTGACATTTCCGTAACATCTTAGCTGTATCTTGATGCGAGTCTCGAAACGTTAGACTGCTAATAAATAGGTGTCACTCTACTCATTAGTATATACTCTCCTAATTTGCAACTTATTCAAAGCAAATTAGAAGTGCAATTGTGATTTTGGATTCTTTTACAATTAAACTTCCTTTTCTAGGGGTTTGTAAAAAATTTGAATTGAGCATAAACACACAATTTGGATTTTATATGAGAAGCAAATAAGGAGAATACCAAGAGAAATTTCCCTATTTGGCAAGTTGATTAATTCTTAGCAATTTTGTAATTTTTGTTCCTTTGGGGTCTAAGAATTTGCACGTATAGATGAAATTTGTTTCTTTAACTGCTACTTTGCAAAGATATTGTAATTTGAATATTATGAAGATCATATGGAGTTTATAATCATATATATTTTTGTCTGACAAGAGGTTGCAAAATTCATAACTAGCTATGTAAATTTCAGAAAATTAAAGAGGTTGCAAAACCGTAAATCATAGATATATATATATATATATATATCTATATATCTATGTAAATCTTACTTCGAAATGTCACGTTAAAAGTAATCCTACAAAGAGGCGATAGCAAAAGCCAATACTAATAAACAGAAGGAGGGTTTACGTAGCAGAAAGTTTGCTTTTTATTTCAAGTCAATAAATAATTTCATTGAATATGGAAATTTAAAAACTCTTGCAATAAAGTTTAAATTGCTCTATATAAATTAAATGAGTAAATAAATAATTTCGATGAGGGATGAGTGATAGTTGTGATTTTTTAGAGTTGAGACTTGAGAGAAACCATAGCCAAATGGTTCGTGAGTAGTGAGAACTGATAAGAGAAAGAGAGAGATCAATTTTGAGAGAAGAATTTTGAAAATTGAAAAGCCATTACTTGTTTCTACTTTCTAGTTTGTTTCCAAAAATTGAAAGCTAACGTTTCCAATTCCATGCAAATAAAAAAGGGAAAAAAAATTCAGTGAAAGTCTTATACTCTTACTATTAAGGAAAAATATATTTATTATTAATTAAACAAATGGCAGGCGGGCAGTTTGAACCCATAAGTCAAAAAGTGAAACCTTCACCAGCCCATAAGTGATAGTAGGTGGGTCAAAAACGTGTCCAAAACAAACGGATGATGTCGTGGCCGTTCAAACGTTTAAGGCGGGGTGGGGCGGGGTCGGATGGTTTGGACAGGTTTGCGGGTTTCATGCAAAATCCTATCTGAGAGAATGGGTTGAGGAAGCCGTGGAAACAAAGGGAGGACTCAACACCATTGTTTGATGCGCCAAAGTTCGAACTAGCATCGGAAGCAAGAGTGTTGCCAGCGACCATAAGACGGCGGGCGTCATTGGAGCAATAGTTTCGCATAATTGATAGATTATATTAGACTATCAGATTTTTTTTTTTTTTTTCCTGAACAAAGTCTTTTCCTCATTCCTTGTTTTTCAAATGTGATCATTAATTGTCAACATTCCACCATATTTTTGGTTCATTCTTTTCATCTATATGTCCGAAAATCATCCGAGGGCTGAAACTTTTTATCCTATTGAAAATAGCCTAATTTCGTTGTAGAATTTCCCTAAATAAAAAGTTTTACCCAAACAAGAAAACCGAAGAACAAGACAATTTTGGTGGGTAAATTATGTTAATGTTACTTTGCAAACACAGTGGGGACAAGTATCATTATCCCTTTTCCGGCGGAAAAAAAGGTTAAAAGCAAACCATAAACAAAAAATGAAAAAACAGAAGGGAAAAAATTATGTTTACGAGTAATTGCTGAGTTTTTTTTTATTTTATTTATTTTATTTATTTTTAAACCAGAGCTAGAGCTAATGTACAATAATCTTTTATCTTCGTTATGTATTTTTTTTTTTTTTAACTTGGGAATGAGGGGATTTGAATTTTATATTTTTAAGTAAAATCATGCGTGGTATTATTATTAGTCTATGCATGCAATTATTGTATTTTTTTTTTATTTCCTACATAAATTATGCTTTTATTACAGTTTAATTCAAATCCTTAAAATTTACTCCCATAAATTGTAAGACTATTTAGAAGTATTGTAATTTTTTTTTTAATTTGTGATTTCAAGTTTGAAATATGAGTATTTAAAAATCCAAACTAAGGGTATAAATGTAGTTGTAGGTATAGTTTAATAGTAATATCACACATGACTTTACCTAATAGTGCAGAGCTTGAATCCCCCCTAATGTTAAAAAAAAAAAAAAAACTAAGGGTACAAATAGATTTTTTTTATAAATAAAATATGTAAATATTATAATTAAAAAAAGATTTGAGAGGGACAAATATGGAACCAAGTTGTTAAAGAAAATATAAAAAAATAAAAAAAAATTAAAAAATGAAAAAAAAAATGAGAAATGAAAAATGAAAATGGATTTGGGGGCAAACCCTTAGGATTGGATTGAGGGGGTACGGGACCGTCCGCCCAAGGGCATAATTGATTTTTTATTATTATTATTATTATGTAAACATTGAACTTTAAAAAGGGGAAAATCGGGAACCAAATTGTAAAAATAAAATATAAATAAATAAATGAAATGGATTTGGGGCAAAATCATAAAGTAGGCTTCGGGGGACACCCCTCCGGACCCCCTCCGGGCGGCGCTTGAGGCCTCATCCTGCCAAAAAATGAACTTCAATTAACAAGGTCAAGTAGAAAATAAAGATCAGCAAAAAAAAAAAAAAAAAAAAAAAAAGAAGAAGAAGAAGAAAGGTGTAGCAAACCATAGGTGAGACAAATATATGAACACCAATATGACAAATAGAAATAAATATTATAGGAAAAACTAGCATGGAGGCGAAGAGGAAGAGAAATCAGAAACACTAAAAATGGGTGGCATGGGAAAATCCTTATCAAGTATTTTGCTTATACATATATGTACTTCAAGTGTTAACTTTACTCGAGAAGAAGAAGATAAAGGCAATATTTCTTGGCAGATTTATCCCAGCTATCCATTTTCATTGACCTCTGGAAAACCCATCTTCCTTTTCAACTCGGCCAAATACTCAAGCCGAACACACTGCTCTACTGTACAATAATCGCTTCAATTTTTAGGCCAGGATCTAGTTTTCTCGCTTAAAAACAAAAAACAAAAAACAAAAAACAAAAAACAGAAAACAGAAAACAGAAAACAAAACAAAACTTTTTGGGCTCACTGTTTCAGTGAAAAACAGTTTTTCTCGTGAAGATTGAAAGTAACGCCCACTTACACTAATTGCACACATTATAATTACATCTTAGATGTTTATTTATTTATTTCTTTATTTTGAAATCACATCTTAGCTGTTTATTAATGTGTGTCTCGAAACGTTAGATGTTCAAGATATAGTTGTCATTCTACTTGCAAGTATACTCTCCTAATTTGCAACTTATTTAAAACTAATTAGGAATGCAATTGTGATTTTGGATTCTTTAACTAATAATTAATCTTCCTTTTCTAGGGGCTTGTAGAAAATTTGAATTGAGCACAAACACGTTGGGATTTCATATGAGAAGCAAATTAGGAGAATATCAAGAGAAATTTCACTAATTTGGCAAGTTGATTAATTCCTAGTAATTTTATATTTTTAGTGCTTTGAGGTCTAAGAATTTGTAAGTATAGATGTTATTTGTTTCTTTCAATGCCCCACTTTCTAAAAATATAGCAATTTCTATATTTACCAAGACCATATGGAGTTAGTTTTTTTTTTTTTAATCTAACAAAAGGTTGCAAAGTTCGTAGCTATGTAAATTTCAGAAAATTAAAGTGCTTGCAAAACCATTACTGAATTATGTGTGTGTGTGTGTATATATTTATATATATATATAAGTAAACATATGTAAAAGAATGGTCTTAAATATGGTCTTATATATATAAACGTACTCTTTAGAGGAAGTACTGCTGGAGTCTTTTGTTCACTTGAAGTGATGTTACGTATCGAACTTCAAGAATGTCACGTTGAAAAGGTAAATCCTCTAGGGAGGACAATAGGAAAAGCCAATACTAATAAAGAGAGAGGAAGAGAGAATTGGGGGAAAATAAGAGGAGAAAAGTACCACTACGCCCCCTTATGTTTCAAACATCCAAGATTCATTTAGTAGAATTTTTTACTTTTATTTAAATAATTTCATTGAAAATGAAAATTTAAAAAACATAAATTATATCATATAACATAATTTATAAGCACTTTTAAAAATTATACAATATTTTTTAAGGATGAATATACTTTACAGGTAAATCCTTGAGTTTTCTAGTAAATCTTTTAATTTTTAATTAAATCCTTGAATTTTCTAGTAAATAACAAATTTACGGGTAAATAATAATAGGCTTTCATGACGATCAGCGTCGACAATGTCGAGTTAAGAGAGTTTGCTTAAAGAGAGAGAAGAGGGAATAGGAGTTGTAAGGATAATTTTGATAGTTTTGTGTTTTAATAATATAAATTATGTTACTTACTATTAATGTCTAAAGATTATGATATAATAGGAGTTTGAAGTAACTTTCCTCTTTTTCTATCTCTTCTCTTTCTCTCTCTAACGTGTGAGGACTAGGATTTCTCAATCTTTTCTCTCTCTTGGGGCCAGATTCCGATGGCGGCCTTTGGTCTGTCTCTGGTTTCTCGTCCCTAGAGATGAAGGTGAAAATCGTATAGTAAGGGTCTTGGTAGAGGCAAACCTATGGCAGGAGGATGGGCATTGTTGGAAGGAACAAGCAGGAATTAGATAGTTACCGATGGTGTGTGGTCATCACGTATCGGGGAGGTCATGCAGTAGCTCGGTTTTGGCAACCCAGTTTCTTCCAGCGATGTGATTTGTTTTCTCCGCAAATACTCTTTCTATGTGATGGGTTTTTTTGTTTTACGATATGTACATTTGTTTGTAACAATGACGATGCTTTCGTCGTTTTTTCTTTAGGTGTTTTACTTTGTTTGTTATTTCTAATAACGGTGGTAGTTTCTTCACCTTCCGCATTGGTTGTTTATCCATCAAATCTAAGTCTTGACGGTGATTTGGTCCCAGTTGAGTTACTTCTATATGGAGTTATTAGTGGCCATTGTGCTATTGAGTCTTGACCCTCGATTGATCGGGAAATTCCATCAACTATTGGAATTTTGTCAAAAAGGGCCTTACATGTTCTCGATTTCAGTATGTCGAGGGATATACCCGTTACCTGATATCAAGCATACGTCTTTCCCTTTAAGCGTCGTCAGATTTCACTGGTGGATCCATTTTTATTTAAGGGTTTTATCTCATGTAATACAAAGTTTGTTATGTTAGATTTTTTTTTTTATTTCCTTAATAAGAGTAATGAAAATTTCCCTTAAAAAAAGGGATATAATTAAAGTCTCCAGATATATTATTTGACTCTTTGCGTGGAAAACTCTAACAATCAAGTTTAAGTATGAGAGATGCCGATATTATTCTATATAAAATAAATAAATAAAAAAATAAAACTCAAGGTGAGCATATTCAAATCTATATAACCTCAACATTAGAGGCAGAATCAGACAAAATTCACAGTAACATTTTTTCTTTTTTATTATTATTATTTTAAATGAATTCACTAATTACTCTAAAGGGAGGAAAATCAAAAGTTTTATCCAAACATGGAAACCAAAGTACAAGAAATAACTTTGGTGGGGAAATTATGTAAATGTTACTTCACACACACAGTGCTGACAAGTAGGATTATCCTTTTTTAGGGGGAAAAAAATTGTTAAAAGCAAATCACCCATAATAGATAAAAAGAAAAATTGTATGTTCGTCTTTGCCACATTTTTTTAATGAAAAATTAAGCTAGGTGGTTTTTTTTAGTCACATCATCTAATAGATGTTGCAACTTTTTTTTTTATTATTAGCAAAATGACCATTTGTCATTATTTTAGATTTAATCAATCAATGATTTACTAATGATCAATCAATGATTGATCATGAAATTGTAATTGATTAATAGTTAATCAGTGGTTAACTATGAAATTTAGTTATTTACATTATAGTCAATCAATGATTGATCGTAAGTCAATGACTGATTGACCAAATTAACTATATTATATGGTTAATCACTAATTGACTATTTAAGGGGGGAAAAAAAACCTTTTAACTAATTTTTAAGAACTTTGGTCATTTGTTAAAAAACTTCTTAAAAAAGGCTATAAACTATAAATCCTTTTTTTTTTTTTTTTGGCTGAAAAGTTTGTCATTGTTACATTATTTACGAGTAATGGCAGAGTCTTTTTTTTTTTTTTTTTTTTTCCTGGGGCTTTGAGTTAAACCTAAAATCGGAACTTAATTGAACTTGGAGTGGAGGAACTCGAACTCTATACCTTTAAGGTGTGGTATTACCGTTAAGTTAATGCCTACAATCACACCTAAAATTAAAACTAAAACTAAACTACTATAATCTTGAATCTTCCTTTATCTATTTATATTTGTTATTTCCTACGTAAATTGTGATTTTAATAGAGTTTAAATCAAATTCTTAAAATTCCGAATCTCAAAAATTGTAAGATTGTTTTAAGAATACAGTAGATTTTTTATTTATTTGAGATTTTGAGTTTGAAATATGAGTATTTAAAAATCAAAACTAAGGGTATAATTGATTTTTTTTATATAGAAAAATTATGTAAATATTGTAGTTAAAAAAAATTCAGAGGGGAAAATATGGAACCGAATTGTAAGTAAATAAAAATAAAAAAAGAAAAGAAAATTGAAAATTGAAAATGGATTTGGGGACAAAACCCTAAGGATTGGGCTTAGGGGGCCTGCGCAACCACACCACCCCCCGACCCCAAACCAAACGAAAAAAAAAAAGGGTATAATTGAATTTTTTTTTTTAATTTGTAAATATTGTACTTATAAAAAAATTAAAGGCGAAAATAAGGAACCAAATTCTAAAAATATAATTAAAAAAAATATAATAAAAAGAAAAATGAATTGGATTTGGGGCAAAATCCTAAGGATTAAGCTTTGGGGGCCCCTCCGGGTGCTCAGGGGCCTCATATATCTCCACCTCATATAGCCAAAAATTGAACTATAATTCAAGTAGAAAATAAAGATCCTGCAAGCAAACCATAGGTGAGACAAATATTTGAACACCAAAATGACAAATAGAAATGATTCATAGGAAACTAGCATGAAGGCGAAGAGGGAGAGAAACCCAGAAACAATAAAAATGGGTGGCATGGGAAAATCCTCATCAAGTATTTTTGCCTATACATACATGTACTTCAAATACTCAATGTACACATGAAGAAGATGATGAAGGCAATATTCCTTGGCAGATTTATCCCAGCTACCCATTTTCACTGGCCTCTGAAAAACCCATCTCCCTTTTCAACTCAGCAAAATATTCAAGCCAAACACCACTCTACCATACACAAATCCCTCTAATTTATAGGCCAAGATCTAGGGTTTTCCTGCTTCATAAAACAACTTCTGGGCCCACTGTTTAAGTGAAAATGATTTTTCTCGTGAAGATTTGAAAATAACGCCTTCTTGCACTATTTGCACGTGACGATATCGTTTTATCTTAATTGTTTATTCATGTGAGTCTCGAAAATAACGCCTTCTTGAATATTTATTAAGACCATATGGAGTTTTTTTTATTTTTTTATTTTTTTATTCTATCAAAAGGCTGCAAAATTCATAGCTATATTAATGTCAGAAAATTAAAGAGGTACTATTATGTATATTATTCATTTCATATACTTCCGTTTTTAACTTTGAATTCTTTTTTCAATTAGTCATTTTTTATTATTTTCCAATCGTTTCAATTTCTATTTTGTATTTAAGCCATTTCTATTGGGGGTAAGCGATATTCGCCTAACCACAAACGCGGTTAAAAGATATCTTTTAACCACGGTTGAAAAATCACATCAATTTTATTTGGTGTGGTCGTGCGGTTAAAAATAATTAGTTTTAATCTTTTTTTTTTTCTAGGTTTTTTACTTTTTTCTTTCTAAAAATATACATATATTAAAGTATAAAACAGGTTGCTAATAATGAACACCAAAAGTTAATTTTAATATATGTAAATGTCATAAAAAATTTTAAAATATTAATGTGATTAACTGTCCTTTTAAGAAAAATTCAAACCGCAAACCGAATCACACTGTATGGTTTGGAGTACTAATAATTCCCCAAGTCAAACTATGAATCTAATAAATAAATAAATAAATAAATAAAACTCTACCACACCTCGTATGGTGGTTTAGGTGGCTATTACGGTTAAGTGGTTATTTTGCTCATCCTAAATTCTATTTTCAACTTTGATTTCTTTTTTTTTTTTTTTAAGTCATTTGTTATTTTTTCTTCTATTCTAAGTCATATTTTCTTTTTTCACTTTTGTTGTCGTTAAATTTTTCTACATTAGCTATTTGGATTAAGCATTTGTAATAGATGTTTGATTTTCGATTCAGCATCTGCATGGATCCAGGCAATGGTTAATTTCATTAATAGCAACTGTATGAATTTTATTATTAAAACTAGTACCACTTTTTTTTTCCCTTCATTATTAGCACTGCCACGTCATCAAAGCCTATGATACGTGGGGCCAGCAGCATTTAATGTATGCCAAATTACGGATTTACCCTCATCCCCCTCCAGTCCAAATATCCCTCTCCTTCGCATATCCCAAAATTTTTTTTCAAACCAGCATCTACAGTGTTTTAGAGAGAGAAACTGAAATCTAGAGAGAGAAAGAGTTACCACCTACAATGGTATTCACGCTAGCAAAGGTATAGTCATTACAGGAATGACCACCCGGTCATTATTTAAATGACTGACACTAGTATTGAAGCTAACAAAGGTATGATAAATACAAAAATGACCACCCAGTCATTATATAGATGACCCACAATGGTATTTACGCTAGTAAAAGTATGGTCATTACAGGAATGACCACTCAGTCATTATGTAAATGACCGACACTAGTATTGAAGCTAACAAAGGCATGGTAGATATAAAAATGACCACCCAGTCATTATGTAGATGACTCACAATGGTATTCACGCTAGCAAAAGTATGGTCATTACTGGAATGACCACCCGGTCATTATGTATTTCACCGACACTAGTATTGAAGCTAACAAAGGCATGGTAAATACAAAAATGATCACCCGGTCATTATGTAGATGATCAACAATGGTATTCACGCTAGCAAAGGTATGGTCATTACATGAATGACCACCCAGTCATTATGTCAGTCATTATGTAAATGATCGACACTGATATTGAAGCTAACAAAAGTATGGTAAATATAAGAATGACCACCCGGTCATTTTGTAAATGATCGACACTGGTATTAACGCTAAAAACGGTATGGTCAATGCCAAAATGACCACCCGGTCATTATGTAGATGACCAACACTTGTAAATGATACTACTTACATAAATATATATAAAGTATATAAATTACATGTTTCTCTTCTTTAGCGGTAAAAGCCGACGTCACATCATCAGACTTTATATTATCGACGGAGGTCCATGACAACATACGCGAAATGGCCTCAACATTTTTACCTCTTCAACTTCCGATATCTTATTTTCTACGACACTTTTCGGCTTCTTTGATTCCTTAACTTTGATTTCCCCCTGCTTTCTCTTCAACCCTTCCTCGGCCACCCTTCTCTCGCTCTCTGGTGCCGGTTTTTTAGAACTTTTCTTGGCCGGTGGCCTTTTATTTGCCGAAGCCATTACTCGGAGAGATCTCTTTTCGGAAGTAATGTTTTTCTAAGCCAATTTCGTAGGTTTTGACATGGGTAGTTTTAGAAGATTCTCCGACATTCACAGACTTCCAAGCGGTTTATAGAGGGATTTCATGGTGGTTTCGGAAGGTTTCCGAGCGGTTATGGAACGGTTCCGACCGGTGGCAACTCTTTATCTCTCTAGATTTCAGTTTCTCTCTCTAAAACACTGTAGATGCTGGTTTGAAAATTTTTTTTTTGGAACATGCGAGGGAGAGGGATCTTTGGGTTGGTGGGAGATGAGGGTAAACCCGTAATTTGGCATACATTAATTGCTGCTGGGCCCCACATATCATAGGTTTTGATGACGTGACAGTGCTAGTAATAAAGGGAAAAAAAGTGGTGTTATTTTTAATAATAAAATTCGTACAGGTACTATTAATGAAATTAACCCATCCAGGCAATTGGTCACCAAATGCAGTTTCGTATCACGTGAAGCTAATGTGGTCATTTTCAATAAAAATAGATGAGATATGCAATCTGGATTTCCTATATTGTGGCGGTTGGGAAAAGAAGGAAGGGAGATTAGGTGGGTAAAGAGCAAAACCATGGCTTTGGTGCGTGCTCAAAGCTACAAAGTTAAGAAGGCAAGGATCGCATGTGGAAAAAGTAGGCCTCTTAGTCTACGTTTTGTAAGAAAGAAAGAAAACAAGAGAAAAAATAAAAATAGAAGTGAAAGAAAATAATAAGGAAAGGAAAGATTTTGTTTTTCCATTATGTTATTTAGTATCATAGAATGAGAGAGGAAAAAAAAAAAGTTGTATAATAACTAGTCTATTTATCTGTCTATATATATTATTTTACTTTAAGAGCAAGGACAAAAAGGTAATTTTAGTAGTTAATTGGTAGATTTTAGTTTTCCTCGCATTTTGAGAGAGATTAAATTTGTGGGTCCATTACACTTTTTCTTCACCCAATTTTCCTTCCCCTCCCATCTTATCTTCCTTCCTACCAAAGAAGCTAATCTAACATTTTCCATCCTATATTCTCTCCCCTCACTTCTTTCCTTCCTCTTCTCCACCATAACAAACAAAGCTTAAGAGTAAGAGAGAGAGGCCTTGATAGGACGGCAACTAGTCCGTGAGGAAAGGGCCTTGCTGTGAAAGAGTGAGACCTTGCTTTCATTCATGATATTCAAAGGCAGCTAAAAGCAACCATTGATTTCAAGCTTTACCATGATAAAGCAGATAATTATGGGATAAAGCGACTGGATGGGATAAAGAAGGAATAATATGAATAAGACCTTTCTAGGTATTTTTGTGGTTCTTTCTTGTCCAAATAAAAAAAGTATGGAACTGAGGCTGTAGTTCCTCCTTCACTCTAGAGTTGCGTTGAGCGTGATTATCCTACGTTTCCATTGATTGCAGTTCAATTTCCAGAGAGTGGTTGATGGGAGTTCACAGATACAGGGGTATTTTAGGTATTCTACATATGCCCTGATTTTACTGCTATACAAGGAACATTTTGTGCTTGTGAAAGTAGTTTGTCTTTTTGGGTCTAAAATCTATTTATATTCTATAAAAGCTTTTACTCAAAGCTTCACAAGAAAGCTGTTATGAGTAGATTTTGAAGTTTCTATCAAAACTTTAGCAAGGCCTTATAAACTTCAATCCAAATTTTTTAATTGCTTATTAGTAAGTTTAAATTTTACTTTTGTTTTTGAAGCTCTTTTAAAAATGTCGTGTCAATCCAAAAAAATTAGTGACTATTTTACTTGTCAAATGAATGCATTTCAGTGTGATTCGAGAAGGATGGTTTCATTGTTATCTGAATTTTCTACAACACTTGACAAACTTACCCCATAACAACCAATAGATACGAATTAAATGAACAAAATTAAACAACTGATAGAAAAGAGAAAAAAAATTTAATTACACTTTACAGATGGGATGGGGCGTATAGCTCAAAGGATTAGAGCACGTGGTTACGAACCACAGTGTCAAGGATCGAATCCATCCTCGCCCACAACCGGCCGAAAAGGAAAAAAAAATTAGTGCAAAACACTCCGTATAATTCACATGATAATTCCAACATTAAACAACACAAGCTAAAACAGCTACATGAGTTCTTGACCATACCAACATCAAACTGAAAATCAATAATTTTCAAATTCAATCACTTCATAATTATGACAGAAAAAAGTAGATAAACCTTCTGCCTCTCAGGCTCATTATAAGAAACACATCTCAAACGAAAACAACAATTGGAGTTTCTGTCCATAGAAATATCAAAGCGAAAATTTAAATAAAATAAAATAAAAAACTCACAAAATTAGCTAATAACATATAACCACTGAATATAGCAGATCAATCTTCTGCCTTGTCCGAGCATTGTCCTTTTGCATGCTTCCTGGAAGAAAAAGTTGGAATTTAGAACAACACGCCTGGCAAATAACAATAATAATAATAATTAATTAACAAAAAAAATTTACTAATTGAGTTTATCAGTGTTTTTAAAGGGAAACAATCTTTCAACGTATCATGCCATATATTAGTTTAAAACGTTTCATGAAAGGAATTAAGTAAATATATTCATAACAGAGAAGTATTGATAAATCCAATTTACAACAAAAACTTTACCAATCTAGGTCATTGTAAATAATTTTGCATATCACTAGTAAACATGACAAGAAATCAAACAGGTATAGTATAGTAAGGAAACAGGTCTAGTAATTAGTTCAGCAATGATCTAAAGTAACATTTAGAACCTGTTTGGGGGGGACGTCAGAGATGATATTTTGGAGGTTGTGTTGAAAATGTGTGTTTAGAAAAAGACTTTTTGGAAAAATTATGTGATATAGAATATAGTATAAAAATTTAAAGAGTACTGCTAGGAACACCAACTCTAATCCCAACTTTTTAAGTACGAACTCATGTGTCATTTATTCATTAGTAGAAGCAAATAGTTGATGTGACAATGTTTTAACCACTAACCAATAAAATAATGACAACGCACATGCCACATAGGTTGATTCTCAAAAGTTGATATTAGAATTGATATCCCTAACATTTTTCAAATTTAAAATGTACTTGGAAAAAAATATGAAAAAGTATATATTGTCTTGTTCGTCTCGTCGTTGTGAGCATTTTGACACAAGAATCATCTCATTTTGATTTGAAATGAGAAAGTTTTGTATTTTCAAGGTTTGAGTTTTTTGAAAATGGAAGAAATATAAAGTTTAATGTAGAGTTAGGAGTTTTGAATCCAGATGGTAAAATGCCTTTTGAAAATGTTGCCCTAAACTTTGTTCAATGATTTCACAAAGTATAAAATGACATACAGTAATGAAAATGATGAGAGTGTGAACCTCCGGCTTTTATAAATAAAAATAAGCTTTGATTAAAAATAGAACAAAGAAACGGAGAAAACGAAAACAAGATATCTTCAGAAGCAGATAGGGCACTGTCTTGAACCTTCAGATGTTTGTTAGGTTGTAACTGTTTTGTGTACTTTTTATCTTGACGTGATTTAATTTGATCAAAACTGGCATTAAGAAAATACAGTACCGGCAGTTATATCCTACCATAGAAAGCTCCAAAAGAAAATGCAAGAGAAAGAACGAAGAAAACATAAGATGTTTGCTTAGATGTGTATACCTACAAAACATTCCATTGCTTATCTGCCATGCTCTCGTAGACGTTGCAACAAGTCCGAGCTTCCCAGCTTGTAGACATCAGACTTCCCAACGCTGCGTTTGTAGAAGAATTTCACAGAGGGTATGTGTTGAATTTTCCAGTAATGAGGGCCTCCATCTGGTTGCAAAGAAAGCACAAATTCTCTTGGCAAGTCGAAGATTTCAAGAGCTTTGAGGCTTGTTAGGTATTGAATGTCGAAAGACATCTCCTTCATTAGCGGGGAAGGCCCGAACTCAAACTTTTCAAGAAGAGGCAGTGCTCCATTGTCTATTTTCACCGCTTTTAATCCTTCTAACTTTAGTAATCGAAGATCCTTGAGTTTTCGAAAACCACCTTCTTCGAAATGCAATTCCTCTCCGTCGAATGTCTGGTGCAAGCGAAGGAATACTAAATTGGGCAAACCTTTGAGGTATTTTAGTGGTTCGTCGGTTAACCTTGAGAACTTCAAATCCAACACCTGCAAATAATAAAGCTTTGGAATCCAATCCGGCAACTGTTGCAGTCGACAATTCAACTGGAGCCAATGCAAAGAAGGTGGAGGAGATGAAATCCATCTTAAGTCTAAAACTTCATGCTCGTTGATCAAGGTTAACGTTAACTGTTCTAGGCAGTTCATTTTCTCAATGGACTCTCCAAGAGCTTTTCCCATTTCTGCAGTCACTTGTATAATGCTCAAAGACCTTAGATTCGTCAACTTTTGTAGCTCTTCCGCCAAACCAACGTCTCTTCCACGATATGCTTCCACGCGGGTTAGTGTTTGTAAGTCCTCCAACCTTCCGATCCCTTCCGGTATCCTTACACCACGATAGCAATCCAAACCAAATTCACTTTGCTTATCAAAAGAATAAGCAGCAAGATGTCTCAATTTTGTCAGTTTATAAGTCTCAATCGGAAGCTCCCGCACCAATGTATGGCAGACATCCAATGTTTGTAGGTTGCGTAGCTTACCAATGGATTTCGGAAGTATTTTCACCTTTGTACCTCTTAAGCTCAAGTACTTCAAGTGGGACAAATTTCCTACTTCTTTGGGGAGATTATCAAGAGGAGAATTTGAAAAATCCAATACCTTCAAAAGCCTACATTTTTCCCACAATCCGACAATGAAGGCCTTGCTTAATTCGCTCATGCCGAAGAGAAAAACCGAACGAGTCCCAGAATCTCCAACAGTTTTTAACACATCCTCTGTCGTACCATTAATTGATAGGCGACGGCTCTTTTCTCCGATACTAGGCTCATGTCTCTTTAAAGTTCTGCAAAAGCTTGATTCACCGGCGTTTGTTAAGATGATCTCATACATCAAATCGTGGACTCTGCATTCCTTACTGATGCCATATTTTTTTTCAAATAAAACTATGTTTCTTTGGATGAGCTCATTCAAGTATTCTTGAGCAAATTCTTCTGGGGTCTTGTTAGCTCTTGCTTTGACAAAGCCTTCAGCAATCCAGAGTTCGTATAACTTCGTATCATAAATTCGATAATCTTCAGGGAAGATGCCAAAATACAGGAAGCAACATCTGAGATGGTGAGGAAGATCAACATAACTTAGGGAGAGAATTTTTTTTATATCTGTTTTGTCGTACTCCGAATTAAGATTGTCAAGTACACGTTTCCATTCCAAGTCAATCTTCTCTCTGGTTGACAAAATACCAGCTATGGTTGAAATAGCAAGTGGCAAGCCTTGGCATTTGATAAGAATCTCACGCGACAATTGCTTTAACTCTTGCGGGCAACGCCCCTCAAGCTCGTTTCGAAATGCCTTATTGCAAAATAACTGCCAAGCCATCTCCATAGACCAAGTTTGTAGCTCTTTCACCAGATCACAAGAGTTTCCATTACAAAAGGCAACAGCATCGACATTCCGTGTAGTTATAATTATCCTACTGCCTTTATCATTATTCGGCAAAGCGTGTTTCATAGCTTCCCAAATATCCTTTTCCCAAACATCATCGAAAACAACGACATACCTCTTCGTCTGTAAGAATTGCCTCAAAGGACTAATTAACTCCTCCATACTAAATTCTTCTTCAATTCTCTCCGGTAGACGAACTCGCCTCGCTATGTTCCTCAAAAGCATCTTCCTGTCATACGACTGAGACACCGTGATCCAAGCATGGCAATCAAAATGCGCTTTCACCGCTTCGTCCTCATAGACTTTCCTAGCCAGAGTTGTCTTTCCAATTCCACCTTGACCTACCAACGAAATCACAGACCGCACGGATTCTCCTTCAGTCAACCTTTTAACAAGTTCCTCGGATGCGGCATCAATACAAACAACTTCATCTTCCTCCATGAAAAGGGATCCAAGGCGGGGGTCGAGTCGTTCTCCATTCGTTGGTTTGCTACTCGATCCCTGCTCCAAAGGTCTTAGTCCATATCCAACACCTCTATCCTTAATCTCACGCAATGACACTTTAATATCCCGAATCTCCGACGCTATGTCATTACGCCGTTTCAAAGCTTTAATCCAATGACACACTTTCCGGGGAGGACCGAGGAATCCACCCGGAGAGCGATGTTGTTCCACGCGATAAAAGTAATCATCAACCACATCTTCTATGCGATCGGACTCCTTTCTTATTTGTCTTAGCCACGCTTTCGACGCATCAACGACTTCTCCTTTCTCCGCCTTCGCCTCTGCATCTTTAAGGAACGGCTCGATGATCTCCAGTTCATTTTTCAGACCCTCGACTTCCCTGCGGACTTCTCTCAATGAGTGCGCTTCTTCAATCAGTAGCTCCGTCAACTTCTCAATGATAGGGCTCAAGAAAGTCTCCGCCATTAATTCTAATTCTCAGCAACCTGATCAACCACGAAACGGAAAACTAAAGTTCAGCAGTTGTCGAATCTGTTTTGGTTACTTAATGTTGTTGAAGTACTCAAAAGACGTTTTTGTACTATAAACGTGTCTATATAAATATATGTATATATATACAAGAGGAAATGCTGGGATCTGCTATTGACTTGAAAGTAAAGATTGGTTCATTTATTTTTTTTATTTAATTTTTTCAAAGAAAGAAAAGGAAAAGGATTATTTGATGGACCTGCGAGGGGATTTTTCAGTTGCCGAAGGGAAAACTATTGGCGCTAGATCGGACGGTCGACAAGCAATCTGAGTTTTTCCGGTGAGACTTGATCTGATTAGATGGTATTTGTTCCTCTCTCTCTGTCTCTGAGTTTTGGTGCTCTTGGTTTGTTTAGAGGGAAAGAAATTTCCTACTTTCTTTCCTTCTTTTTCTTTTTCTTCTTTTTCTTTTTGCTTTTTTGACAGAAGGAGAGGCTTTTGGTCGTCCATCTTGTACGCCATTTTTCTACAGGACTTCATTGGATGATTGCAAATAATTTATTGGAGGGTTGGCGTATCAAATTAGGCAGATTAGAGCTCAATCCATAGTTTAATATGTGATCTTTAGATTATAAAAATCTTAATCCGACTCAATCTAATCCAATCCGAAAACATCTTATTTCACATATTAGATTCATGGATTCAATTCGTAGATTTCAAAAACTAAACTAAACATACTTAAACATAAAATAATACAATAAAATAACAACATGATCAAATTCAAGCATTTAATGATGAACTAAATTAGAACATAACAATTCATTACAACAAACAAATATAAACTGAACTTAAAATTAAAAAGAGAAGAAAAAGCAAGTTATGGACCAGAAAATAGGGTTAGATATTGGGTAGAGACATATTTATTAAACTTCCAACATATATATATATATATATATATATATAAATGCACACACACTAAGTCTAAAATATGTGCTACGCACATATTGGACATTTTTTAGAAAATTTATGTACATAAAGGAAAACTAAAATAATAAATTTTAAAAATAGACCCACAAAATTATTATTAAAAAAAAAACAAAGGACATAAAAATATAAAAAGAGAAACATAAAAATATATATGTAAAAAAGCTAAAATAACTAAAATGAAAAAAAAAATTATCAATACAAAAAAAAAGGACTAAATTGGAAAAGAAAAATGGGGAAAAAAAAAAGTTAAAGGACCCAAAATTAAATATAAAACACAACGGACAAAAATGCTTCAACAGTAAAAAATTTTCTTCTTTCTATATATAGTTATAAATATAGAAGGAATAGACAAGCAAAGCAAATTAATAGCAAAAACATAAAAGAAAAAATTTTAAAATGATAGCAAAATTAAAAAACCAAAAAGATAAAGAACTAAAATGAAGAGAGAGAGAGAGAGAGAGAGAGAGAGACCATTATGAAAAGGGACTAAAATGAAAAAATAAATAAATTTTAGGGTGAAAAAGAAAAAAAAGAAATGAAGTACTTAAAAAAGAAAAACTTATTTAAAAGGGATCAAAATGAAAAAATAAATAAATTTTAGAGTGAAAAAAAAAAAGATATGAAGGACTTAAAAAAGGGAAAAAGAAAAACTGATTTAAAAGGGACCAAAATAAAAATAAATGAATTTAGGGTTGAAAAAAAAAAAAAAAAGAAGATATGAAAGACTAAAAAGAAAGGAAAAACTGTTTTCACCCAAAACGAACCGTTTTGGACGAAAACAGTTCCTCCCTTTCTCTTTTCTATATAGTTGATAGATACTTATTTTCAAACATAATTTAGTCAACAAAATGGATACAAATGTTACATAGGTTATATGAATTGAGTAATCCTTAATCCGTAATTCAATCCGTAGTTTTCATATAGGAAAAATCCCAATATGTTACCAATGTATTGGCCTCTCAATCAATCTAATTTGTCAGATTGGAATGGATTAAATGAATTAAGCAGATTCGTAGATTCGATGAACACCTCTAGCATATTTCATTTTGTACATTAGATTATAATTATTAAATTTAAGTCTGAAAAAAGGACTAATTTTTTTTTTTTTTTTGAAATATAATCAATGTTTAACATTTTATTAATTTTTTTTTTTCAGGAATATAATTGTGAAATCTAGCCCTATCTTAACCATACAACACCATTGTATGGTGTCAGATTAACTAAAACCAATCATTTCTTTTTTTCTTAACTTCTAATATTATGTTTTCATGTACCCTTCAATCCAATCTCCTAATGTAGTTTATATGTTCGTCTCTGCTCTATCTATCTATCTATCTATCTATCTCTCTCTCTATATATATATATATATATATATATATATATATATTTTTTTTTTTTTTTTTTCCTCTGAAAAGTTTGTCGTTGCTTCATCATTTATAATGGTCGAGTCACAAAAATTTTCTTGGGCTTTTAATTGAACCAAAAATCGAAACAAAACCTAAAATACAAGTATCTTTTGTCTGGTTTATCTATTTATATTTTTAATTTACTACATAAATTTTACTTTCAATAGAGTTCAATTCAAATTATAAAAATTTGGAGTTCAAAAAATTGTAAGACTATTTAGAAGTATAGTATTTTTATTTATTTTTTTGAGATTTTGAGTTTGAAATATGAGTACTTAAAAATAAAAACTAAGGATATATTTGAGTTTTTTAGGAAAAAAAATATATATAAATATTGTAATTAAAAATTTTCAAAGGGGTAAATAAGGAGCCAAACTGTAAAAAAAAAAAAAAAAAAAAAAAAAAAATGAAAAAATGAAAATGAAAATAGATTTAGGAGCAAAACCCTAAGGATTGATTAAAAAAAAATTTGAAGATGAAACGAAAATAAAGAAAATAAGGATCTCTAGCATACCATGGGTGAGACATATATTTGAACACCAAAATGAAAATAGGAATGATTTATAGTAAACTAGCATGGAGGCAAAGAGAGAAACCCAGAAACAATAAAAATGGGTGGCATGGGAAAATCCTTATCAAGTATTTTGCCTATATATATATATATATATATATTTGTACCTCAAATACTCCATGTACACATGAAGAAGAAGATAAAAGGCAATATTTCTTGGCAGATTTATCCCAGATATCCATTTTCACTAACCTATGGTCGTGAAGCCACGCATTAGTATACTCTCCTTTCTATCTTATTCAAAATTAATTAAAAAGGCAATCCTCAATTTGAATTCTTTTATAAACTTCCTCTTCTAGGGGCTTGTAGAAAATCTGAATTGAGAATAAGCACATTTGGAAAATTCATAAGAAGTGAATCAGGGGAATATCAAGAGAAATTTCGTTGTTTTGGCATGTTGATTAATTCTTGACAATTTACTTTTTTTAGTGCTTTTGTATGTAAAAGAAAAAAAAATAAAAAATAAATCAGAAAAAAAACGAAAAACACAAAAATAAAAAAAAATAAAAAAAAAATAAAAAAAAATAAAGAAAGAAAAAGGAAGTTCTAACTATAGAATTTCATATCCCAACTTGTAACCTCCATTTACAATTATTAAAGACAAATTAATATTAATATTTGTTTCATGACTCAAAGATTTAATTAGAAAGGCATTGAGCTTCCTTTCTAAGAGTGATTCTATTTGCTCTCACAACATTATAATGTGCCCCACCAAATTATAAACTATTTTTATTACCATTTTCCCCATAATAAAATTACATTAAAACCTATTAAAAATACACATGCATTAATTATAAATAAATATAGTATTTTTTTAAAGAAATATAAGTATACTCCACATTTATTATAAATAGATTTTTTTTTTCAAATAAATAAATAAACATACCTCCACATCATTGATTATCCCAAACTTCAATTTTATGAACCCTAAGTGTTTGGTGTTTGAGTTTGAGTTAAAATTTATAAGTTTAAATAGTGATTTTGGTTGACTTTTTTAGAAAAGACAAAAAACTTTTGGGGAAAAAGATAAAAATTGAGTTGATGGTGGTGAGTTTATCGAACTTTCTCTAAAAAATAAAAATAAAAATAAAAATAAAAATAATCTCTTGAAAAGTCAACCAACATTACAACATGTATTATTTTAATTTTTTTCATGCCCATTTTATCAATATTTTATGGGTATGTAAATTATTTTGTAATTGTTGAATATGAGTAGGTTGGTAATTAATATTGAATTTTTGTGTAAGTGAAAATTTACTAATATTGATTGAAAGCATTAAGTATTATGAAGTTTTTTTTTTACGATTAAAATTTTATTGAAGAAGAAGATTACAATAAAGCGGTAAAGAAATAAATGAAGAAGGATGAAGAATATGTGGTAAAACTCAGAGCAAAAAAAAAAAAATACAGAACAAAACAAAACAAGAAGATGTGGTTAAACAACTAGCAAGGGATACTTTACTCTTTTCTTTGTGGAAAAAAAAATTTAAACAGGGAACGTTATTTTTTCTATATATATTTGTTATAGATTTTTTTGATAAATCAAATCAAAATTAAAATTTGAATCGGTGTATGAGAGGAAAAAGGTAGTATGAAAATATATCTATAAAAGAATAGATTTTTTAAATCTTCAATAAAAAATATAAATTGAGAGGGATATTTATGAATATAGTTGGTGCAAATATAACTTACTCAAAATAAATGTAAAAGGCCACATAACTATACTTAGAGCCTGTTTGGTATGTTAGTTTGAGTTAAAAAGTTGAGTTGAGTTTGAGTCAAGTTAAGTTGAGTTTAAAAGGTAAGTGTTTGGTAAAAATTTTGAAATAAAAAGTTTAGTTTGAATTGATTGTTTGGTAAAAAAATTTGAGTTGAAAATTTGAGTTAAAAACAAGGGCCCTGTTTAGATGTGAATAAATTGATTAAAATAATTTTTTTTTTCATTTTTTTTTTCCTCGGTAACTTATCTGAACTCTAACTTATTTCACGTCAATTTTTTTCTTGCTTTAAAAAGTCAACAACATTATAAATACTTTTTCAAAAGTAAAAACTAATCTAACTTAAAAATTTCAACTCAAATGGAACTCAACTCAATTTAACATTATATTCTAGGTGCCATCGACTTTTTATTGAATAATTAAAATACACTCAATTAATAACACCAAATTTGTTGAACACAATTAATATTTGTTTGGTATCCTCGGTAACTTATCTGAACTTCAACTAAACTTTATTTTTTCACCTCAATTTGTGTTATTTTTCCGAGAAGTCAACAAAATTTATAACTTATTTTTCAAAGGTTAGAACTAGTCGAACATGCTAAATTTCAACTCAATTGAACATTCTATTGTGTGTTGTTGCGAAAATTTTTTTGAAATATTATCTGAACTCTATTAATAACACCAATCACCAGTTCATCAAGATATTTTGTAAAACTTCTTACATAGCCATAAAATACACCAAAAGAAAGTTCATAGTTGGTCAGTAAACATTCATAAAAACTACAAATTCATAATTACAGTCCTAATGTTGCCCAAAATTAGGACCCACATATTATGTGCGTCCTAATTTTAAATTCAAAATTACAGTCCGATAAATAGGTAATTTCAAGTGGTTTTATACCACGGAGATAATTGATATCTGACCCTCATATTATCAGCCATCATGTCTCTAAGCTGATTCATTGCACACCTCCTTGAGCCTTCTTGCTGCGTTCCTGTACTAGAGCCAGTTTCATCGATCCCATCACCAAGCTCGTAATCGGCATTCACATCGACGTTCCCACGTACAGACACACAATCAGCCTCATACTCTTCAAGACAGGGATCCCCAACCTGCATCATCCTGATAAAATTCTGCAAAATCGCACACGCCACGGGGATCATTTTCTGTTTTTCCATTGGGTAGCTGTTGATGCCTTTAAGTATTTTAAATCTTGCCTTCCAGACACCAAATTTTCACTTAATACAATTCCGCAGAGATGAATGTGTGTAATTAAATACTTCCCTACGGTTGCCTAGCCCGCCCCGACGTCTTCGGTATTCCGGTAAATGATACATCTCTCGTCGGTATGAGCTCAAGAAACAATCCTTATTGGCCTAGCCCGAATCTGCCAAGTAAAATTTTCCTACAAAATAAACATCGCAATATGAATGACACGCTCAATTAATATTCCATTTAAAAATTTATTATATTTAGATACTACTATAAGAAGCTAATTATGCTTACCTGGTGGCGGTATTGGGAAACCGTAGAATGTTATTGCCTCATCCAACATTCTGGCATCATGACACGATCCCTCGTACCCGGCCAATATAAAAGTGAATCTCATGTCGAACGAGCATGCCGCTAATACATTCTGCGAGTGATGGCCTTTCCGATTTATCCATGCGTCCGAATTTTCCCGCAGTGGCATACATGGGACGTGTGTGCCATCTATAGCCCCAATACAACTCTGGATCAAAAAGAGTTAACTTTAATACTGAGTACCATCATTGAGATTTCTATTATTGTAACAATCAACAGTAAGGTCGATAATATTATGTGATAACAGTAAAAATGTACATCAAACCATGGTCGATATTTGTACGAGTGCTCTTCAATCAAATGTTGAACAGCCGTGTAGTCCGGTGGTCTGATGAATTCGTCCTTCAGCGAACAGATAACCTGCAGCACTGTATAGAACCAACGGGAGGTTGTCTCTCTAGAATGCTGGAACAAGTACGAAATTTGTCGGTTCGTAGCGCCTTGTGCGCAAATGGATAAAAAAATGAACAACTGCTCGTTCACGTCCATGTTGCGCGTTGGCTTCAATAACTCCCGTCGTTCTAATAGATCACTGAGTGATCTGAATGTTTCTGCTTTCATACTTATGAGTGCTTGACAAATTTCGTGATGGCCATTTAAAATCTCTTCAACCCGCATGCTCCCAGTCAATCTTGAATTATGCATTGGTTGCGGATCCCGACGCCTGGCATGCCTAATGGCAGTCACGGCTACAACTGCCATCGTCGCATATCTGTCGTCCTCGATGTACTCGTCTTCCTTCTCGGATGCGGAGCTATGCTCATTCATGTTTCGGACAGCTTGATATATGCTCTAAACTTTGTTTTTTTCCTATAAAAAAATTTTGGTTGTCGAATTAGAAATAATTAATTTCCCTTACCATCATAGTTAACGTTACTTAGTATTCAATACTTAAAAAAACATCAACATGCCAAAGGTTTGTTACAACATTTTGTGAAATAAATAAAGAAACACAATCCAATCACAAGAATAATGTCAAATAAATTAAGGAAAAAAAAACGTCGAAAAAAAAACTTAGGAGGTCAGGGGCGGCTGCGACTGAACAACGGTTGCAATAATCTTTCGCCTATCGATCTCAGGCAGTTGGTGGAAGGTACGCTGGAGTGTTGGATGAGATGATTGGGTGGAATACTAATATATGTCATTGTGGTCATACACATCAGCATATGATCCGTTCGGCTTGATTGGGAATTACTTGTGCCTGAATTTGATCGGCCACGGTAGTGATTAACTATCTCCTGCATAGCCATGAATGTCATCTCATCCGTCTCGTCCCGCTGCTTCCTTTTGCCAGAGCTGCCCCTCTATCGCGATGGCCCTACATAGGCGCTGCGCCTTCTGTTGCTGCACCTCCGGGTCCCAGACGGTGCTGTCACGTCATCTCCAGGCACGGGTCTGATGCCGGAGTTATCTAGTAAGGCGTCAAGGTCGACGGTTGCAGGACTATCATCTGACATCGAAACTGACCCGTATCCCGAGGCACCAGCTGCGTGATTTTTCTCGAATATGTTATAATAGAGCTCCTTGTTCCGCAGCCCCTCGTAACGGAGATGGTTGCACTCTTTATGGACCTGCAACCAACCCAGGTTTGTCAACTTAAGTGTCCAATAATGACCAGGGGGAAAAAATATAAGACATGCCAATTAGTAGTGCGATTTTAGATTACTTGAATAAAACTCTGCCACTGATCGTCCAAGCAGATGACTCGGTCTGTGACCGGATCGTATCCTAGGCCGGTTCGACATTACAAAGCCTTCCAACCCTTATATATTTTTTTCATCTTATCCTTTTTTTGAGATAATGTTAAGCCGTATGCAAGAACCCCTCCAAACGCAGCATTAAACTCCCTAGCCCAGCCGTCGAGGACTGAAATTGGAGGATGTCTACTGGAATGGCAGGCCACGTAGTAATCAAGCTTTTCAAGGAAAACTGTTTCCTTTGCTTGATCCCAGGAGTACGACTCACTCGTGGCTCTTCGAGGCATTTCCTTAAGAAAGTGGTCAACAAAAAACAAAAAATATAACTAAATACAAGAGAGCACGAGGAGGGGTTGGCTCAGTATAAATTGTTCAACAAAATTCATCTGAGGCATGTCAATGAACGAAGACACATGTAGATACCATGGCATATAATCACTGGGTCTGGGGTTAACCACGTACAGGTGGAGCAGACCATATGATTAAAGCCCGTACCCGGCCACCATGTGATTAGATACCGGTATCAAACGATGTCTTTCGGGTCATTAACTCACCAATCAGATAAAATACCGAATTAATGATATGTTGTATATATCATCGCCAAAATCAGGGAAATAAAATTTAACTTAAGCCAAAATCAAGGCATTAAGTGACCAAAAATTAACAAATCCGAGTTCAAGGCATGGTGGATCATCTAGGCAGACGCAAAATGACCTGAACACGGTACGAGAATGAGCAAAATGCCAAAAAACCGGAGCCGACCTGTATTGGGTCAAAAAAGTTGCAAAATGAAGCCAAAACCATGCATAAAGTGACCAAAATAAACAAATCCGAGTTCAAGGCATAGGGGATCATCTAGGCAGGTCCTAAAAGACCAAAACAACTTACGTCAATGATCAAAAAGCCAAAACACCAGACCCGACCATGTTTGGGTCCATAAAGTGGCAAAATCAAGGCAAAACCATGCATAAAGTGAAACAAATCCGAGTTCAAGGCATGGGGGATCATCTAGGCAGGTCCTAAAAGACCAAAACAACTTACGTCAATGATCAAAAAGCCAAAACACCAGACCCGACCTGGTTTGGGTCCATAAAGTGTCAAAATCAAGGCAAAACCATGCATAAAGTGACCAAAATTAACAAATCCGAGTTCAAGGCATGGGGGATCATCTAGGCAGGTCCTAAATGACCAAAACAACTTACGTCAATGATCAAAAAGCCAAAACACCAGACCCGAACTGGTTTGGGTCCATAAAGTGGCAAAATCAAGGCAAAACCATGCATAAAGTGACCAAAATTAACAAATCCGAGTTCAAGGCATGAGGGATCATCTAGGCAGGTCTTAAATGACCAAAACAACGTTTGGGTCTATGAAGTGGCAAAATCAAGGCAAAACCATGCATAAAGTGACCAAAATTAACAAATCCGAGTTCAAGGCATGGGGAATCATCTAGGTAGGTCCTAAATGACCAAAACAACTTACGTCAATGATCAAAAAGTCAAAACACCAGACCCGAACTGGTTTGGGTCCATAAAGTGGCAAAATCAAGGCAAAACCATGCATAAAGTGACCAAAATTAACAAATCCGAGTTCAAGGCATGGGGGATCATCTAGGCAGGTCCTAAATGACCAAAACAACTTACGTCAATAATCAAAACGCCAAAAAACCAGACCCGAATTGGTTTGGGTCCATAAAGTGGCAAAATCAAGGCAAAACCATGCATAAAGTGACCTAAATTAACAAATCCGAGTTCGAGGCATGGGGGATCATCTAGGCAGGTCCTAAATGACCAAAACAACTTACGTCAATGATCAAAAAGCCAAAACACCAGACCCGAACTGGTTTGGGTCCATAAAGTGGCAAAATCAAGGCAAAACCATGCATAAAGTGACCAAAATTAACAAATCCGAGTTCAAGGCATGGGGGATCATCTAGGCAGCAATTAAAATTGACTTAAAGAAGGTCAGAGAATGATCAAACAACCCAAAAACCAGACCCGAATGCTTGCTGAAAAAAGATCCAAAATCAAGCCAAAATCAAGCATAAAGTTACCGAAATGAAAAAATAAAGAGTTCAACTCCAATGGGGAATCATCTAGCATCCAAATTCAGTTGACAATGAAGAAAATATGTACCAGTTTAAGATATTATACTTTAGTTACCGAGTTCGAGCCGGAGGAGGAGTACACGACCGATGAAGGCGGATCAGGACAGGAAGATATGGCTCGGCGCGATGGTTTCCGAACCCGAAAATAGTGGGTAACGAGACCTTTTGATCGAGTTGACTTCGCAGACCCCAGTCGGCGCCGCATTGGCCACCGGCGGTACCTATGTCAGGAGTCCGATGAACAGACGCGGCTGGGCACCAACCTCCCTGACGGGATTCGAGTATAAGCCCAGGGGGAAGAAACCCTAGAAACCCAAATTAGTCGGGCAATTAGAAAATTGGACAGAAAACCGGCGTCTCCAACGTCCAAGACTCCGGAATCAACCCAGGGAAAGAGATGGAGACGTTGTAAGGATTGAAGAAGAAAGCATACATGATTCACACCACCTACTGTTAGAGGAAATCGAATATATTCCCTTCGAAGTGGCAGAAAACAGAGGCCACAGTTCCACAGAGATGAAAGACCGATGGTGACTAGGGAAAGAGGAGGGCCAAACGAAGGAGCAACTGGAAAGCTGCTGATGGGCTCCGAAGAAAGGAGACAGGGGACGTTGGGGAGCAGATGGGCGAGGACAGCTTGCCATCAACTTCTTGCACAGTAAACCAAGTTTGGTTTACTGTGTAACGGGTCGAAGAGGAGCTGAGCTTGGATGAAACACCAAATCGTGTTAGTTCAGTTTGAACTCAAATATTTGAGTTCAAACTAATGAACCAAACACACTCTTAACTCTTTTTTTTTTTCATCCATTTTTTATTTAAAACCTGATAAAAGAGATAAAATGGAATTAAATTCAAAATTCAGGTACAAAGTGAGAGATTTTAAATTTTGAAGGCAAAATAAGGGTGGCCTTAAAATTCATGGAATATAAATAAGAATAGTCCTTATTTTAAACATAACACTTTAAATCTTAAAGTAACAATCCTACCCCTAAAAATCCTAATATCCTCATTTGTTTCTCCTTCTATCTCCTCCCTGGCTTTACCAGCCTACGCGGATGTGCTCTCTCTCTTCTCACTTCAATAGGGTCCTCGCCTTGAATATTATATATATATATATATATATATCTTCTTTCCTTCAATTATTTCTTTTTCTCTTACCTCTAAATGAAAATATGCGTGTAAAAATTAGAATCACGATCACGTTAAACTTGCAAGCGTCCTAATTTAAGTCTTGTATTTTTTAAGTCTTAAACTTTATACTTTATAAATAAAACTAGACAATTTTACATGTATTTTGTATTATTATATTATTATACATTATTACAGAATGTGAATTTTACAACAGAATCGTGAAAAGTATGTCAAAAATAAGAAGTTAATGCGGATTTCCAAAAAGGTCATTTTTTTTTTGTCAAACTTATGTTTTGAAGGTCCACTTCTGTTTTTTTTTTTTTTTTTTTTTGCCTCATTCCCGCCCATCAACTCCAAAACCCTCACTCTCTCTCTCTCTCTCTCTCCGATACCCTCATCCTCTCTCTCTCCTCCGAAACCATCACTCTCTCTCTCCTTCTCCTCTGCCTCCATCACCAGCACGCCGTCCGGCTCCGACGAAGACTCTTGTACCGTCGCTTGACGAAGGCGCTCGCTCGCTCCCGCGAGTCCTTCGCCGCGCCTACCCCACTGCCGCGCCGCCTGAACCAAGTCGTTCTTGATATCAGAGATGCATGGGTAAAACCATGCTAATCTTATACATATATACACACACACACACTTATTTATCTATTTTTATGTGCGTGTGCGTGTGTGTTTATGTGTATATATAAATGCATAGGCACAAAAACAATTTCAAATATGTTTTTCTTACTATGTTGAGTAAAGGGGTTGGGAAAAGATTGTGGTTTTATTTTATTTTATTTTTCTTTTCGTGCACCACCTGTTTGAGGAAATGCCTCACTTGGCCAGTGGACTTTTTTTGTTCTTTCTTTACTTGTTCGTTGTTGGTTCTTGTTATAAATATTGAGTATTTGGTGCCCAAATTTTCCATCCATTTATTTAAGAAAGCGACAAATTTTGTTTCTCTGTGTTTGAGATTAGTTTTGCATAATATGCTTGAATGTGAGAATATGGTTAGAGTTGTATTTGATATTGTTTTTGAGTACAAATGTGTAGTTTTGGTTTTGCATATTACGTGTTCGAGAAAATGCTCAAATATGAGAATATTTGAAGAATTTCAATCGCCATTTGTGAGAGTGATTTTGGGTGATTGTTTTTAGGAAAAAAGTATTGCTTTGTCAATAATTGGTTATTGTGAATGTGCCATAATAATTATTTTACGTACAATTTCTTTAAAAAATGATTGTTTGAAATTGATTTCTTTAAAAACTTTAGGGGAGTTTGGCATAATGGTTCAAACCATCCAACTCAAATTTTTTTTTTGTCTTTTTCCTAAAAATTTTGTCTTTTTTCCAAAATTTTTTTTGTCTTTTCTAAAAATTCAAAAAAATTTACTATTGAAATTTAAAAATCCCAACTCAAACTATTCCACCAAACACCCTATAAGATCATATATATCAATAGTATTTTGTTTTTCCTTGTTTGTTCTTAATTTGTGGTTATCAACATTACTTTGTTATTTATTTTGTTTATTTCGCTTTTTTTTTTTTGGATAAAGTGTGTATTGTGATCATGTAAATTAAGTATGAACCTTAAACTGTATACATTTGAAGTTTGAGTATGAGTTGACCTATTATATGACTTAGAAGTACTTGTTACGAGAATTTTACTATTAGTTAACTACGTTAAATATCTCTATACTATGTGTGTATGTGTATGATCAAAGGTGCAGATATCATTTAATGAATTTCTTGATAATTTGGTTTTGTTGATTTTAATGCAAAACATGCTTATTCGCCTTATCACTGGATAGAAAACCAAATGAAAAATCATCTTTTTACCACTGTGTTGTCAAAAAAACAGTAGCTATTTGATTAATCCAAAACTTCCATGGGGTTTGTAAGATGGTTTGTTTATCTATTGCAAAATAAAGCCTATACCCTGTTTAGAGACATTCTTCTAAAAAGAAAGGTATGCAATGCATCTTTTGTTTTCTTCTTTTGTAAATGAAGGAATTTACTCTCTGTTATATAATTTGTGTTCTTCTAATACGTTATGCTTTGTTCAAGTTCACTGTATTTTTTCCCCATTTCTTCTTCCTTTATGGTTTTTAATCTTCCTTTCTAAGTGAATTTGAGATCTTTCCACACTTTGCGTTCAAGTACATGAATTCTAGAATATATAGCTCTAATAAAAAGTGCAGGGTGTAAAAAAGGGATAGTAATTGTCATTTAGAGTGCTATTAAGGCCTCACTTATTTTCTTTGGATTTCGTTGCAGGAAAATATGAACTCTTATACTCGCATTAGAAAAAAGTCTTCATTGGAATGAGTGCATGTCTTCATGATCTCTCACACTAGTCAAAAACCTTGTATTTGCTCAAATATTGTTCCACAATGGAGTTTCTTATCTCGGATTCTTACTGTTCCTTTTTTGTGGCAGCCTTTCCCATATTTGAAAGAGGTATATTTAATAATTATGTGCTATTTGGGGATTGTGTTACTTGAAATTAACAAGTTTTGTAATATGTTTTAGTGGAGCCAAGTTTGTATTATGTTTCGATTGGATTGTTGTAAAATTACTTTTGGTGGTACTAAAAAAATACTAGTAATACTTTCGACATTCAAAGAATGTCCACGTTATTAGTAGTAATTCAGAAAGCTGGTTTTTTCTTATAAAAAAATTTTCAGAAAATGGGTTTTGTATTTAGAATTTTTTTCAAATCAAAAACCACATTACACAACTGTTTCTTGAAAAACTGTCGTGGAAGGTATAATATTTCACGATAGTTTGCCAGAGAACTGACGTGGAAAGTGTTGTGCCATTAGAAGAAAGCATGACAGTCATGACCTATGATGACAATTATAAATCGTTATCGTATGTTACATATACCACGCCGATTATAAAGCAGTCGTGGTATGTCCCGACATACCACGAACCGTCGTGGAATCCATTATTTTTATTAATAATTTTACCGTGTGTATAACCAATGGTACATACGTTAAGAAAATAAACTATTAGATACGTAATTGTAGATATAATCCGATATCATCTAATTTCATTATAAACTGAATGCTTATGTTATCCCACGTGTAATGTTTGTACCGTTAATTAACATGAATCATACCCAAAAAAAAAAAAAAAAAAAAAATCACATGAATCACAGATACATTTCACGTTACTTGTGTAGTAAAATTGCATGCTCATAAATGGTTAAAAAGATGTGAAGCTAGCTATATATATATATATATATATATATATTGTACATGTATCACTCGCAAGCATTCTTAGCGTGACCTTCTGAAAATGAGAGCTAGTACTCCCACTTTGTTCTCGTTTGTCATAACAGCTAAACATTGAATATAACGTTTGTAATTTACAATTTTTATTTTTATTTTTATTTTTTTGTTCCTCTTTAGCGCGCTCCTTTTGTTCCTCAAATTTACAATTTAGTTTGTTCACAATAATTAGTAGGTGTCGGTGAGTGGTGAGCCTCGTGTTCTATTGGCTCTTTCACATTCTCTCTCACATTGACAGCAAATTGCCAATCCCTAGATTCCGCTTCTGTAGTCTTGTTGTGATGGTACCAGTTGTATTTTTTAACTTTCTTTTTTTGAAGGGAAAAGCCTAACTTATCGTTTAACTTTATTCCTAACAAAAATAATAATATTAAAAGAGAAAAGATAAACTTCTTATCATTTGGTAAAGTATTCAACCATGATATATGTTCGAGATACGTTGAAAAATGACCTTTTGAAGCTCTTTTCTAATAAATATTTCAAGTTTTTTTTATTAAAAAACTTATTAATTTTTAAAGGATTAATTAATGACTTACCACTCGGTACATGATCAATAACTAATTTTAGATATATGATTACTCAATATTTTTAATACCATTGGCCATTATAAGAATAAAATTTCAGCCACTTTTTTAATATAGGTGTTTAAATTAGAATAAATTAATAATTAAATTTCCAACTATTTATTTCACTATATATATAATTTTTTTTTTTTGTTCTAGTATTTGCAGGTTCATAGCACCCTACCCCAGGTAATCCATCCGATATGTACATATATATATATATATATATTCAGTTACTATGATCTCATAGGATCAAGGTCTTCAAAAATAAATTAAAAAAAAAAAGGTTTAAACTTTCCTTTCATTCACCAATAAATAAATAACAAAAATAGAGCCAATTTCTGTCTGGTTGTTGGCTTCTTGTTTAATTTCTTTTCAGCTCATCACCAGAACGGAATCTTCTTCCGTTATGGCTTTTTTTTCTTGTTTTTCTTTTTTCTTTGTTTATTAAAAATTGTATTTTTAGCTTTATAAAGTCTGATTTTAAAGAGGATATTAATTATGTAGCCTGGAAAGTGAACAAGTTTTTTTTGTTTATTTTTTTTTTTCTGAAGCTGCATTATTGTCTGGTGGATAATTGATATAGTACCAACGCTTCTACGTGGAGATGTGCCGCTGGTTATAAATATTGGAATTTATGGTCTACCAAAAAAAAAAAAAAAAATTTGGAATTTATGCAAAGAAAAGGGTAAAAAAAAGTACTTTTTTTTTTTTTTTTTTTTTTTTTAATTCAGAAATATGGTCCCCAACTTAAGGTTTGGTTTGTTTAAAGAAGCCTATGTATTGACTATTGAGTTGCATTGCCCTGCCAAACGACCAAACCTATGGAAATGAAAGTCAACCATGCACAAGGCAAAGTTATATTTACCCAATGTAACACTAATATTAAAAGGGTGTAACAATAATTTGAGATAATTAGATATTTCGGTTTTATCTTTTTTTAATATCAACATTAAAATGAATAATTTAATAATTATTTGAGATAATTAAATTTCTTAATATTACGTTCTTCCAACATGTTGTTAAATAAATATCTTACAATGTTTTTTTTTTTGTATGTAAATTTAAATTTTTGTGAGAGATAAACATGCTGTACAAAAAAATTTAAATTGTGATTTTGAACTTACAATTTAATGGAGACTATTTTTTAACGGTTTATATATTTTTAAATTCTACCTGAATATAAGACTTATCACCATCCTTCCAAAAAAAAAAAAAAGACTAATTACCAAAAAAAGAAAAAGATTCAAGAATCTCCTTTAAAAAATACCACAAAATAAACTCATAAAAGATTGAGCAATTAATTTATAACGCATTCAATACGGATTCCCAAGCTCATTCATAATAATAATAATAATAATAATAATAATAATAAAAGTTCTTCAATGTGTATATTTACCTATTAAATCCTTTTTTTTAACTTTTAATTTATTATAGAAAAACCTTTTAAATTTTTTACTTTTGCTTTCCCTAATTGTCTCTCACCCTGCACAAATCTTCAATCAAGACCGCTAAAGCTGTTTGATCAATCCATAAAGGAAGTGCCTTACAGGTGGACGACGCAATAAAAGGGATGTACTAGCATTACATATTCATAATTAACAAGTTATTTCTTGTAACGAGGATTTTAAGTGATTTATAAGTATCATAAATTTTCTTTTAATCAGTAATTATATAAAAGTTATAATTTAATGAGGTTCACTTATAGGTTTATTAAATTATTTTCTCTAAAGACTCTTATGATCGATCTACCTCGTGCGATGTGTGTGTTTACTTCCTGAAGACCTTTATGATTTATATACCCCGCGTGGAAAAATGTGTGTTTGTTGTGTATACCAAAAAAAAGAAGAAGTTATTTCTTGTTTCTATGAACCAAAAAAAAAAGTTATTTTATTGTTTGCAAGCCAAAAGAAAAAAAAGAAAAAAAAAAGTATGTTGCTTGCTTATTTTCACAAGAAAAAAAGGGGGGGGGGGGGGGGGGGGGGGGAGAGGGGATATTACTTATTTTTAAATATTGGATATGATTAAAATCATGTTAAAATAAAAATTAAATGAAATTAACATAATCTCAAATAAACCTCACAATTGTAAATAGAGTTAACAATAAGATATATTTCATATTATACGGTGTAATCTAAGGTTATAAAAGAAACAAGGAAGAATTTTGTAATAGATTATGAAAAAAGTACATCAATTTAAGAATTTGATAAAAATCTGACAATTATATGCTTCACTACTAAACTCTGTTGTCATTTGAGTAAACAGCTCAAACTGTGCTTCACAAGAAAAAAAGAACAGTTCAAACTGTGCTCTTACCATACTATTCTTTTCATACTTTATTATCAACTTCTCCACAATAAAAAAATATAAAATAAAAAAGAAGAAGAACAAGTTCATTAAAAAGGGTCCAAAACGTCTAATAAAAGTTTGAAAGTTTATATTCAAAGGTATAAGAGTCGGCTGAAAAGCGTCGGTGACCAAGTGTAGGGTGTTGACGTGGTGGGACCCACCAATGAGCAGGCAGTGTCAATTTCCACAAATATAAATACACGAAAAAATGGGCTCTAAACACTAACCTAAGCTCACCGGCGACTTTGAAAGAGTCGCCTTGGCTCGCACCTCACGCCGGACTCGCACGTGACTTGCGTCCCCGTTGGGTTCCTAACACGCGGTGCCTTCGTTTTGAACAATGTTGAAGGACATCGACCGTGTTCAACAAGTGACCCACTAATCAAATCCATTCTCTCTTTGTTATGATTCCTAACATCATTAATACTTTAAAACGTTTTTCCTTTGTTTTGGAAACTTTTGATCTGCTTATAATACTAATAAAAGGAGAACATCATCTTGTGCGTGACATTTTGTGAGACTTAACACCCGTACCGTCTGGGGATAGCATTTAGAGATGGTGTTTTGAAAATTGAATTAGAAATATGTGTTAAGTAGAGGAAATTTTTGAAAAATTTCTGTTGAATAGAAAATAGTACAAAAATTTGAAATGTGTTTAGAACAAAAATATACAAAATGGATCTGATCTTGTTCGCCTCGTCGTTACAAGCATTTTGATATAAAAATAATTTCATTTCAATTTGAAATAAGAAAGTTACGAACTTTTAAAATTCAAGTTTTTTGAAATAAGAAGAGAGAGAAAGCTTAATATAGAGTTAAAAAATATAAAATCTAGATACTAAAATGTCATCTCCAAATGGTACCCCAAACAACCCTTACCTTCCTGTATTTGCTGAATTTGCTAAGATCAGCATGGGAATTTAGCAATACCTCCATAAAAGGGACACATAGATTTTTGTATTTTTATGATCAGTAGATTTTTTGTTTCCTGATTTTATCTTGTTAACTTAAAATGGGTAGAATTGGAAAAAGAGAAATACCTTAACTAAAGAAGTAAAGTTTAAGAAGAAATTTAGTTTCTATTATTGTATGGAGACACATTCTCTAATTTGCTAACTTCTCATTAGTATTTATTTTACTACCGAAAAAATTAGTATTTAACAATTTCAAGAAAATTATGATATAGAAACATTGGTTATTGTTTTTTTTTTTAAGTTAATTTTTATATAACATTTCAAATAATTAATGAAGTTCGGTATTGAAATAATTTTTCACGTTATTGTAACGTCAAATTATTTTGGTAATTATTGAAATCATTGCAAATATGTTTAGCTCACATAAAATCATAATTGCAGATATGGTTTGTAAATGAGTACTTTTCATTTACCATATCTTGGCCCCCTAGAGTAAGAAATATATATAAATTTTTTAAAACTAATTATTATTAAATTAATAAATACACTCTTAAATGAGATCACATGTATCATACATGATTTATTCTGTTAGAAATTAAATGGATTTGGACGGAAATGACTATCTTAGTCAAAATTAGAAAGTTTAAAGCTATCTCGACTAAAATTAAAAAATAGAGTAACCAAATCATTACTTTTATAATAGTTTAGGAAACATTTAGGTCAATTACTTTACTAATATTAACCTAATGATAATACTTGAACCTATTAATAGCTATTTCCTAGAAAAGGTTAGTTACAAACCAAGTTTATTTTTATTTTTAATTTTTTAAAATGAAGAATGGAGCAGCATTGAGTTTTTGCTTTCTTCATGAGTAACTAAATAATATTTTTAAAATCGCTATATGTTCATTTTTTCGCTCTCCTATATATCAATCCAAAAAGATATGTTAGAAACAACTTCTCCGTCAAAATCCTACAATTGAAGTTCCAATTTTAAAATATCTTTTTAAATCTATGTTGGAAACAATTTCTCCATGATGATCATACAATAGAAATTTCAAAAAATTATAATTATTTAGTAATAATTTCACATTTGAATACATCTTATGTGTAGAATAAAATTTCTTATCTTCAATTATAAAAAAAAAAAAAAAAAAACATATCTTAAAAAATGATATCAAATAAAATAAAGGGTAAATTATTATGTTGGTCCATGAACTTTTAATTTTGTATAATTTTGGTTCCTGAACTTTTTTTGTAGTTGAAATTTCCCTAAACTTTTAAAATGTTACTACAATAGTCATTTATGTTAATTTTTGGACGAAATCCATTAGTTAACATTACTTTTTAACCAAATTACTAACATATTTCATTTAAAAATTAATAAAAATGACTATTATAATAACATTTTAATAATGTAAGGGTATTCTCTTTCGTAGTTCGAATGATCATAAACTGTTAAAAACGTTATTACAATAGTCTTTTTCGTTATTTTTTTATGGAATCCAAAGTTAGCGTTACTTTTTGATCAAATTACTAATAGATTTAGTTCAAAAATTAACGAAAATGACTATTGTAGTAATATTTTAAAAGTTTAGAGATATTCTAATTATAAAAAAAATTCAGAGACTAAAATTATATAATGTTAAGAGTTCAGGGACTAAATGAGTAATTTAATCTAAAATAAAATTCAAAGATAAAAAAACCTTTAGCAACAGCTGTTACCTAGAAAAGTACTTCGCACGTGCCAACAGCTTAGTAACCCCGAAGTCTCGCCTTCATTTCTCTCTGCCATTCAAAAAGCCTACAAATACCAACGAAACTCTCCTCTGTTTTCTCACACCGAAATACCCAACTCAAATCCTCTGTCTCTCTCTCTCTCTCTCTCTCTCTACTTTCTCTCTCTACCTTCTCTCTCTACCCCTCCACAGCCATGGCGGAAGGCAAGGTCGTCCCGGCGACTCCACTGCTGAAAGACGAGCTGGACATCGTGATCCCGACAATCCGAAACCTCGACTTCCTCGAGATGTGGAGGCCGTACTTCCAGCCGTACCACCTGATCATCGTCCAGGACGGCGACCCCTCGAAGACCATCCACGTCCCCGAGGGCTTCGACTACGAGCTCTACAACCGCAACGACATCAACCGGATTCTCGGCCCCAAGGCCTCCTGCATTTCCTTCAAGGACTCCGCTTGCCGCTGCTTCGGCTACATGGTCTCCAAGAAGAAGTACATCTTCACCATCGACGACGATTGCTTCGTGAGTCCCTCTTTCTTTTCCTTTTCGATCTGTGTTTTGTCGATCTTGTCCCAATTTCTCAGATTTCTTTAGATTTTTTTTGGGGTTTGACTTGGTTTGACCATGGCGTGGAGTGGAATTCTTTGATTTTGTTCTTCGGATCTGTGTTGTTTTTTGTCAATTGAAGGTGTTTTTGTGTTCTGGGTAGTTGTGTATTTTTCTGATCTGTGTTTTCTTTTGTGATTTGAGTATGATTTCTTTGCCTTTTTTTTTTTTGGGTTATGAATATGGACAGTCATGATGAGTTTTTGCATGGAACTATTAGAATTTTGAGATCATAACTTTTTTAATGAATAAATTTTGCGTGATTCCTAAGCCTATTGGTAAACTGTTGACCATGTTTGTTTTGGATCTTCAATATGTTTGAGTTCTTTTTACGCGAAAAGAGTTGACTTTTCGTCTGAATATTCGAAAACTTCGAGTGGGTTTTAGATCTCAATTCGGTATCAAGAGCGTGATCTGGTGATCTCTTGATGTGGTAAAACGAGTTCGTGATTTGAATTTGGGATTGACGGAATTCATATTTGGATTGCAGGTTGCTAAAGATCCTTCTGGCAAAGAGATCAATGCTCTTGAGCAGCACATCAAGAACATTCTGAGTCCGTCGACTCCATTTTTCTTCAACACCCTCTACGATCCATACCGTGAAGGTGCAGATTTCGTCCGAGGCTACCCATTCAGTCTCAGGGAAGGTGCCCCCACTGCCATTTCGCACGGTCTCTGGCTTAACATCCCTGACTATGATGCTCCCACCCAGCTTGTTAAGCCTCGCGAGAGAAACACTAGGTACATTTACAGTTTCTGCATTGGAGATGAAATTGTTTGTGTATATGAGGGATTCGCTGATCGGAACTTGCACCGCCTGTTTTTCTTAGGTACGTGGATGCCGTCATGACTATTCCCAAGGGAACTCTCTTCCCCATGTGCGGTATGAACTTGACTTTCAACCGTGAGTTGATCGGCCCGGCAATGTACTTTGGACTCATGGGTGATGGTCAGCCGATTGGGCGATACGACGACATGTGGGCTGGCTGGTGCACCAAGGTATCTTTCATTTAACTTTCTTAGTTTGTGTCCAAGCTTTTACTTGATGCCGCTTTTTTCTTAATCTGCCATTACATTTACTATGTGCATAATTTCATTTGTGCTTTGTAACCCATCATTGGTACATACCAAAAAAAAATAAAAATAAATAAATAAATAAAAAACTAGATGTTTGGCAAGTAAGAATATGAATCAAAATACCACACACAATAAGGAGAAGTATCGGAATAACTATCCAAGCTTGGTTTTGGTTTCCCTGTGTCTTGTTTCGGTCTTTTGGTGGCTCATGCTAGTTTGTTTTCATCCTACAGGTTATCTGTGACCACTTGGGGTATGGAGTGAAGACTGGCTTACCCTACATCTGGCACAGCAAGGCGAGCAACCCGTTCGTCAACCTCAAGAAGGAGTACAAAGGAATCTACTGGCAAGAGGAGCTGATCCCGTTCTTCCAAGGCGTCACTCTCCCAAAGGATTGCACCACGGTTCAGAAGTGCTACCTTGAGCTCTCCAAGCAAGTGAAGGCAAAGCTAGGCAAGGTTGATGAATACTTCAACAAGTTGGCCGATGCTATGGTCACATGGACTGAGGCTTGGGACGAGCTCAACCCGCCTGTAGGGAAATCTGCTGAGGTCGTCACCAATGCCGCCAACGGACCCGCACTGAAAAAATAGATTGTTTTTTGTGATTTACACATGCTTTTGACTATCTTTAGTGAGGCTTTTATTCCTTTGTTGCGCCGCGCCCTTATTTGATAATCTCTTCAAAGCATTTTTGCTTTTCAGGTGGAGTAGTATTCATTTGGCAGGTGGGTGGGGGCTATTTTTATCATATTAATCTTTAGTTCTTCGAGTTTAGAACAATAAATAAAGATACGAGTTCTATATTCCTATATATCTGAGAGGCTTCAGCTATATATATATATATATATATTTTAATGGTTTTCGGAAATTTCAGAGAAGATATTTATTGGTTATATTATTGGTGTTTGTCTTTTGTTTGTTTTGTGAGTAAAATTTAATTTCCCTTTGTTCTAAATGTTTGGCCTTGAATTGGCCAAAAACCTAACTTTTTTAACGGAGTCAGAAATATAGTGGGGAACAAAATGGTTTGGTTACCAGATCACGAAATTGGTATCTTTTAGTGATTGACTTTTTCTTAGTGTGAAGTTTCCAAACGCGGCAATGATTTGCTGTCTTCATTTGGAAACTGGCAATGCTAAGGTTCTCTTGGTCTTAATTTCATGCGTGAAAGTTGGGTTTGGCTTCTTGTCATTTTTCAAGTAATTCAAATAGGAATCTTGCCCAACGCACCTATATAGAAACTGTTTTGTCCTATAGTGCCATTCAAACATAGAAAAATTTTCCACGAAACTGTTTTTTTTTTTGTTTTTTTTTGTTTTTTTTTTGTTTTTGTTAGTTTGACCTATGTTTGGATGACATATCTAATTTTTAAAATTGAAAATTTTTTACAAAAAAAATTGTTTATCTTAACTTTTTCCATTATTCTCTTATTTTGAAAAGAAAAAATATCTTATTTTCACACTTGTTTTGTACAGTATCCGTTTAGAAAAAGAAAATGAATCTTTTTAAAATCTTCTCACAATACATTATTTCTAATACCATTTCTTCTTATTTCAAACAATTCTTTATTTTTCAAAAGAAATTTTTTTACACATGTAAACACTATTTTATTCTCAAAATGAAAAGATTTTTTTAATTTAAAATAAGAAAATTTTCTTTTTTGAAAATGCACACGTAATCCAAACAGAATGGTATTATCTGTAAATGTATGTGTTACAAATTTACGGCGCTACAAATTTTGAGTTATAAATCTTACTGTTAAAATGTTAATCCAATGACCAAGAGTAGTATTAGGAATACCAACTATAATATCCACTTTTGAGTATCAATATACGCGATGGTGAGTTGTGATATTTTTGTAAGTAAACGTAATCAATTGATGTTGCAACTTTATAAACTCTTATCAATGAAAGAATAACAATTTGCAAGTTCTATAGATTAGTGTTCAAAAGTTAGGATTATATTTAGTATCTATAGTATTTTTCATAAGTTTTCCAGAGTTTTATTGGTCCTTTTATGATTTTGGGGCAGGCTCTATAAACCCAAAAGCTTACTGCACTATTGGTCCTAACCTTTTATTTACATTTCAAATTATTCCTCAAGAGTTTTATTTTTTGTCTTGGTATTTAGTTTCTAATATCCAATTTTTGTTGCATTGTAGTCCTTGTCCCTATTACCCATTAACTTTTTAGAGTTATAGCTAGTGGACCATTGGTGTAATAATTTTTCTACAAACACCTCAATGCAGCTCTTCCAAATCCCTGTTATCCCCCCACTTCAACAAATGCATGGTCCTGCCAAACCTCCTGGCTTTTATTGTTGTTAGGTCAGTTCTTTTATTCACTTTTTGGATTGGGATGGAAACACGACGGGGCGGAACTAACCTATCCCCATCCCCTTCCCCTGTTCCAATTCCCACCTAAAGGGAGGCTATTGGGATGGAAACACGACGGGGCGGAAATAACCTATCCCCATCCCCTTCCCCTGTTCCAATTCCCACCTAAAGGGAGGCTAGGAGGCGTTAGGGAGGGTACTAGAAATGTAGTAAAACAAATAACATTCATGTCGATAAACATAAAAATTCATGTCGGCAACTAAAGCTGCATTAACAGTGATAAGTACAGTGCCAAGCCCAAAGAAGCCTTTGAAGGTTTTTTGTTTTGTTTTTGTTTTTGTTTTTTTTGTTTTTTGCATAATCTACTTAGCCGGCAACTGACCCACGCCATAGACAATTTGGCGATTTTTATAGCGATCATCAAATATATCAAAACCGTTCAAACTACAAATTATTTCCAAATTCTCCTCCTAAAAGTTATAAATTATAACCACGAATGTACATTAAAACTAACCCAACATACATTCTAGACAAGTGACCCTTGAGATGAAAAAACGAATCTTTAGTACAATAGAGTAAACCTCTAATTTAATTGCTTTTAAACCAAACGGCCATAATGTAAGAAATTTTGTTGAATTGAAACTTTATTTTAAACTAGTTGTATTGCACGCGCGAACGGAATAGACAAACAAAACAAATTAAAAAAAAAATTAAACCTTTTAATTTTTTTTAAAATTAATTTTTTATTTAATATTACCATGTGTCGGGTCGGTTTAGAACACACCACATGGCGGATTTAAAGCTAAGAACAAAAGGCACCGATACTTTATCTTTTGTTATTTTAATAATTAGTTCTATATTTATTTAATATTGTCATGTGACAGGCTTAAAGACAAGGATGAAAGACACTGTTAATTGATTTGCGTTTCAGCTTTTCAATAGTTAAGTCATAGATATATATAACACTGTTTGTATGCATACCTACATATCCTCAGGCAATCTATATTCGCACAGCCAGTTGGTTTTTCTCCACGGCCTTTGCCTTTGTGGTAGACTAAAAGTTATTCCAATGTCCGACAACACGGCTGTAAAATTTTATGTCTATTTCTTTAGTACTAGCCCTCCAATGTTCATTATCAGCAGTTCTACGTTGAAGACATTTTCCTGTCGAAAACTTGAGTACTTTCTTGAGAAAGAAATACATTTCACGTTCTCTTTATTGTACTCCATATTTTTCTGTCAACTAAGTAATTAAAATTATATTAGTTTGTACTTCGAACATAATAAGTTAAGGAAGAAATTGCAAAATAACAATTTTGAAAAGAGTAATAATAAATTATAGATTTTAGATATTTAGAGTAATTAATAGATTTACTAAATAAATAAAAGATTTATAGATAAATGATATATTTACAAGACGTAAATGAACAATTTACTTAATAAGTGAAAATTTTCTTTATTATTATTTTTTTTCACTTATTCAACAAAATTGGCCAACCTTTTCTTTATTTAAGAAAATTGGCATATGACCATTAAAATATAGATTGACCGGTAAAAAAACACATATCTACGATTCAGATTGGCTTTTGCAGATGAAATTTCAGAGCTGTCTTGGCAAAGCCGTAGTGGGAACGGTAAAGCAGGTAGAGAAAAATTGACATTAAGAAATCAACTCCAACATTTATTATTCTTACATTTTTTTTTTCAAATTAAAATTTGAGATTTTCATTTTTTCCGTCCTTTGGGCATTCGTGGATATTTTTCTACGAAAAACTTGGTCAATGTTCGTAGCTAAAGCATTAAACATTTTAGCTATAACAATTATATTATAAGAGTTGATGAAATTAAATTATTGGCTGTTTTATCATACTATCTCATTTGTTTGAATATAAATTATTAGCCCCTTTTCCTTTTTTATTTATTTATTTATTTTTACTTTATGAACTTATATATACGAAGTAAGATATCATATTTTTACGTGAGATGAGCCCCCTAGGCATGCTCTTCATGAACGTACCGTTGCCAATCACATTGGAGCTATCTATTTTGATGTCGTTTCTCAAGGTTCTCATCATCATGTTTTCATGAATTAATTGTACCAAGGCTCCTGAACTATGATAGTTTTTACAAAGTAGCCACAAAACTTTTGTTTTGTTGTGCCCATGGCCCTGAAACTTGTTCACTGGTGCAATTATTACGTCGCTAATCCAACATGTATATCGTAGCACCGCAACAAGTTCATTAAAAAAGAATCAATCGAAAATTTTCAATCGTAGGACCTTTTAATAATCTCTATGTGCAAATTCAGTGTAATTAGAGACCCAAAGCTAACGGATATAAAATTAATTTACTGAAATGCCCCATGAGTTTTGCATAAATGCACTAGAAAATTTGGCTTAAATGAGAATTAGTTACGTAGTATACCATTTTTAAACAAAGACTATCCGACTTCTAATTTTTTATCTTTGATATTTACCGCTTCCATCAATCATAAAGTCCATTACCCCTCTATTGAATAAATAAAATCAGTGTCTTATTTTTTAAAAAAATTACTGGTTTATTTTTTAGTAAACTTTTTATTTCAATGAAAATCACTAAGAACAAAAATAAACAAATTTCATCATTAAACACAACATTAATGTAAACCACTAGTCTACTGTTGAGTAAACCATCAGTTTAAAGGGAAAAAAAAAAAGATAAAACGTAATTGCCGGGGATCAAACCCAGCTCACCCGCGTGATAGGCGGGAATACTAACGACTATACTACAACGACCCCTACGATGGTTGATCTTCTTTCAATTCTCTCTCTCTTTGGTTGTAGTAAAAACTTAAACAGAGATTTTTTTTTTTTTTTTTTTTGGTACCAAATTTAACGTCAAGTATAATATATGCAAAATTTTGATGTTGAGATTGGTTCGTTGATTTTGTTTTCAAAGTTATTCTGTTATACTGGTGAAATAATTTTTTTTTTTTTTAACATTTCAAAACTTAACAAAACAACATCTTCACCACCATCATCTTACAGAAACCAGTGATGAGAAAAAGTGATTTTAACTTTTAGTCCCAAAACACAGTTAAAATGACATTTTAAAATGGTAAGAAAAAATCTGTTATTCTAAATGTGACATTTAAAATAGTACTAGTGCATTGGGGGGAAAATAAAATCAACAGAGAAACCAATTAAGTAAGACATAACAGCATATAAATTATATGGTTTCGTAATGCAAAAACGAGAGAGCTTTGTGACAGATAATTTTGTAACTTTTACTTCTGCCACAAGTAATTAGTCGGTTCCTGATCATCGGTAGCCAGAAAACAATAAATTACTTTATTGATCAAGAACTTCAACAATTTTGGGAAAGCCGAGTATACGAAAAGGATTGATTCGAGTCACATTCATGCGAACAAGGCTACGTTGTTGAAGTCGATCTAACAAGATCTAAAAATGCTAACTCTATTGTACCAACTAAACAAACTTTAGTCTGATTTAATACAAAAGCGTTGTTTAGCTAGCAGCAGGGTTAAATAGATAGAATTTGAATTTTTCCGTCTTTTGAAGCTCGCTAGCAAGTATCGCTCCGTCTGTTTCTTGAGGAGGTTTGAGGTAAAGTCTTCAAAACTTCCATAGAGATACAGTTCATTTCCTGTCGTACACATAAGTGGAATTGTAAGGGATAGTATAAAATGAAAATATTAGCGAATTCATTATATTACAACTAATCTAATCCTTTTAACAGTTGAATTTGTATGCTGATTAAAGTGTTTTGAACAGATGACATGAAGCTTAAGATTATGAGCATGAAAATTCGCCTTCTAATCGACTTAAAGATGAATAATTCGCGAAAGAGAAACAAAAGTTTTACCGGTCGTTAAAGTAGTAGCAACATCAAGATCAGGGATAATCAACCGGAGAATTGAAGAACTCACCTGTCTTCACCTTCATGAAATTTCCGAGGAATATGCTCAAGGTGTAAATTATGTATCAACACCGAAACCAATATTGCTACAGTGCAAAACATACCTCGTTTCAGAGCCCGTCAAGTAATTCGAAGGCAGCAGAAAGCGTCGTTTTTCGGCTTCATCTGCATGGATTGCCTTTGATCCTCCACACGTTGGAGCTGCGATGACAATTGAAGCAAGTCGATTGTGGGCACGTCTTCACAGGCAAGACGATCTTTGGAGTTGAGAAAATCTGATCCCTGGAATATCCCATCTGTGATCTCGAAATTGACAGCATCGATACTCCTAGACATCATGATAGGACCAACTTGACCTCCATCAACAGGATTCATTCCCAAAGACGGGAGCTTATCTAAGACACCACTTGTCGATGCTTGTGAAGATGCTCCAACAAGCTTTTCGGAGACTTGACTCATGCCATGACAGGTATGGCTTCCTGGCTTGACCAAGGCGCGAGCCATGGAAAATCCCGACAGGTTGTTTGTAGAGTACTGCGATTGAGATGACAGAAGAGAGAGAGCACAACCAGAGTCTGATGTCCCCGAAAACCTCTGAATGGTCGATGCCGTACTGAAGCTATTGAATTCTTCGCATCCTAACATGGTGTTGTGCAAAAAGGTGCGAGAACCAGCGCCCGCAGCTCCCAGCTCATGCGTATATTGACTGCTATTGTCGCTGAAAACGCTCGCGGTCACAGCATTAGCCCCACTTTCATGGAAAGAAGGAAACTCCTTTCCAACCTCAGGTGGGAAGAGTAATTTCGAACGAAGATGCCCGTTTGTAACGGGTACAGCTGGGAGAGGCCTGTAATCAGATCGATCCTCAACTTTAACACGGTGGCACCAGTCACTCATTCCATATTTCTCGGGTTGCAAGAAGCCGCTAGGTAGTATGTCCTGGCAAATAAACGATGTGGTCCCCTGAAATCTGCTGTCTGTAAAACAAGACGCATTATAATTCCAAAGATTATATAATCGAAGTTAGTGATGATCTTTGTTTAGTACCATTATATGACTGAAGCATTCTCCCGGATCTACCAGAGTGGATCCCCACTTGAGGCTTTCTCCGACGCTCGTTATGTCCTGCAAGGCGTTTACGACAGCTTCGCTTACCATCATCAAATTCAGCCAGCAAATGGAACCTGGATTGTCAAAAACCTTGCACATCTTATGGCAGCAATAACATTCATCCACATTAGAACCGACCCGGCATCAGGGTACCAGCTCATAGGTCCTTTAAAATCTTATGTTAGCCAATAAAAAAAACAAGATCGAGTTCAAAACGGCTTATGCTTCAACTTTATACATGTATTGTCTTTGAAACAAAACTACATACGGATCAACTTTAACAACTCGAACGAGGTCTAATATACATAAAGGAATTAAAACAACATATTCCAATTGAGAAAGATCATAAGCATGTGGAAAAAAAAAAAAAAAAAAAAAGATCGAGTTTTATGCGTACGGATTAAGTAAATAAATGATTCTTTGTTGTAAAGAAATTAGACCTTAAACCAAGGAATCCAAGGAAGGAAAAGTTAAAGAAAGCATATTAGAGATAAAGAAGGAACAAGGTTGTGAAGATCAGGCAAAATAGAATAAAGTCATTATTCTACTATGTCAAGAAAGTTATGAGCTAAAAAAGCGTGACTCCAAGAGCGAAAATCTCTTATGATCATATGACATCTCAGAAATTGCAAGTAAGCAATGAAAATAAGCGAAAAAAAAAAAAGGCTAGAACATATGAACTACCTGCTACATTGCTGACAAAACCTCTGTTCTATACCATTCACAATAACTTTAGCAGTTTTTGAGTGAAGCTCACAAACTTTATGTCTCTTGTGGTAGTCCTTAGAAGAGCTGAGATCCTTGTTGCAGCCATAAACTTGGCAGAAGGCGGTGTGAGAATTCAACCCGGAGAGCCTAATTCGCTTTGGAGGAGTGGATGATCCTGATGAAGACAAACCCGGAGGTACTCTAGGGAGTTTAGAATTATGGACATCTCGGCGGTCGCCAATCCGCCCCAATTTCAAATCGATGAGCGAAGAATCCCGGCTTGAAAGCTTTGAAGTGGAGTCATCTTGTCTAGAAAACGAGATTCCCGCAGTCGGATCAATGATCTTTCCGCCGCAAACCGAGTCGCCGGGTACCTGTTTCCCCATCATTTCTATGTACTCTCCAACAAAACCTTGACTCTCAATACCTTGTTGGCTTGACACTAGAATATTGTTCCCAAAGTTACAAGGGGTGGATTTCAATTCCCAATCCAAGAGAGAATTTTTACTTCTAGCAAGTGAATTAAAAGATGAAATTGTTTCTTCAGACACAAACCCCTTCCCTTCAGACACATAGCTCCAAGACTCCATTACAAGCAACACAATCCAAATTCAAGAGATTTTATAGGAACCCAAATTCAAATTATCCACAAATGCTAACTCTTTTTTTTTTTTTTTATTTATTTAATTTTTCTCTCACACACTTCCTAATTGAAATAAAGTTTAAAGATTTTAATTAAAGCTAAATATTGGGAAGCTTTGAAAGAATCATCATTTTTCTATAAAAGAGAAGAAAGCCCAGAAACTGTTTCCTCTAGAAGACTCAAATTCTAAAGCAACACTATTTCCTGGGGAAAAAAATGAAAAAAGGAAAGAAAAAGTTCATCAGAGAGAGACCCAGAAACCAGAAAAGCTAAATGGCACAAAAACTTGAAAGAAAAAAGGGAAATCTTTTGTTCCCAATATTAATTCAATAAAAAAAGAAAAAAAAGAGAGAAAGTATTCAATACAAAAGACATAGAGTAGAAAAAACACCATAAATAACCAGAAGCAAGAACCACAGTGTACAAGAGTTGCTCACTACACAGTAGCTATAAAAGGAAAAATTCGAAAAATTGCCCAAATGATGTGTAGAGAGAGAGAGAGAGAGAGAAAGTTCTTACTTTTTCAAGTGAATAGTATATCTGTGATATTGTGGTACGGAGTTAACAGGGAAAACAGAGCTCCTCAGAATGAGAAATGGTTTGGAAGTGTGCTGCCCCAAACTCCATGGAAGACAAGCTTCTGTGGTTTGCTCAACTGTACTTGCTATTTTCAGAGAGAGAGTTTTTAGAGAGAGAGAGAGTGAGAGAGACTAAAAACATTGCAGTTTTTTAGCTTTGTTTTTTTTTTTTTAAATTGAACAAAAAGTTTATGAACAGTGTAAAGGATGTGCTATTTTATAACTTTTGATCATCTTTTACTTATCACGTTTTTATAAAAATATTGGTACTTCAGTTTTACAAAAATTTAGATAGAAAATCTTAATATTAATAGAAAATATGTAATATTCATAAAAATTGAATTTTATACGAGAATTGGTAATAAAAAATCAATGACAAATTAATTAAAATTATTAATTGAAAAATTTTAATTATATGTACTTCTTACAATAAATTTATCCAAATTTTAATGTCAATCAACATTTGTTCTTATGTTCTGTTCTATATGAGTCATTACGTAATTTACGACAAAATTATTATTATTTTTTTTTATCAATTCTGTAAATGCTTATTAAAATTGCGTAGTTTGAAAGTTAACTTAAACCAAAATTATTTTCATATTAAAATATGTAAGTTAAAACATATTTAGAAAGAAATCTGGCAATTTAGAGCCAGAGATATCGATATAATTTCTTTTTTTACCAGATCAGGGAATTCTTGGCGAATTAGAATTTTTGTCTTTTGTTTATTCAGTAACCACGTGGAAAAGTTGATTTTAAAGGCGATAGTATTCTGCATGTGATGTTCGGGAACCGTGATAATATCTTTTTTTTTTTTTTTTGGGCTAAGCAATGATAATAACATGATCTCTGAATTTTGTAATATTATTTGTAATAACAAAAAAAAAAAAAATGTAACTTAACTCATGTTTGAAGCTGGTCAAACAATTTCATCTGACCACAAGTATATGCTTAATTATATTTATCTGCTAGTAATTATTGATATATATATATATATGTCCATCGAGTTAGAAGGTCAGTAAACCCCTAAAAAAATGGTAAAATGTATTACATATTTTTTGCCCCTTGTTATGGAGGTTAAAAAGTGTATATCGATAATAAACAATCAATTTTGTACCAGAAAACTTACCTAAGAATATATGGGAATATTAAAAAAAAAGTAGTGTAGTAGAATAATTTTTACACCTGTACTAGCGTAGTAATACTCAACAATAATAAAACCTGAAAAGAACATTGACAAGGAAGCATGGAAAAAACATGGAGGTGAAAGATGTGTGAGATTAATGGACCCCAATCCGCCAACTTTATAGGACAGCAAAGATTTCAACCAAAATAATAATAATAATAATAATAACAAAAATAATTTGAAAAAAGTAAAGAAAAATAAATATACAAGAAAATCTATGTGTGGTTGGTTTACTCCAACCAGTTTTTTTTCAAATTTTTTTTTTTTGTCTATTTCTTTATAGATAGACTAATTTCACATATTCAATTCTTTTACGAACTCAAATTTTAAAAGTCAATAATTTTCTTATTTTAAATCAAAATGAGATGATTCTTATATTAAAATACACACAACGACGCGCTGAATGAATCAAGATCCATTTTGTATTTTTTCTGAATACATTTCAAATTTTTACATTATTTTTTATGTCATCGTTTATTTTAATTCATATTAACCAAACACATATTTCTAAATTAACATCTAAAACTCCGTCTAGAAAAGTTCTCAAACAAACTCTTGCATTTTTTTAATTCTAAGCAGCTCATTTTTTTAACTTGAGGGTATAAAAATTCAAACCCTATAAATTTAAATAAAATTAGATATAATATTATTGTTTGATTATATTTGTTATGACAAATCATTTTTATTTTTGACCGAACACAATTCAAAACACAACTTAACTACAATATATTTATTACTTCGTATTGGAGTGAACGCAACAAACGAGGGCCAAATAAAATCATGCAGAGAAAGTAAGAAAGAAAGGAGCAATAATTGGGTGAGAATAAAAAATGAGAGTGATGTCCAACAAATCTGAAAGCACAGTCAATACCCAACAACTCTCATATTAATGGGTTTCTGCTGGGATCTTCAGGACAGGCCCCACTACTTCCTCCCCAGTTTCCCACCTCCATTCATAATCTTCTTCTTCTTTTTTCTTTTTTTTTTTTGTACTTTCTTCACCGGCGCGTGTCTTTCACTTACCCCTCTGAGTTTTCACCATTTCAAAGTGCGTGGTGGGGACGTCTCACCACCACGCGAAAGGGACGCGTGAGTGGGACATTCTCTCACATTGAGGTCATATATATATATATATATATATACACACACTATTATTTTATAACTTCCTTTTCTTCTTTTCTACCACCTTGGATGGAATTCTAGCCGTGCGGAACTTGTTGAAGTTATATAGGTTATAACTGGGTTCTTTTGAAGAGAATCTTCAAACAGTGTTTTTTTCTCTTATTTTAAAACTCATAAATTTACAATTCATTTTTTCTATTTTATATTTTTTAAAAATTTAAATTTTAAAAATTCATAACTTTTTTATTTCAAATTAAAATAATATAATTTTTGTGTCAAATACTCATAAAAATAGGATAATTGAAATAAGATCTATTTTTTTTTCTGAATACATTTAAATTTTTACATTATTTTCCTTATCACAATTTATTTTAAATTCAAACTTCAACTAAATATATATTTCCAAAATAACCTCCGAAACTATGTCTCCAAAAGTCCCCTCAAACGGGCCTTAAAATATGTGTTTGGATGAAATGTGAATTGAGAAAAATCTAAGATATATAAAATGGTGTAAAAGTTTAAAAAGTGTTTGAAAAGAATATTGTAATGTGGATCATGTTTCATTCTTCTCATTATTCTTTGTGATTAAAAAAAAAATCATCTCATTTCGATTTAAAATAACAAAGTTATATACTTTTGAAGTTTGATTTTTCTTGAAGATAAAAAAGAGAGAAAGTGATGCAGGTTTGGAAGTTTTGGAGTTGAGTTGTAAAATTCTGTCTCGAACATTGTTCCAAATGGCCCAAGTTTTTTTCTTTTTATAAAAATTGAGAGTATGTGGATTCAATTTCTACACTTTATGATAATATTGGGTATGTTATGCATTTAATTACACGATGGTGCATTATCATATTTTTATTAATAGATACAATCAATTGATGTGATAATCCTTTGAACACTTATTAATAAAAATAATAATAACTCATATATTACATAGATCAATAATCAAAAGTTGATAGTAAAGTTGGTGTCGTTAGCCTTTCTTTCTTTTTTTTTTTTTTTTCAACTTAAGAATTTCATAAGAGTGAAAATGTTAAATACCATTTTTTAATGTACTTTCTTTTTAGAATTCTTTAGTAAGACATTAATAAAAAATAAAAATAAAAAAAAATAAAAACCAGTAAGATTTTGTTTTGAATTGTTAGTATTTATATTAGAAACTATCCGTTTTACATTCTTTTTAATGTAGATGTGATGTTGATCATATCTAACTTTTAAAAATATACACAATTAAGGATAATATCTTACTTCAAGTAGATTCAAATTTAAATGAGATTTAGGGCCCGTTTGGTGCACCAGTTCAGTTTAAGTTGAGTTGAGATTTTTAAGTTTGCATAGTAAATTTTATTGACTTTTTTAGAAAAGACAAAAATTTTTTTTAGAAAAGACAAAAAACATGATGAAAAAAGTACAGTTTAGTTTAAGTTGAGATGGTGAAGCAAACGGGGCCTTATAGTTATATTACATATAACTACCTGAGCTATATATAGACAAAGCGGATTTAGAATTATCTTCGTTTCAAGATATGACTTTTATCAATGTACTTCATAATTGCCTGGAGTAAACTCCTAGAAATGTAATGATTCCTACCCCCTATCATCAATCTCACGAGTCTCCTATCAATTCTCATACTATCAGGCGGGGAAACAAGTAAGAAGAGAAAAACTATCAATGGGTTTACAGATGATCAAGCTTTAATTGATGACTTCAAACATGTTAAATTGACACTTTACCATGGAGTTATATCCATTCTTTATCCCCTATCAAGACTAAGGGTCTGTTTGTTTCACCAACTCAAACTTTTTTTTGTATTTTTCCTAAAAAGTTTTTGTCTTTTTTCCAAAAAGTTTTTTGTCTTTTCTGAAAATTCAAAAAAATTTACTATTGAAACTTAAAAATCACAACTCAAACTACTCCACCAAACAAACCCTAATTAATCTTTAAGACAAATAGTCGCGAAACTCAACTCCATTATTATTCTCAACTCAATCCTATTGAGTTTTCACTATCGTTTATACGTATTCTCATATATGTATTATCAAAACGGATGGTTGAATAAAAACAAGTGGATGGTTATTACTTTTAGAACTATCAAAATACTCGAAGGATAAAGTGGGTATAAATATAGGATATCGGAAATTACATATATATATATATATATATATACACACACAGAAGATTAATAATAACCATTATAAAAAGAATATTATTATTTAATACATAAAGAATATTAATTAGGACTTTATTATGTTATAAAAAAATCAAACAATATACTCCCAATGATTCCGCATACCCGGCTATTGGATAAATACTATTGACAAAGGATTTCACAATCATTTTACTTTTCCAATCATTTTATCTAATCATTTTATCTATTGATAAAGGATAAATAACCATTGATAACTATTGATAAAGGATTTCACAATCATTTTTATCTATTTACTTTTCCGAGGAGGAAAGAAAACTGGAAAGCTTTTGGTTTACACTCTTTGCCCAATTTGTCAAAGCTTCAATTGACCGCCTCATTAGTTGACTCACAACAAATAAAAAAAAAAAAAAAAAATCCAAACACGTAACGGTGTGTTGGCTGTCGGCTACCCATTTTCAACTCTCAGGGAGCATTTGGAACTCCAACTTTAATGTTGGAGTTTTGGAGTTTTTTTTTTTTTTTTTAATTTATAAATTGAAAATCAATAAAATTTTAAAAGTCTGCATATAATTAAAAAAAATTACAAAATAAACTGAGATATTTAAACAATATAAAAAATTGAATATATTCGAAAAAAAATAATGATATAGATCTTATTTTATTTATCTTATTATTATGAGTATTTTAATATAAGAATTATCTTATTTCAACTTAAAGAGAAAGTTATATATTTTTAGAGTTTGAGTTTTCTGAGTACGAGACAAAAAGAAAAAAAAGATGTGACGTCATAATTCCAAAATAATATTAAATTTGCTTTTGTAGCTTTCTATTTTCTGTAAGATGGAGGCTACAAGTTGTTGCCCTAGAGGCCTAAACATAGACAAATGGTAGACTTAGGGTTGGTGAAAGAATTGATAGATTTGCATGTTTATCTTTAATTTCTTTTTGATAGTCAACGACTTCTTTTCATTATTATTTTCACTGGCTAATTGTTATTTTGTTACTAGGATTTTCATTGTATATATTTAATACAATGTTAAACTGATATTTAATATTGAAATATGATATTTGAGTATGAAAATACTCTTCAATTTGTGCTAAATTTCAGATAATAAATTTTTGAGCGAAATCATCAAATTTTAGCATTAATAATAGACTATTTCGTTTGATAATTACAACACTATAATTTCTAAATTATTTAAAAATCTAAAGATTATTTTTATAAATTTGAAAGCTTAGAATTTATCACAAAAATTAGATGTATTGAAAGTATCATTATGTAATCGTGAACAAAATAAAACAAAGAGCAATTAACCTAAATAGTCCCTGAACTCTTTTAAAGGTGACGACTTAGTCCTTTTTTTTTTTTTTCTTGGTTGAGATGACCCTAAACTTCTTTTTTTTTTTTTTGGCCATTTTAATCCTTTCCATCAAACTCTATTAAATTTCTAACGGAATCTTGCTCAAAATAATCATTTTGTAATAAAAAGACTAAAATACCCTCTAATCTCCCAAAAGTTTCCCTCCCTCCTCTCTCTCTCTAGACGTTTCTTCCCCTCCCACGGCCATCGGCGACTTGGTTTTCGCCCCCTACCGGCGACCTGCCCCCCCTGCACTGCAATTATCTCTCGTTCGTCCCCCAACCGTGATTCTGTCTCTGTCCCTACCTAGGTTCGCCTGCCCCCCGGAAGCTGATTTGGTTCCCCCCACCCTCTCCGGAGTTGATCTGGGTTCGGCATCCCTCTCCCTGCTGGTGTCGTCGATCTGGATTTTGAGAAATGGAGAGAGAGAGAGAGAGAGATAAATTTTTTTTGTATGATTTTTCTTTATTTTTGTTAAATTAATTATTATTAGATTATGAAAATACCCTTTCAAATTTGATCACATGCATTGCACATAACTCATTCCGTTAGAAACTTAATGGATTTGGATGGAAAGGACTATCATGGCCAATATTTTAAGAGTTCAAGGTCATCTCAGCAAAAAAAAAATGGATCAAATCGTTACCTTTAAAAAAGTTTGGGGACTATTTATGTCAATTACTTTAAAACAAAATATCAATAAATTTGTTATATATATATATATATATATATAATCAAGGAATTAGAAACATGTTATAATTTCATTTTCAAACGCGATGAAAATTTGACAATCAATCAAGTTAGTGTCCACAACACTACTCAATTTCATTACGTCAAAACACAAGCGAAATTGAAGTAGTGGACAAAATAAAAGAAAATATAAATATATTTGCTATATATGCAATCAAAGAACAAGAAACATGTTATAATTTCATTTTCAAACGGGATGATAGTTTGACAATCTCAATCAAGTCGGTACCCACGAAACTATTCTATTTCGTGTATGTTTTGACCCAAACGAAATTGAATCCGAAGAACATAGCCAATGCGGATTTGCCAACTCTAGAGAGTACTTGTAGAAGGGGAGGATATGGACCATAAATGATATATACAAAGATACGTGTGTATATATATGTATATATGTTGTTATAATAGAATGGTGTAAGCATGAAAGCACTGTGCGTTCACGTGGGAGTTGATGAAAGATTTGTACAAAAGCCAAGAGAGATTTGTGGATCTTTGGGAAAGAAAAATAGAGGGATGGGTAGGGACCCTTTGCCCAAGCTGAAAGTTGCTGCCAAAAACAGCTCTATAAAATTGCAAACTACTGCTTGAAAGCTTCATGACATTCAAAATATCCCACATGGGACCCTAATAAACCCTCATTGCCAGCCAGTTTTCACTTACTACCTCATCCTTATATGGTCCCCATCTCTCTCTCTCTTCTATTAAGAAAAACGAGGATTGTCAGTGCCATCTTGCCTCCATATTAATCATCTATAGAAAAAATCTCTGGACTTGTCAATAAAATGGAAAGCACTTAACTCAATTTACTCGAAATTAGATAGGCCTGGTTTCACGTAAATCATCGTGGGTGCAACGCCACACAACACATTATCGGTCAAGACCTTGTACATTAAATCTATCGAATATCAAACCTAGAAACAAGGCTAAATAGGCCTGATTCATGTAAATCATCATGGGTGCAACGCCACACAACACATTGGTCAGTCAAGATCTTAAATAATAAGTCTATCGTCTATCAAACCTAGAAACATCCTGAAAGGAGAATAGTGAAAATCATTCTTATTTTTACACCAACCATCGGTTGACATTAGTCCTCATATCTTTTAGTCTTCTGAATTCCTTTCTTTTTCAAGAATTTAATTATTTGATATTCTTGTGGATTGTGCATGTTTTTAAACATGAAATTACATCAAAATCAAAATACAGAGGAAATGTATGAAAAATCTTGAAAAAAAAAACCCTAAAAATTTCAAAGAATAATATCCTTCTTTTTTCGCTCTATTATTAGAGACTTCCCGAATATGGAATATTTATCCGTTGTATGCATTTCTTTGATAGTTTGATCAGATCAGCATCAAAGAGTCAAAAGAAATATAGGTATGCATCTCAGAATCAAAATAGATATAAAAATATGGCAAATCAAATTCAAAAACCCAAAATTTAAAAGAATTTCTTTTATTTTCAAAAAAAAAAAATATCATTATTTTATTTCACTTAATTATTAGAGACTTCCCGATTATGGAATACTTATCCGAAATATATATTTATTCAATGGTTTGATCATATATGACATCAAACAGCTGGTCAAAAAAAATATATGTACGCATCTCAGAAAATTCCAATGACAATGCTATATATGATTCAATAATCCATCAGCTATTTATTTATTTATTTTGTATCCTACACACGAAAAGTTTCCCTCAATTATTGGTGTCCTTGGGTTTGGAGGTTTTTTAATTTATTATTATTATTTTTTTTTTCATATGCTTAGCTTTGGGATTTTTTAGCAAACGGTTTTCCCCTATCTACCAGACATTTATTATTCGGAGAAGATCCCAAGTTACAGGAGTCTTGTCCTGTCCCAAAATAATTCACTTTTCCAGAAACAGTGAAATAATAATTTATTATTATTAGCTATTAAAAAAAAAAAAAGTTGTTGGTATACAGATGAATATTTTCATGTTTTTGTTTAGTCACAAAAATAAACATACACGTACAACAATGGAGCAGACAAAAATTAAATAGTGACCAAAATATATGGGTAAAACTACGATAAAATCCTATTTGTATACTCTATTGATATAATTCATTTTTAAACCGTTTAAATGTAATCAAACGGCTGAGATATTACTAGTTTACGGTAATTATCATACACTTTACCTTACAGTAGTATTTGACTAAGAAATAAAAAATAAAAAAAAGAATTTAAAAAAAATCCACCTTCACTGGTGGAAGGTTGGGGGGGAGGGGGGGGGGGGGAAGGGAGGTTTCTGTGGCCGGGGTTGGGAAAGAGGGAGGGACTGGGCTGGTTGGCGTCGGGGGAAGGGGGGGGGGGGTGGAGGGACTGGGTCGACGCTGACGTAGGGGGGGAAGGCGGGGTAGATTTGACTTGGGGGGAGGGGGCCGTCGCCTGCATCGGCGGGGTAGTCGCATGCGTCAGGGAAGGGGTTTGGTCTTTTTTTAATTTTTTTATTTATTAATCTATATTAATATGAGATAAGACATATTATAATTATTATATACAAACAATATTTCAGCCGTTCGACTACATTTTAACAGTTTAAAAATGAGCTCTATTGAGAAGATATATAAAATAAGCTCTACTACAGTCATTTCCAAAATAAATAGCATCAATATATAAAAACTAAATGGTAAAGTTTTATTGGGGATTATATGAAAGTTTTTAAGTTTTAGTAAAAGCTATATGGAGATTTTTAATTTTCAAAGAAGCAAAAGAAAAAGATCATTAACTTTTTGTGGTGAAATTAAAAGAAAAAAATTTCAGTGGGAGCTATAGCCCACACCTGCCCCACCTACATCTACCCATGCATGTCATATATAGGTGTCTATATATATATATATATATATAAGAGCTTTAAATTAATATTTTTTTTAATCATTCATGATTACAGATAAAATCATAAGAGGAAGTGTATGTTTTAATTACATTTAATGATGTGATATTTTGTATGGCTTCTTATAGTAATTAAGTTAAACAACCAGTTTATCTTAAACATTAGTTAAAAAAGACTTTTTCCTTTTTTTTTTCTTCCCTGAAAGTGGATAATAAATATCAAGATTACTATTTTATAGCTCTTCATATATACTAGGATGAGGAAAAAATTGTTGTGATTGACTAATATTAGTGTTTTTTTTCTCCGTTTTGTATTTATTGTTCTTTTCCATTTCCCTTCTCACTTTTGTTTGCATCAAATTATCATAAACTCCTTATTGGTTTTTTCTTTTCCACTAATTTTACTTAAAAAAAAAAAAAACCATATCGTAAAAGTTAATTAGATTATCGCCACATCATGTGCTTTTTGCAGAAAAATAAATTTTATTTTTTTTGGTAAATAGAAAATATTTTCTTACCTGGCTTTCGTGAACTGTAGCATTTCTAAGGAGGAAAAAGTTATTTCCTACAAGGAAAATAGAAAAAGGGAAAAGAATAGTCAATAAAATGAGAACGTACAAGTTAAAAAAAAACTGCGAATTGACAGAGAATAGATAAGGTGTATAGAAATAAGGGAGGAAAGGGGCATTTGCAGGAATAAATAAAAAACAATACAAAACAAAACAAAGCATTGAGGTTATGACTTCGAAGGAGAAAAATATAAGAGAGAAAGAGAAAATATGTGAAAAGGGCATTACTTGAGATTAATCAGTACATAATTGTAAGAGACCACTTAACCTTTTTTTTAAATAAATTGATAAAAATATCCTAAATGAATATCAGGAATCAGATTAAAAAATAAGGAAATTTTTTTATTTAAATTCCATTTGAATGGGAAAAAAAAAAAGTGTCTAAAAAGCCATGCTAATAGATTAAGAACAAGTGTTTATCCAAAATTATTAAAATTTTTAAAGATATTTTTAAATTGAAAATAATAGAATCAAATTCAAAATATTGATAAATTTGCTAGTTATAAAATTCGACATTCCCTAATGTTAAGGTGTTGTAACAAATGACTGAACAATTTTCAATTTTTTAATGGGTTTAATATATATATATATATATATATATTTTAAACCAAAAATCTATTGCCAATTCATAATAAATTGATAATGCTCTGGCAACTCAAAACTCTTTGATAAGGGTTTTAAACTTTAAATGAGTAAGCAAGTGTATAAGTTGTAGATTTCTAGTCGAATTATATAATTAATACAGATGAAGCTGTTTACGGTTTGAAGAAAGGATTGATGTGGTGGTATATGTTTAGAATCCATAGAGACTTCTACAAAGGATAATAGATCTTTGGGTATTCTTTTTGCTTTTGAGTCTGGAGTTCTTGAATTTATCACGTCAATTGATTCTGTTATTTAGTAAAATAGAATTTTCTTTGGTTTAGATGTGATGCCACCTATGTTGTTGATCTTCAATCCCGAAGAAAAAGCATTCCATGAATGTTTTATGCAAGACGGGATAGGGCCAGTGACGAAGCCATAACTTTTTCTTAGGGGAGACTAATAACTATATCATAGATAATAAGAAGGTTATTATGAACACATTTTTATTTTTAGTGGGGACTACTATGAAAGTTTAATTAAAATCATGGGCTATTAAAAATTAAAAAACAAAAAAAAAAAAAAAAACAAAAAAAGTTGAAGGGGGGATTAAACCCCCTCTAGTCTCTCTTTCCCTCCGTCTCTGGATAGGGCCATGAAAGATTTTGTGAAAATTTCTTACTGGGTTTCTCATACCATCCGGGAAGGAAATGTGTAGCTGACAAGCTTGCTTCTTCTGCCGTCAATTTTGAAAATATTACTTGGTGGTTTAATGGCTCGGATATTTGCACCATGGTGGTTCACAGGGATACCAAATTTTGTAACTAGCTGACTTCTCTAAGTAAATACATACTCTTTTTTCACTCTACTCTTTTTCCACTAAGTTTGGCCAGAGGGTTTTCAACAAGACTCATTTGAGCCTACTTACTAGATGCGAGTTTAGTTTTGATTTTGAGGCTGATCTCTAGCTATTTTTTGACGTAATGTGTGTGCACTTTTCATTGACTTATTTTCTTTTTGACATATTTTTATTTGTTTGTTTTTATTTTATTTTAATAATACATGAAATGAGTTAATGACAAGACGTTAAAAGGATGTTGATCTAGTCATGATGTCATGATATCCAACTATAGACTTATTTAGGGGCCAATGATATTTTATTTTTACCTCGATATACTAGTTTTCTTTCATATATTTTCCCTATTAAAAAAAATTATACTTTTAGTCTATTTTATTCATATCGTTGGTTCAACTGTTATCTTATTGATCTCCGATTTCACTATTATTTCTTTTACACTATTTTTTGAAAGTGGAAATTTTATTAAACTCAATAAAGTGATACAAAAACATCAAACATAATAAATGACCCCATTATATGAGACAAACCCTTCAATAGGAATGGAATCTGATGACGTTCTAAAGGAAAGACGTATGAGTGAGGCTCGGTAATGGATATATACCTCGGCACATTGAAATCGAGCATATGTAAGGCTCTTTTTAATACAACCCCGACATTCAATGGAATTTCTTCATCAATTGAGGGCTAACTCAGTAGCACTAGGGACACTATTTATAACTCCGTATAGAAACAACTCTAGCGGGATCAAAATACCACCAAGACCCAGATCTGGCAGACAAACAACTAATGTGGAAGATGGGGAAACCATGCACCTACATTTTTAGGAAAAACTTACAAAAATTAATTAAACATCTAGATAAAAGACGGAGAAGATATCATCATTATTAATACATACAAATCTATACAAGACAAAACAAAGCAACAATTACATAGTCCTTGCCGATAAAACGATCCACATCGGTTGAAAAAACTGGATTGTCGAAATCGAGCCGCTACAGGAACTCCTCGGTGCATGACAACGACGCACCACCGCCAACTACCTTGCTTCCTACAACGCCCATTCTCCTCCTCCCATGAGTTGTCTCTGCTAAGACCCTCACCATATGATCCCTATCTCCATCTCGAAGGTTGGGAAACTAGAGGTAGACTGAAAGTTGCCATCAAAGTTCGACTTCAAGAGAGAAAAACGATTGAAAAACTCTAGTCGTCATGCGTTAGAGAGAGAAAGAGAAGAAAGAAAGAGAGAAACTTTCCAAAACCTTTTCTTTAATACACTTTTTTACTTCCTCTTTAGTAAAAAGTATACAGTCACCAAGATTTTTTTGCTTTAACAAATAATTGTCCTATCAAAATAATTTGAATACCACTTTGTGGTATTAGCTATAAATTGTAGTCTTAAAAGAACGGTTGAGAGAACACGTCTGTTATGAACATTATGAAGAGTCGATTGCATGATTAAATGAGCGATAATATAATAAATGGATATTTTAGTTAGTATATTGAAAAAGGTTTTTATTTAATGTTTTTGACGACAAGATTATAGTGCAACGTTGTTAAATATTAAAAACCATAAGAACAAAAAAAAACTTCTTATCAAATAATGATGCTGAACTTTTATTTGTTAATGCGTTCTTATTTTAATTTAGAAATTGATCAGTAATTATTGATGCCTACACTTAAAATAAGATTCTAGATCCATCATTGGATATATCAACTAATTCCTATCGCCATGATATATTTACATACATACATACACACACATATATAAACTGGATATATAACGAGCAACCAATTACTTATGTGTAAGAAATTTTCCATTATAACAATGAAGCAAAATTATGTTTTACATATGTGACCCAACTGCCCTCTTGTGAACCACATTCAATTTTAAACAATAAAAGGATTGAACAACACCTACAAATTAATTAAACCAAGGTTGGTGAATAATTTCTATTGTAACTCCCTCACTTTTTTGCTTTGAAAAGAAATAGCATCATTAATACTATTAATTCTATAACTTACCTCATGTACAGGAAATTATAAGTTTAGATTTGTAAGTATGGCAGTTGGATCATTTGCCAACTGAAACTAAAAATAAATGGAAATTTTTTACTTTTACATTCCGTCAAGAATTTAAAAAAAATAATAAAAATAAAAAAGAAGATGAAGAAATGAACCCAACAAGAAAATTAACTTTAAATTCTCTAATAGTACTAAATAACATGAAGCAACGCACAATCAAATCTTAAGCCCTAATTAAAGCTTGCAATTTTTGCCGATAAGACTCCCCTCTTACTATAAATATTATAAAATCTGATAATTCATTTATGATGCTATTTTTTTTAATATGTAGAAAATACATTTATAATTCTTGCTATTACGAAAAAGTATTCTAAAACTTGTATAGATTGTATAGACATATTTTTTTGACAGATTATTGATCAGTTTATTGAACAGTTGACCAAACCAATAATCAGTATATACTGTACAAAATCTATCAAAACCTACTTATATTAATGTTTCTTTCGAATCATTTTTCATTCTTTGAAAAAAAAAAAAAAAAAAAAACTTTTATGCCTGTCATCATATCATCATATCTCCAAAACCACCGGACCAGATAATTTCGTATTGAACTAAGGTGGAAAAAAAAAAAAAGTAAATAAAAAGAGAAAAAAAAAGAGAAGATTTGGAAGAAAGATTTGCCCTTCTAGTGTCCTACAAAAAGGAAATCTTGTTGGCCTTCAATTTTGAATAATTTTTCAGTCTTCTTAAAAACAAAAAAAAAAAAAAAAAAAAAAAAAAAAAAAAAAAATCTTTGAAGACTCCATATGTCTGTCATCATATCTCCAAAACCATTGGATCAGATAATTTCTTGTTGAACTAAAAAAAATAATAAAAAGAATTGGAAGAAAGTTTAGTGTCCTTCAAAAGGAAAAATCTTGTTGGCCTTCAATTTTGTGGGGGTAGGCATGCTTGATTCTATTTTATTCTTTGAAATATTGTTTATTAATAATAAAACACACGTGCTGGTTATGTTGTAAGTAGAAGCGTTTGGTAAGGTAGTTGATGCCACATTTACTATGGTTAACACTTGAATAAAAACACCACTCTAATTGAAATGAATTCTATCTGTCATCTAAGTCAAAAGTCTTTTTGATTTATATATATATATATATATTTTTTTTTTTTTTGTCTTTTGCATTTTAAGTTTATCATAAATGCATTGCATGTAATTTCAACATTCTAATTAATATATATACACTCTGAATTCAATTTCATATCAATATTTTTCTAATATTTTTAGATCAACTATTGTTTTTTTACCACTCAAATGATGAATTTACCATTTTTCATATATACTTGTAACCAAACAACCCTTATCACCATATTAATGAGGGAAAATATGTATAACTAGAAGCAAAATTAAAATATTTGTTAAAAAAAATAGGAAAAAAAACTTGGTTAACGTAAAAGTGCTTGCTATTTAAGTGATAATAGTTTATACGATAATTTTTACAAGATAAAATCAACAACTAATTTGTCAAAATCAACGATTGATTAGAGGATGTATAAATTTCAAATGAAATTGAAATTCAAACTTGCAATGGTGACAAAAATAGAACATTATGATACAAAATTGGTATAACCGTTGAGATTTGAGATAATTGTCAAAGATATATCATAATTATCCTTAATGATTCTTTTTATTTTTTAGATTGATTTATAATATAAGAGATTTGAATTTATTTATAATAGTTTTTTCATATTAGGAAATATAAAATTTCTTGATTTTAGAGGATTTGACGTCTTCAAATACCTTAACCATATATGTACTTGTAAGTTTATATATATACAGGAGCTAATTTATAATGCTCCTTACAAATGAAGTTTCTCTCTATTAATTATTAGTCTATGGATGACACCACCTTAAATTTTTTTGTTTCTCTTCTATAGTTTAGTTATGTATTTTTATTTTTTAAGTTAGTACGTTTTTTTTTTGTTTTTTTTTTGTTTTTTTGAAGAAGATAGAGGAATAAAAATCTGGACAGCATTATGGTTGCTATATTAAGTACATGAGCACGTGCATTAATTAATTTCCTATTAGACAAATCTAACCACAATAACAACATATCTAACTTGGAGAAATATCCAATTAAATAGCACCCTAATTATTCCCCACATACTTCTTAAAGGAGTTTTGTTTCTTTCTTTCTTTTGTCTTCATTATCTCCAGTAGGAAGAGCAGAAAAAGGTTGATACAAAATCCAAAAAGTTTTTTAGGCATTTACTACATACCACATTTTTTTGTAAAAGAAACTAATAAAACTATGGAATTTGATGTGTGTAGAGGGGACAAAAGAGGTGGATGCCACCACCCTTGAAGACTTGGAGGCACGCTCACAAACACAACATATTTATAAATATATGTGTGTGTGTGTATATATATATATATATTGACACTCACTTTGCTAAAGATGGGGCAGAAATTCCACTATATCTTTACTATGAGTGACAATGGTTGGCCCATACTGCCTTCCCTCAAATGTCCCTCTCAAGAAGGAAAGAACTCAGAAGAAGATAATTACACCAATATATATATATATATATACATAGACATATATATATATATATATATATATAATACTAAGTTAAATAATAAAAAGATCATTTTGTGGGAAATGGGTGGCTAGGGGGGAGAGAGGGATGCAAGTGCTATAAGTGTAAAGGGCCCCACCAATCACAACCATTTAGCATTTTCTCACACGGGCTATGGCCAAAGGAGAGAGAGCTGTGGTGCACTTTCCTCTTGTGTTGTCTCCATAGATCTTTCATGCTATTGTGGCATTTGATCAGCAAAGACAGAGAGGACAATTTTGTTAGGAAAAATCAAATCCAAAACGGAGCAGAAAAATAAATTTAAATAGAAATAAAAAAAATGTAAAAAAATTTATATAGTTTGACAAAATACCCAACATCTAGGGGGGAATACATTTACTTACACATTTAGAATTACACATTTATCAAACTCTCTCCACCTCCCTTTACACCATCTGCTTATTTCTCTTCTTGCTTTCTCTCAAAAGAAGGTACACTCTATCTTTATTTTTCTAACCACACATAACTCTTAACACAATAGATACATAAAATTAACACTTTCTCAAACTTACAAAATATAAACCGACCCAAAACTAATTTGAGTCATAAACCTAATACCTTTTATGTCACAATCTTTCATAGTTTTATGGACTGATGGTTGGCTCGGCTAAATGGGGAAGTTTAATTGTTCAGAATAGATTTTTGATCACATTTATAATTGAGTGATGTTTTTATCATGATATAAAAGTTATAAATAAAGGGTTGAATCTAAATCCGATTCTAGGTACAAATCTACCTAAGTCCTTGCTTTGGTGGAAGTCTACCTGAGACCATACCCAAGACTAGAGGAACAAGTTCAAGCGTTTACAAGAAATAACGTGGACAATTAAAGACATTTAATACTCAGAACATTATATTCAAACAAGTTATTATGTATTAAATCACCAGAAGGTAAAGGATTTCATTCTAGTTAGAAAAAAAAAAACTCTCGAATAAATAGGCGAATTAAATTCATTCATTCTTAATGTATAATAAATTTCTTTGTATTGAGAGAAAAAAGAGAGACATAATTTGCAATACAAAACTTTGAAAGAATCCTACCAGACTCTGATTTTTACTATATTGTTCTTAAGATTCTTTTATATTCTTGTTTAACGTTCTTGATTATATTTTATTTGTTTAATCTTATTTTTTAGTTCAAGAATGTTCAATGAAATTTTACTTCAACATGTATGGTTTCTCAGTATGTAATGCTTCATTATAAATTTATTAACATAATATCACTACTACAAAAGATAGATTACACGACGGAGATTACACGACGGTTCCTTGGAACCGTCGTGTAAAGTGGATTTTACACGACGGTCCCAAGGAACCGTCGTGTAAAGGCGCACTTTACACGACGGTTCCGGAGGACCGTCGTGTAATCCGCCCCTCGAAGGAGGATTACACGACGGTCCCGGAGGACCGTCGTGTAATCCCTCCCTCGGGGGGACATTACACGACGGTCCCGGGGGGGACCGTCGTGTAATCCCACCCTCGGGGGGGACATTACACGACGGTCCCCCGGGACCGTCGTGTAATCCGCCCCTCGAAGGAGGATTACACGACGGTCCCGGGGGACCGTCGTGTAATCCCTCCCTAGGGAGGACATTACACGACGGTCCCGGGGGGGACCGTCGTGTAATCCCACCCTCGGGGGGGACATTACACGACGGTCCCGGGGGGGACCGTCGTGTAATCCGCCCCTCGAAGGAAGATTACACGACGGTCCCGGGGGACCGTCGTGTAATCCCTCCCTCGGGGGGACATTACACGACGGTCCCGGGGGGGACCGTCGTGTAATCCCACCCTCGGGGGGGACATTACACGACGGTCCCGGGGGACCGTCGTGTAATCCGCCCCTCGAAGGAGGGTTACACGACGGTCCCGGGGGGGACCGTCGTGTAATCCCACCCTCGGGGGGGACATTACACGACGGTCCCGGGGGACCGTCGTGTAATCCGCCCCTCGAAGGAGGGTTACACGACGGTCCCGGGGGGGACCGTCGTGTAATCCCACCCTCGGGGGGGACATTACACGACGGTCCCGGGGGACCGTCGTGTAATCCCCGGTATTACACGACGGTTCTAAATAGACCGTTTAGAACCGTCGTGTAATCTTTCTAAAAATTTTGAAAATTTTCAAATTTAATTTTTTGAAATTCACGCGCCAAAACCTATAACTTAAATACAATTTCTTCCTCGTTTCTCTTCATCTCCGCACGAATTTCTTAAGTTCTTTCTCTCTTCACACTCTCTAAATTTCTCAAGTACCCACATCCTTCACCAACCCGTTGCCACCACTCTTTTAGAATCCGGTCAAGCCGCCGTTGCCGAAGTTGCCTCCCTCTTCGTGTGGCCGTGCATATTCTTTTTAAAAGAAAAGCAAGGTGACTTCGTATATAAACTAAAACACATTTGCTCTCTTGTATTGTTGTTTTCCATTAAACATCCATTTTTGAACATGAATGTTTTTGTTTTTAATGTTGCTCTTTGTAGATGAATGGTTTGTGATTGGTTTTGGCACTTTACACACATTTTTCAACAAAAATTTTTTGCGTCCACAATATACTCGATGAAATGCCTGAATGAGTTTTTTTTTTTTTTTTTTTTATTTATTTAATCTTAATTATATACATCTTAATTAGTTTGAACTTTATCAATTTGCTAGGGTCCTAACGGATTGGAAGATTATGACCGGAGAAGGGATTAGAAGAAGGAGACGAGACTGTAAAACAAAAATCTCGAACCGTCATTGTCCTCTCCAAGAGGGAAGTGTTGAATGTGGTTATTTTATTTTAGGTTTTATGAGGGACATAGTGTTGAATGGAATTGATGTACTTGAAAGTAAAGAATTTTTTACTTCTGAGGATTTGAATTTGATTAGAGGAGAATGAGCTAGCCATGTAATGCAATTCATTAATTATGATATGTGAACTTGTAATGTAAAAATTGGTATGTAATTTTACTTTGATCATTGAAGTTACCATCTTGGATCGTGTATTGGATAACATACAGGTTAGGCCAGCCGTGAGAAATCACCAAAAAACCATAAATTTTTTTTTTTAATAAAAGAGACATTACACGACGGTTCGGCCAAGTACCGTCGTGTAATGTCCGCATTACACGACGGTTCGGCCAAGAACCGTCGTGTAATGTCCGCATTACACGACGGTTCGGTCAAGTACCGTCGTGTAATGTGGACATTACACGACGGTTCGGCCAAGACCCGTCGTGTAATGTCCGCATTACACGACGGTTCGGTCAAGTACCGTCGTGTAATGTCCAGTAATGTCCGCATTACACGACGGTTCGGTCAAGTACCGTCGTGTAATGTGGACATTACACGACGGTTCGGCCAAGACCCGTCGTGTAATGTCCGCATTACACGACGGTTCGGCCAAGACCCGTCGTGTAATGTCCGCATTACACGACGGTTCGGCCAAGAACCGTCGTGTAATGTCCGCATTACACGACGGTTCGGTCAAGTACCGTCGTGTAATGTCTCTATATTACTTGTATATACTACGGTGTACCTTGTTTCGACGACGGTTTTTAACCGTCGTGTAACATTGAGATACCACGACAGTTCAATAACCGTCGTGTTATCTTCCACGACATTGGATTACACGACGGTTGGGTAACCGTCGTGTAAACTTTACACGACGGTAAAAAACCGTCGTGTAATCCACAATTTTTACTAGTGTATATTTCACCTATATATAGGATTTGTCTTATATTTTTCATAAATGTTCGGCCATGCATTCTGATATCTATCTTTATATATATACTATTTAAATGTATTCATATAAAGTATATCACGGTATTTACTTTATATAGTAATAACTTTTTATAGTTATCGTACAATGATTATTTTGAAAAGCTGTAATACTAGTATGAGATAATTAAAAATAGCTTATTATAATATCTTTCAAAATAATGAACAAATGTCACTTCATGCTTTTACATGTTATATATAGGATTGACTTTATTTTTTAAAATTTTAACATTATATCGGATTGATAATTAAGTACTGAAGCCTTTTATATACATACACATATATAATGTGTCAAAAGTGGGCGTTATTCATACTTGTCAATCAAAACAAGCGTTTTGATTTTTTTTTTTTTTGTTGTCATTTTCTTACTTTATTATTATTATTTATTATTCATATTTTTTGACCAAAACGAGTGTTTGAGTTTTTTTTTTTCCCTTTCCATTTTATCTTTTTTTGGGTCATTTTCTTACCTTTTTATTATTATTATTTTTACTTTTCTCTGAAAAGTTTCTGTATAATTTAATATGACCATCTCAAACGTGTTTTCTCTTAACTTGTCATTATTAAAATAAATATTCTTGAAGGTATTCCGATTCAAATATTTTCGTACAATTTTTATTGATATTAATTATTTATTAAATGTGATCTTTATAAATATTTTTTTCTTTTACTTTCTTTACAAAAATTATTTTCTCAAATATGTTCCTATTTAAATATATTTTTCCTTCTCAAATATAACCTTTAAGTGATTTTCTATAGAATCTATCATGATTAAAAAAATATTTTAGTCAGAATAAAGCATTAAAAAATATTCAACAAGCAAAAACACACATGCTATATGTGCTTTTTACTAGTATATGTATATGTATGTATATAGAAGAAAATGATTAGATTTGAAACGAGAGCAGGTAGGACATTCCAATTTGTTTGCCAACATTTTACATCGACATATTATTTTGAGATTTTACTATTGTTTACAGCTGTTTCTGTACCAAATCTTACATCCACTGATGTTTCGAAATTTTGAAGCACTGGTTATTTACTTATTTTTTAAAATTATTATTTTTAGGGGTTAAAGTATCATCAAACATCAATTGATATGAAAAATTAATACAAATTGCTTTAAAAAACAGGAAGTAACATAATATTCTTAGTATTATTCTTTTAGACTCTGTTGGGCAAGCCAAACTAGATTAAATTATAAGGTTTGGATTAGATTGGAAATGACTAGACTGAAGTATATTCAATCCTACAATATGTTTGGTAAACTGTCAGATTAAATATGCAGAAAAGCAAAATTATATTTGATATATTATCAAATTGGATAATTATTTTTAATAGCTAATTTTTTTATAGTAATAACTAAAATAACTAAAATTATTTTGATTGAATTAATGGATCAGACGAAAAATGTATTCCAATAATAATAACACTTATGTGGGTGGGGCAACAGACATGTATACCCATCCTCTCTCTTGGTTTATGTGGGATCTTTAATATGTGTTTGGTGTATAGGTTGGAGTTGAGTTTTTTAGATTTGGAGTAATTTGATTTTCAAAAATTAGTTAAAATTTTTGTTGACTTCCGGAAAAAAAAAAAAATGAATTGAGTTTTTTTGGGTTGGAGCTGTTGATTCAAACAGCCCTTAGAGTTTTTCAATTTTTTAATATATTTAAAATATGATAGCATTAGTTTCTCTAGTTAATTATGTTTCTATTTAACAGGTGCTATATGGTTGTGTATAAACTAATGCTAAATATGTGTTGCTATATTGAGTTTCTTCATTGTGGTACCGAAATCATTATTTGAGATATGATTAAGACAGAGATTTAGTAAAAGCCAGAGTACAATGATTATTGCTAGCTGAAAATTGGGATAAGAGCCAATTATTGGATAAACATAATTCATAACCCAAATATGATAATAGATGCTTACTACCATTGATCAATTTTCTATTTTGACTAACCATGCTTAACAATTGTCCCGAATCGGGATTTTCTCTCTAATTTATCTTCTGTTTAGTTTGACATCTTAAACTCAAATTTTCAATCTCAGTTTTTATCTGTTTTTAAAAAATCAATAAATTTCAATTTAAAAATTTCATCTTCAACCAGTAAACTAAACGAACCCTTAAAGTGATTTTTATCTATTTTATCAAAACTATGCTATTTTCTTTTTATTATTAAATTAGTGTGGAATAAATAGATGATGGATGTGTTAAAAAAAATACGGGTCTAGTCAAGATGGTTGAAGATGTACATATTTATTTTTATTATCGTCATTTATTTGTTTATTTAAAAAAAAAAAAATTAGTTAGTTTATCCTCATCGCATTCCCCTGTGGTTGCCAGCTTGAAGCATATGGAAGTTCATTTTCAATGACAAACAAGTTGGGCTTGACTTTGACTTTGGCATTCTCATATATTTATGATCTCTTTGTTGCCTAGTGATTTGACAAAATGTCTAAATCTACAAACTAAGAAAATAGAGAATCTAAATATAAGGAGTATTATCAACGACCATCACATAACTGCAAATTGCAGTTAAACAATCAGAAAAGTTTTCCTAAAAGTAAAAGATTTTTTTAAATTAAAAGTCAATAAAATTCAAACTACTTGCAAAGGTAGCTATGCACAAAAGTCAATGAAATTTCACTGTTACATTTACGCCCTCCTTTTTTTTTTTTTTTTTTGGATATGTAATTTTGCCCTCCAAGTTGGAGTTCCCACAGAGATTCCAATCTTGGACTTTTAGAGGGAACCGAAATGAACGACGGAAGGTAGAGTGCGAGGTGCAGAAGCGGCGATGGGAAGTACGAGGACGGCAATCTCAAGGGTGACATAGGGATGACAATCGTTTAGGAGGGAGCAAGGACAACTATTATCAAAGGAGGGCGCAAGGATTGGCAAGGGGAGCGGGTGAAAATTAGCTAAGCTTTCGTTTGAATTTTCGATCCAATCTTAAGTTTTTTATCTTAGTTTTTATCTTTTTTAAAAAAATTAATAAAATTATAATTAATTTTTAGAAAGTCAATCAATTTCAATTTAAAAATATTATTCCAAATATGTACACCAGACATAAGCTAAATGTTACTCGTTGGAGCAATAATGCTTTGATGAAAAAGACAATAAAATTATAAAAAAAAAAAAAAAAGAGAACATGGAAATTTAATGTACATTCACAGATGAAGAGATTTCCAAAATTAAAAATAATTATAATCGAATTGATCAAACAATTGCTAGTATTTATATTATATAGTTACAATACATTTTCCAGTTGGATATTTACCAGTCATCACTTGATAAAAGCTGACTAAATCATTTTTTTACTGTTCATTTGCTGGCATATTTTGGGCTACACAAACATATCCTACTGTGATCTTACTCCAATATTCATCACGAATGTACGGAGTTAGAACAATTTTAGAAAAAAGAAAGAAACAAAGGAAAAAAAACAAGAAAAAACAAAAACCTTCACTGAAATGAAGATGAAATTGAGAGGCATGGTCCCGTAGCGGGTAGACTAGCTGATCCATGCAGTGCCTATAAAGTAATGCAGAAGAGTTAATTTTGAGGCTTTTGACAAGTCAATGTAAGATACGGCTAGACTTTTCTGAACCATTCTTCCAATAAATACTAGACTGTTTGATGCCCTACATTTCCATTCCATAACATTACTAAGTGAAAGGAATGTTTTCAACCCAATGAGAGGCCCACTACAGCTCAGCAACCATGGTATACATGAATAACATTTAAGACTATTTATATATATAGCCGAATTAGAGACTTGCGTTCAAAAAATGTCCAGATATCAATTTTTTTTGCAAAATTGAACAAAAATTGAAACTACTCATATTATGTTGACAAAAATACTCATTGATCTAATTTTCCAAAATTTTAGGCACAATTTTAGAGAATCAAATTATTAGAATTCCCAAAATTTGTGGGATCCAGATATAGGAAACCAAACACCACAATTGTCTCTTTTCACACTCATTCAAAGGTTCAATTTTGCGATTTTCCTCCTACCCCTTCTTGTCTCTGAAACGATTTTCATCGTTTTTCTCTCCAGCGTAACTGTAACCACGCTCATGTCTTCAAAACCTGTAAGATGCCCAAAAAGGCCTCAAAACTAAATAAAGGTGCGTCGGCATCCTCTTCCTTAAGATGATCCGTACGTATCGCTTCAACAAATAACAAACCATTGGTGATTTCGTCTACCTCACATGTTAACATGTTGCAACAGGTATGTGTTGGGTCATTATTATATCCAGGAAAATTATTGGTTCATACTTCATGATCTAAATTGATTATTTAATTGGTATAATTTAGGTTTGTTGTAAGGAATTTGAACTCGGCCATATTGGTATTGATTCAGTCATTATATTTGGCATTGATTCAGTCAATATATTTTTATTGTTTAGTATAGTCTTGGTCAACATAGTTTTATAAGGGTATTGATTGCTTAATATCGATGACTAGGCTAATATGACATGGATTCATTTTTGCTTCCATATTTCCTAAACGCTTCCATATTTATTACTTTTAGAGTTCATGTGGTACGGTAATACTGTAAGGGCATTTCAAAACATATTTTCTTAGTTAATGACTAGGTCAGTATATAAGATATATTTGGGTTTTGAATTACTTTTTTTACTGATATTGATTTGGGTTCTATTGTGTTAATCTAGGAATTAAGTTCATGTGAAAACTGTCAATTTTGTGTAAATCTTTTAATTTCCTGTTAAATCTATGTGAATATATATGTCTATTTGTTAGCTTGGTCAATATGATATTAGTAAGGATAGTCGATTATAACATTACAATAAGGATATGATCATTATGGTATATAGTTTTTTTTTTTCTTTATAAAATTTTTGCATCCTTACATTATCAACGTTCTTGCAGGTTTTATGAACAAAACATACAGTCAAGATCTTCTCATGATCCATGCTCGACAATATGACAACAAAAAGGCAAACACACCATGATATTGGCATGAAGATACTATGAAATTCTTTTATGATTTAATGTGGTCCTTATGATATAGACCATGTTTGTAATGTAAATTGCTTCAGAGAATGTAATATAATGATTATGTTCATACAATATTAGAATTATTTGTAATTTTTCGTCGGAATAATAGATCTTTATCGTAATGACCAACACTCATTATTGAAAGCATATCTACTTATTAATTCTTATTATAAGGACATAGTCATTACAACGCTAGTAATTATTAGGGAAAAAAAAAAAAATACTACAAACACTTATCGCTGATAAAGAATGCAATAAAAGAATAACCAATCTATAAAAGTACGAGTTATTTTGAGAATATTATCGCAATAACCTTAATATTCATTTTTGAAACATACTAACTCATTAATCCTTTTATGGACACGGTACATAACATAATAACTTAAAAGCATAACACCAATTATATTAGCAAAAATGAAAAAATTGGAACAAAACAGTTTAGAACTTTTACCCCTACGAAAATGGAAACAAAATCCGATTTAAAATGGAAATTCTTTAAAAAAATAAAAAATAAAAAAATAAAACCCGTTTAATCTTCCTAAATTGAAACGACCCAAATTGATCAACCCCCACCTAACCTCTTCAAAAATAGGCTGCACTATGATCGGATCATCTTTCTAAATGAAAACAATCGATGTCTTTCAAGGAAGAATTTTTCCAAACAAAAGTGATACTCCGAATGAGTTGGTATTTAGTATTTACACAATAAAACACATAAAAAAATAGTATTTAATTATATAAAATTACACCCACGAAAATAGGAACCAAAATTCTATTTAAAAAAATTAGACTATTAAATATATGTAGACTCTAACCAAACAAGGAAAAACGTGAAGTTCAAGAAGTTAATGAAAAATGCATGAAATAAAGAAGTTAGTTTTAAAAAGTGGAAGGGTAAATTTGGAATAAAAAATACTGAATTTTAAATTTCATTCAAATTTGTAAAAAAGTTTAATAGTGTTATTTTTTAAAAGGGATCTTCCAAAATGACCATTTTGTATAAATACTTCTTGCATTTAAGACCAAGATATTTCTTCTGATAATTGGGCTGAAGTCCTCTGAATTTGTAACTATAATTCTTTGGGTGCTTTTGATGATTGCCCAAAAAAAAAAACACACCTCTATGATATTACGCCATATTTATGGATTTTAAGATTTTTGACTTCTTATAATATAAGCCAAAGATCAGTATATATATATATATATATATTTTTTTTTTTTTTTCATAATTATTCTTGATCGGTCATAAAGGTAGTTTAGTAGAATACCACCCGTATTTTATCAGAATACCCTCCAATGTTCGAAGTCAATACAGACCACCGACGGTTTCTAATTATCAGCATCGGTTACCGGAGAGTATTATGGTAGAGTAATTTTGGTAGTCTACCAGAATATGTTTGGTAATCAACATAGTTCTCAAATCACGGCAACTGGAGATAGTGTTGGAGAGTATTCTGGTATAAGACTTTTGGAAATCTACTAGAATACTTTTAGTATTCAAAATGGTCTCGTATCGTTGGAGAGTGTTCTATAAGAATACAAAACTTTGCGAAATATAATCCACCAGAATGCAATAGTAAATCCACCATAACACAAAAACTTAACCATGGGATTACAAAATTTAAGTCACCGGAAGACAATATTGTCAACAATGGCAGATCATGTTACCGCCAAAATCACAATAAGTACACGTCCACAAAATCCAAACAAGTCACAATAGTTCACATCCAGATCAGGCGAGCTTCGATCTTTAGCATAAACAAATCGCAAGGCCAAAATCACCGACCGGTGGCCTGGCTCTTTCTCCAGTGGCCTCAATAGTAGATCGCGATCGGCGTCTCACGAGCATATGGCTACCGGAGGCCTCGTTCTCACGAGCATATCACTACCGGCGGCTCTTAAGCATTATCCCCACCGGCGGCTAACAAGCATCTCTCTCTCTCTCTCTCTCTCTCTCTCTCTCTTCAAGCAACCTCGCAATCCATCGTGTTCTCCGGCGCAACACCATCTTTGTAAAAATAAAAAATAAAAAAATAAAAAAAAAGTGGGTTTTGGCCGAGACTTGGAAAACCAGAGAACCAGAGAGGGAGGAGAACGGCCGGCCGGAGAGGGAGAAGAGAGAGAGAGAGTGAAGAAAGAGATGAAAGAGAGATCTGGTTGTTTATTGAAATATTAATGTGGATATTTTAGTCGTTTTAAAGGATAGTTAAAGGTTTAAAAAAAGAAATCAAGAAAGCTTGTGCATTTTAAGTGCTGTTTCCTCGATTTTCTTTAATTTCTTTTGGTTATTCTTTTTATTAAAATATAATGAACTGTAGTAAATAATATTTTTATGAAATTAAAACAAATAAATAATAAGTTTTAAAAATATATTTAAACTAAACAACAGAAAATAACAAATTTACTAATATTTACTGAAAATTAGGAATATCCTATTCACTGCTATTTACTTAAAGTATTTTTGAATCATATTATTTATTCTAATTATTTAATATAAAAATGCTATTTTCTTCTTCCTCCTAAATTTAAATGGCTTTTCCCCCTCCCCCTACGCTCTGTTTTCTGAAGACAACATAAGTTCACCACACTCAAGGCCCAATGTATAACATCTAACTCAAGCCTTTCGACAACATCAATTTGTTTTGTATTGTTTAAAACAAGACCTTAAGTGAGTTGGGATTCCAGAGAAGCAATGTACTCGGGACCAAAAAAAAAAAAAAAATATATATATATATATATATTTTACATGGGACTTGATCAATATTTTAAACTAAATTAATAGTATAATAGAATATAATTTGAAGAAATAAAATTAAAACTGCAAATGAAACTTTTAAAACAGATTTTGTGAAATTCAGAAAATTTTTGGACAAAATAATAAATTTTAGATGTAATTATCCAGCATAAAACTTCAAAGTATAATAATTATTATGCTATTTTTAGAATATCCTAAATTCAATTCACATGTATAATATGTTATGTAGAATAATCTCCCCTAAAAAAAAAAAAATCAGTCGTATATCTTAGATTTTTTATTACATTATATCAAGTATATAAGTATGCTTTTTGTACATGTTGGTGACTAGGAAGATAATAATTCTATACCTCCTAATAAAGTTGGTTAATAGTTTGGAGTAGTCAGTACGGATTTATAATTAGTTCATCAAAATGAAAAATGAAAGTATTTCTTGATCATAATTATTTTAGAAAGTGGAAATAAGAAAGCATTTAACCAAATTTACTTTTTGAAGTAAAAAACTAAAAATAAAAAACTAATCCCAAGTCACCAAGAATAAAAAACATTAAATGAAAATTAAGTGTTAAATGTTGATTTAATTATTTATTTATTTTGATAACTACCCACGACACAATAATATATGATTGAATCCAATTAGTTAAAAAAACAAAAAAAACCACAATATATGTTTTATATATATTCCCAATTCCCAAACATATACTGACTTAATCAATTAAGGCTCTCGAGTTAATGTTTGGAAAGGTGTTTCCAAACTTTTTATTATTTTTTTTTTTTGTCTTTTTTCTCTAATTTTACTATTCACTTTTCTAAATATTTTCAAAAAATTTAAATTTTAAAAGTTCATAACTTTATCATTTAAGTCGAAATGGGATGATTTTTTTTCAAATTGCATAAAATTTCAAGAGGAACGAAATAAGATCCATATTGTAAATTTTTTTCCGAACATGGTTTAAGTTTTTACACTTTTTCACTCCAAACAGTTTACAAACGTAACCCTAAACGGGTCTAAGTTTAAAATAAATAAAAAAAGCGAAAATCACTTCACGAAACGATAGCAATTTTTACAGCTTCCATTATTTTGTTTTTAGGGACAGCTTCCATTATTGAATTCCCTTATTCTTTTTCTTATTTATTAAGTTCTCATCACACACTACTACAAAAGTTGGATTAAACGACGGAGATTACACGATGATTTTTTGGAACCGTCGTATAAACAGAGGATTACACGACGGTTGAACCAAAACCGTCGTGTAATCCGAGGATTACACGACGGTTCTTAGAACCGTCGTGTAATCCTTTTTTTTTTTTTGAAAAATTTGAAAATTTACACGACGGTTCTTGTTACCATCGTGTAATCCTCGAATTACACGACGGTTTTGGTTCAACCGTCGTGTAATCCTCCGAAAATTTTTAAAATTTTCAAAAAAAAAAAAAGGATTACATGACGGTTATAAAAACCGTCGTGTTACACGACGGTTATATAAAAGCGTCGTGTAATCCTCCGAAAATTTTCAAAAATTTCAAATTGTAAAAAAAAAAAAGGATTACACAACGGTTATTAAAAACCGTCGTGTAATCCTCTGAAAATTTTTAAAATTTTTAAATTTTCAAAAAAAGGATTACACGACGGTTATAAAAACCGTCGTGTAATCCTAAGATTACACGACAGTTTTGGGCAAAACCATTGTGTAATCCTCGGATTACACGACGATAATAGAAAACCGTCGTGTAATCCTCCGAAAATTTTTAAAATTTTCAAATTTCATGCTTTGAAATTCGCGCGAAAACCCATTACTTAAATATACTTTCCTATTCATTTATCATCATTTTCATCTTCAACCCTCTAGACAACTCAAATTTTTCTCCTCCCCACTTCCTTCGCCCTCCCGCCCCCCCCCCCCCCCCCCCCAACTTAAAATCCGGTCACGCCGCCGCCGCCACTTCAAACTTTTCCCAAACCGCCGCCATAGCCCCGGTTTTTTTCCGCCGCCGCCGTCGCCACCACCTCTCTCTCCTGGTGTTCCCATCAAAGCCGTGACTATTTTTCTTTAAAGAAAAGCAAGGTGACTTCCATATTGCTCAATTTCTTGTTTTCTAACAAAACTACGAACACATAATGCTTTAATAACTTACGTGGAGTGTAATTTGTAATGTTGTTTGAATATATATTTTTAATTGTTGCTCTTTGGAAATGAATGTTTTGTGCACGGTTTTCATACTTTACACACATGCACGGTTTTGATACTTTACACACATTTTTTAACATGGTTTTTATCCGCCCACCACATGCTCGATGAAATGCCAAAATGGATTTTTGTTTTAGATAATCATATGGAATTTGATTCTAGTATAATGTGTACCATTACACGACGGTTTTGCTCAAACCCGTCGTGTAATTGAGCTTGAATTTAAAAAAATTGGCTTTTTTTTTTTGTGATGGCACACATTACACAACGGTTTTGCTCCGAAATCGTCGTGTAATGTGTGTCATCGCCAAAAAAAAGCTCAAAACCGTCGTGTAATTGAGCTTGAATTAAAAAAAAAATTGTTTTTTTTTTGTGATGGCACACATTACACGACGGTTTTGCTCCGAAACCGTCGTGTAATGTGTGCCATCGCCAAAAAAAAGCCTAATTTTTTTTAATTCAAGCCCAATTACACGACGATTTTGAGCCAAAACCGTCAGTAATGGCATACATTACATGACGGTTTTAGGTCAAAACCATCGTGTAATGTAGTGATTACACGACGGTTTTGGAGGAAAACCGTCGTGTAAAGTTCTCAATTTGTGACGTTTGTTATTGTATTTCTTGATTCGACGACGGTGTGCACTGTCGTGTAATATTGAGATACCACGACGGTTCATGGAACCGTCGTGGTATCTTCCACGACGCTGGATTACACGACGGTTGTCTAACCGTCGTATAAACTTTACACGACGATAAATAACCGTCGTGTAATCCACAATTTTTACTAGTGACATTGTTCTATATGTACTTATTTTACCAGAAAAAATATATATATTCTAGTCTATTACCAAAAGTGCATGCTTATGTAATTGTTGGTGAATATATATACGTCTATATACTTAAATATATATATATATATATATAAATATTTGTTGTTCAGGAATATTAAAATTAATGGAATTCATTAATAAGCTTCTAATTGCTGTTTAAGATTTTGATCATTCAAGTAATCCACTTACTTGACGATTTAGCCATTCTGGGGAACGTCACAATCATTCACGTGAAATTATATATGTACGATCAACTTAGTTACGTGTGTATAGGTTAATCTTTTATTTTTATTTTTCTTTTAGGTTAGTTAGGTATATATATGTATGTACGTTATAAATATATATATCAAATTGGCATTTCATTTGTTGAATCAACGGTTGGTCCTTGAGAATAATGACTTGTCGATTATAACGTCCAAATAATTAATCAATTTAGCGGACAAAAATACCATTCAAATAAGTATTGTATAGACGCAAAGACCAAAATTAATGTTGTTTGGTTTTGAAGCCTTCGTTCACAATTGGAAGAGGGCCAAAAAAAAAAAAAAAAAAAAAAAAAAAAAGTATACGTCAACCATCGAAGTCAAACGCAGGCTGATTGAAGTACTCTTTCTATCAGTCTACTGTTATCTACACCCCAATCCCACCCAAAATACTAATAAAAAAATTAAAAAAATATCCCACCCAAAAGACACGAAACACATAAAGCGGTTCTTTACTGTAGGGAATGATGAGAAATTAGATAGTGGTACACAACAGGAAAAAAAGGCCTTTTGCGATAAAAAAAAATTAGCGGCAATTTTTGGTCGCCGGGTGATCACATACAACAAGTTTTCTTGCAACCGAAATTTGATCACCAAAAAACGATGTATTTCTACAATCAAAACTTTAGTTATCGAAAGTCGACTATTTGATCATCAAATGTACGTGATTTTGTTATCAAAGGCAACCGAACGAATCTTTTAAAAGGTATGAAGAATGTGATATCCATCGGAATTGAGTAAATCTTTAAGAACATGATAACATTTCCTGTTAGATTATTTCTCCTCACCAAATAAAAAAATTTTACGAGTTCTGATTCATGATAATTTAATGAAGATGTTAATTTACAACACATGAAATGTACTGCAAGGCATGACTCAAAGTCAGTAAAATAGTAGAAGCCTTATAGAAGTTTTGGTCAAATGATTTCCAGAAATGACCTTGCCAAAGCTAGAAGCGGTGGTGGATGCAGAATGACCAATCTGTGAGGAATGAACCGAAGCTTAAACAGTACGACCTTTGTGATTTTGATTATTTGATTTGTTACGACAACTATTGTTTTCCTCATCAGATAGGTATGTATATGTTAGCTGAAACTAAAATTAGATATGAAACCGAAACTATAATTATATATTCATACTTAACAATTCAGATAATATTTCAAATGAGATTCTTTATTTGTAGGACAGACAATCAGCCAATAATGAAGTTAAAGAAACTGCTCACAAACTTTTGCTGACGAATTTCTTGCTATATACTTAAAAAAAAAAAAAATGCAGTTTTTCAGTTTTTTTTTTTTTTTTGGTGCAAGTACAAAAGAGAGATATAATTAATTAGATAAATGTGCCTTTCCCTTTCACGCACTGATTGTTTAGAGAGACAATTTTTCCTTCTTATTAAGGCAATTGACCCATTAGGACACTAAATAACAGGGCAGGCCCATTCGGCCGGCGACTATACCCTAGCAAAACGTGGGGGAACAAACCGATAATGTTGATTCCTTATCATGCCAGGCAGTCAAGGATATGATGTTTGACAAGCATGCATTAAATAGTATTGTTAGATTGTGTATTTGTCTCGTATCGTTAAGTTACATGATTGCTATGATATTTAAATATGAAATGAGCCCCCTCTTTCCTTGAGATAGTTTTAGGGATTTATTTTACCAATTTAACATGATATCATAGTCAGATTTTACAAGTGATGGTCGGTTTGGACCCTGACCTACGTTAGGCATGAGATAATGTGTTAGATTGTGTCTGTCCCACATTGCTCAGTTATAGGACTGCAGTAGTATTAAATGTGGAATAGATCTTCTCTCTTTTTTACCTAACTTTTGAGGATGAGTTTTAGTCAAATCCATTTAACAAATATATCATAAGAAGATTTTACAATGAGCATTCTATCACGAGGGCCATTATCTGCCTCCCGATATGGTTTAAATCAGATTATCAAGTACACATTTATAAAGTAGATGTTACAATATTGTTCTAATCTCATAAAAAAATTTACCATCTGGTTTAAAATCTATATATATGTGAATAAGGGGTGTGTTAAAAGCCATTTTATTCCAATATAAGTTCAAGCTCATTTGGAGAAATTGGATGGATGTTTGGGAGGGGCTTAATAGGGATTTTTGTTTTCTTAATCCGAATAAGAAAAATATGTCTCAGTTTGGATTTAACCCCCCCTACCCACTCTCCTCTCAAATTTTCCCAATCTTAGTTCCACTTGAATCTTCCAGTTTATCTCTCTATCCACGAATCAATCCACATTTTTCAACAATTATTCAAAACACAGTTTGGATTGTAAAAGAAAATGCTTATGTTTAGATTGTTCAGCTCAAATCAAAATCGTTCAAAATCACCCAAAATTCGAACATGCGAACCAAACGAGACCGAGCATAGAGTATATATAGGGTGCTATCACAGTTGAGAATCTTTATGTCAATGTGTTAATTAACACTGCAGGTGATGTAGGTTTGCTGAGGAAGAAACATGCAACAGACACTACTTGCAAATAGTTAAAATCATGGAAGGACGATCAAGCTGAATTTAAGATATATATGCACATGTTAGAGAGAGAGAGAGAGAGAGATAGGGTTCATACATAGGACTGAGAGATATAGTTCATACATAATGGTTCATAGATAGGACTGAGAGAGATGGTTCATACATAGGACTGAGAGAGATGTTTCATCTGGCTCCACATGACCATGACTTAGATACCCATGGGCACCACATAAGATATTATTACTATCCCTCCTAAGGTAGCGTGGGCTGTGGGGTCTCAATTCTTTGATTGAGTCATGGTATTTAAAAAAGGAAAACTTTTTTTTTTGGTAAATTGTTAAATTTTTTTTGGTATTCACACACGCAAGTAAACACACACATCCTGTGAGGATCACAAGGATCTTTAGGAGGAGGAATTTAGTGAACTTATAAGTGGACCTTTCTAAGTTACACCTTTTAGACAATTACTGACTAGAAGAGAACTCGTGCCACTTCTAATAAGTCACTTAAAGTTCTCACTTCCCACCGGTGTGGGACTCTCTGTATATAGTGGCAGCTATCTTTTTTTTTTTTTTTTTTTGGATATTAAGTTGGTCTCTAAACTATAAATTTATGCAATTTTGATTCTTTTTTTATAAGCTGAAGTGATCCTTAAAAATATTGTTATAAAAGTCATTTTCATTAATATTTTTGTTAGGTAAAGTGTAAAATAATTGTAACAACATTTTAATAATATGGATTGTAGTATTTTTTTAGAATTATTCAAGCTAAAAGAAAAAAAGAAAAAAGAGAACATAAATCAAAGTTTTACAAACTTAAAATTTAGGACCAAACAGGATTTACCATTTTTTGGTTTAACAGGGGTGCATTTCTGCTTTTAATAACCGAAATTGGACGGACCTTCGCTTTCCTTGTCATGTCATATGCATGGTTGAATGGTCTATTCTAATTCAAATGGGAACTGACCAAGTAGCTAGATATATATCCTTTGTGTTACCTTCATCATGGCTCAACTTGCAATAATACGGTGAAGAAAAGTAAAAAAAACATAAGAGATATATATATCGGTTATTCATTCATTCAATTTGGTGGTAATTTACTTCATGTGCATTGTGAGATAAGAAGCTTGTAGTTACAATGTGATTATAAGTTCTATGATATACTCCCTTTTTACTAAGAAGAAAAAATTTACAAGCAGGGGACCTACCCTATCTACCCAACTACCTATATAATTGGGCCTGTTTGGCAGAGCTTTAGCTTTTGCTTCTAGCCAGTAGAAGAAGAGAAGTAAAAGCTGTGGTTTCTCAATCAGTGTTTGGAACAAAATAGCTTTTGATGTCAAAATAATCTTTAAAGTATTCTAATAAGTACTAAAAATGTTAAATGAAGTTTATACTATTTAATTTAAATTTTGTTACAAGTTTTAAAATATACTTAGAAGAGCTTTTGCCAAAAGCTATTTTTTTTTTTACTTTGACAGGAAGCACTTCTTGAGACTATAAGCTTTTTTGACATATTATATTTAAACAATTTCAGAAGCTGCTTTTGGACACGGGAAGCCAAAGCAGCTTTTAGAAAACCTTACCAAACAGAACCAATATGGAAAATGATTTGTATGGTAGAAGAAGAGAGTTTCATGATGTATTATGAGACAAAAAATAAAAATAAAAAAATTTGTTAGGTGTTAAAAAATAGAGATAAAATCAATCATTTCAATTTTGCAGAATCTTTAGAATCTGTACACTTAGACATTTATGATATTCATGATAAAACTAATTTTCATGATATGTATCATTATTTAGGTAACATAAATAATAAATAAAGAGAGAGAGCTAATTAAGAACTCTATTCCTAAGATCGTTCATAGGACTTCAATCATCAATGTACACTACGTTTAGCAGGAAAAAGATGAAGAGATATTGGAAGCAAAAACAGAAAGATTGGTTGTTTGGAATAGAAGAGGGGAAAAAAGAATGAAGAGTACAAAGAGTAGATAATAATTCAACCTACCATATTTAATATCTCCCAAAGTGGAGACGTTTTTGGCGGGACAAGTTCTGACACTTGGTAGAGAGGATAAGGGAGAGCAAGATTTGAAGAAGAATAGGGAATCTTGGATTGTTTATTGTAAATCTATGAGACCACCTTTTTTTCTTTTTTTTTTTTTTTAATGAATCCTTCCAACATTAAAATGAAAAAAAAAAAAAAAAAAAAAAGTAGAGAAAAAATTACAAAACAAGTGATCCGTAAAATAATCATATATCTTAACTTTAGTCACTTATCGTCTTTGTATCTTTTCTTTCCCACCAATCAAATATTGTGTTAGGTTATAATTATGCGTAATTAACTTAATTAGTTTCAACGTATCAGAATTTTCTATCCTTTTTTTTTTGGTGTAATTTATTCATGAATTATTGCTGAGTCCATATAACAGCGACATGAACATGTGTTGATCATCTTTAGGACCACAATGCTTCATTTTCCTTGTCTATCTTTCATTGTCTTCTTTGCGTCAAGAGAACTACACTTTTGAAGTTCAATTGACTTGTGTTGTGGTCCTAATATATACACTGTTCATCTAAGCTAAGAACATATAATGATTGAATTTGAAGAGTATATTAATAATATGACCGCCAATTCTTTCACCAAAATTTAATGCAATTTGTGTTGATATCAATTTCATTTCTTACTTCTTTCTCAAATTCACTATAGCCATGGAGATTCCTTTTTTTTTTTTTTTTTCTTTTTTTTCTTTTTTGGTTGTTGGAAAATGACTTTCAATCAACAAAGCAAAGCATCTGCTTTTACAAAAGTGCCATTACTGAATTTTATCAAAAAATCCAACCAAGTAAAATCAACAGATTGATTACGTAGCATAGTTTATCAAGAAGTGAGCTGTATTATTCCCAATATATGAAAGATAGCAAGTATCACCACTTCGAGCATGCAAGATATAGCATCTCAAATTTCTTCAACACCATTAGCATTTGGAGCTTGTAGAATCCTGAACTGCTCAATAAATATTCAACCCATCCATCTTAACACTCCAACTACAAAAACCACCGGATTGAGCAAACCAAGCTCCCTCTTTAACTGCTAGGCATTTGCCAATATGGGGAAGAGAAAAGGCCAAAAAAGTGTCTCGACATAGCCCTAGGACTGTGCCAAAATCATCTCGCCGCAACCGTTCCCACTCTCATATGATCAAAGCCATCACCTTTATCTTGGTTCTAATTCCCTTGTAAGAAGGCTTTTCACATTAAAATGTTCTTCCCCCTAAAAACAAGAAAGGATTTTTAACAATGCCTGATATTTTCTAAACCAATCTTTAACAAGAATATAATGCGACCAACCATAAAGAAAGCACAAAATATGCTGATTCTCTTACGTACCATAAAGAAAGCACAAAATATTACATAATATATGCCAACCATATATATATGAATAGACATGGAAATTGTTTAATTCTTATCATTATTTTGTTTTTTACAAAAATGATATGGTTTTTTTTTTTTTTTTGAAGGTGTCTCTAAAAAATCGCCAAAAGAGTACAAAAGAACAAATTAGGAGTCGTTGAAAGCTCACATGCGTTCACATGCAAACAGGAATTTTAATGAGCCATGTGATTGTGATATGACGCGGTCTAGTACTAGATTCTGTAGCATATAATAGCAAAGTAGAATAGATGCGAAATGTTCAAAATCCGACTAATTGATATGATGCTTTCAGAAAGCGACAACGTATATATCCACATAAAACTTAAAACAAAATCCTTCAACCGGGGAAGGGATGAATTTTACAATTATATAAATACATATATATATTGAAATATACGTGTATAGACATACATACATACGAACAGATATATGTATGTACCTCCTTAATTTCTTTGTTTTGATCTGGAAATGACTCGGAAAATATTGGTAATCGAGGGATATTGGCCTTTTTAGCTCTTATGAGCAACTGTCAATTTAGTCTCTCAATTTTTAATTTAGATAGATTATTCTATGAGGGTTTTTTTGTTTAACTACTACTTGACACTAAAATTGATTAAATATGTTTGTAATTCAATATGGATGATAACTTCCCCATCTCGTAATTTTTATATAAATATTTGTATTTACTGCAAAATATTTTAATTTTAAGTAGTTCTTAACAAATAAAGAGAAGTAATGTACTTATTTCTGTGAAATTTTAAGCTATCACACAATAATTACATCACATAATAATCTCTGTTAAATTAATTCATAAATTCATCGTTAACTTTAGAGTCAAGAATTAAAATTGTTAAAAGAAATCAAAGTTAAAGACCACTAATTTGACCATAACTTGTATGCATAACTTCATAGTACTCTGTTTGGTAAGTGGTAATACTATAACAGCTGATTAACATCCACTTGACAGTGTAGACGTGGGTCTCTCTCTTCTACCACTCTTTTTGTTTTTTTTTTTTTATAAAAAATACTTGGAGGTACTATAATAACATTTTGATAAAAGGTATCACAATGACAGTACTACTAATAAAAAGTTGATTCAATCTCATACTTTGGAGACGACTTCCTCAATTGTAACTCCTTATCCCATTTGTTGTATGCCGGGATCTTTGAGTAATCCGTCAACCACTTTCATATCGTGTGCAGACATTTCTTCAGCAACTTGTCCAAAAAATGCCATATTTTTTTTGGACATCGCTCCCAAGCCACTTTACTCCAAAAGTGCACAAATGAAGGCTATCATAAGCCCTATTTGCACTCCCAAACCTATGACTTCAAAGGATTCGAACCCCATAAGGATTACAATTAACTAATCCATGTAGTTCTGAATAGTTTCTTATTCATGTAGAACAACTCCCTCTTCCAAATGTTGGATTCTTTATTGCACAAATCTATCCAAATCTTAAGGACTTCCGTTGTCTTAGCCACTTGTGCCAAGATGCTCTTCATAAGCTTTGCGTAAAAACATGCGTTTAATTAGCACATTTTGCTCTCTGTGTTGACTAAAAATGACGTCTTTTTTCTGCCTTGAAACCATCTGATAATGCATTTCATTATCTTCAGATAAATGGCTGAAAAGCTTTATCAGCCTGTCTCTTACCACTGATGTTGGTTGTTCTCTTATCAGTACTGATTGATACTTGGCTAAGTTTTTTGATCGTGAAGGTTTGCTTTCTCACGCGTTTGTCCTCATTATGTTTCTTTAGGGAAGCATTGATCTCTTCTGTTGTGTTCAATGGAGCACAAATCAAGGAATTCTGTATCGACAACAAAGCGAAATTCCAGTTAAAATTAAAAACCTAAACCACTCCACAAATTTTGGAGTTTTAGAGTGTAAACTTGGCACAGAATTCAATACCGAGGCAAGGAAGAATCGAGTCACAGATGTCAAATTAAAAAAAAAAAAAGACTAAGAAACCCATTAATTCCATTTTTTAATCCAAATTAAAGGGGAAATTTACCTTACCTCTAGGGGCAACAGAAGCTAGGAGAAAAGGGTGGCCGAGAGATGTGAGAAGACTAAGAAACCCTAAACCCTGTACAGCTCAATTAGTCAGGTGAAATGATTTTTTATGCTCTCATAGTCCGGTGAAACGATAATTAAAGATTCTTTTCCTTTTTTTTTTTTTCTTATTATTTGTTTATTTTTGATTTGCTGAAGAGAGTGACACAAATTAACACTAGCCTCTTTTTTTTTAATTAATTTATTAACACTAACATTTTATGGAAATGGAAATTAGTGGTCCTCTAACTTAATTTTCGAATTAAATTTGTGTGGAAATTTTTGGGGTTTTTTTTAGTTAAAAATTTGTGTACTGCTTGGATGGAGTGTCCAATTTCTAAAATAGGAAAATTTTTGCAAAAGAGTATTTTCTCCAACTTTTTTCATCTTTCTTCTCATTTTGAAACATACTTTGTACAATGCCATTTTAGAAAAAGAAAACGAATCTTCTCACAATGTACTATTCCTAACATTATTTTTTCTTATTCCAAACAACTTTTTGTTTTCAAGAAAGAAATTTTTTTTATACATCCAAACACCGTATTATTCTCACAATGAAAAGACCTTTTCATTTAAAACAAGTAAATTTTCCTTTTCAAAATCAGACACGCGATCCAAATAGAGCCCTTGGTTTTTCCCTTTTCAAAAAAAAAAAAGTTTTATATAGCGTCAAGTTAATATAATATCTTTTTTTGGAAAGAAGATGTTGTTGTTGTTGTTGTTGTTGTTGTTGTTTTGCTAAAGATGTAAATTATTATTAGTTCACTAATGTTGTGAATGGATATATTATTGCGCGAATAAATTGATGAACATGTGCCGTTGACTAAAAGCATTTTTTGTTATATGACTCTCTTCTTCTCTGTTATAAGCATCATGTCATAAATTGGAGGCCGTTCGGTTGGTCTGCTTAAGTTTGAAAATTGAAGTTATTTTGATTAAAATTGAATTGAGTTTTGAAATTGGGCATTTGGTTGATAATGATTTATTTAGAGTTAAAAAAAAATGTAAAAGCTTAAAATGTATTCATGAAAAAATAGATACATCGATATGAACCTGTTTTCGTTTCTCTCGAAATTCTATTGTGATTTTAAAAAAAATCACATCATTTCGGCTTGAAATAACAAAGTTATGAAATTTTAAAGTTTGAATTTTTACGTTAGAGTTTGATATATAAATTTTGAAACTCAATTTATTTTTTAAGAAAAAGACAATTTTTTTTTTCTGAAATTATTTTGTTGGAGTGGACCAACCAAACACACTCATTTGAAGATATTAAATGTGAAACACATATAATTAAGTTAATAGAGTAAATATTTAGGGCTAATTGTTTTTTTTTTCTTTTTTCTCATATCTGTCTTTTATAGGTAACTTCATAATTTCACATTTAATAAGGGTAACGGGTGCTATGAGTGCTGCAAATGTGTGCCATTTCATAATTCTATAATACCCCAACTAATACTTCCAAAAAGTCTTGAATGTATTTTTTTTTTTTTTGGTCAAAATTTAATTGAGGGGGAAATTTTACAAACTTTTTCAAAGTTCAAGGAGAAAGAATATTACAAATTGAAGTTCCACGAGCATTTTGTGACAAGGCCTATAATTTAGGAGAAAAAATAAAATTTGTCCTATATTTAAATGTAGAATATATAAATTTTTTGAAACATATAGAATGAGCTAGTAACTTTTATCATTTCATGTAAGTGCGAAGCCATCCATGGCCGAATGTGCTTCTACCCCCAGTGAACTTGTATTTTTTTTTTCAATTTTATTTTTAAAAACTTTACATTTTTCTCAGTTTAACATCATTAAAATTGATTTCGTATATAAACATCTTTAAAAACTTTACCTAATATACACATCCGCTGAAATAATATAGTGACTCTGCGCTAAAATTTTAGGCAACCAATATATAATTCTATTTGCACATTTTGAAAGGGCTTTTGGTGTGGCATAGAGAATTATTCAACCACGCGCGCATCCAAGTCTTTTATGCCTACGGAGGCCGGCTATTGATCTGATTGTATTTAGATATTCTTTTCGTTATAATTCCCAACACACTAGTGGTTTGTCGCAATCACATATTTAGGTAGTTTATAACCAATTTCTCGTGTAGAAATATCACTAGTTTCCCATTTGGTCTTCTGTACCCCTAAATCCATTTCTGATCAACAAAAAACAGGATGCAAAGGATAGCTGGACATGTAAACTCCTATTTTAATGAATTTTTTGTTAGATAAATTTCCTATGTGCTTTTTTTGTTGTGTTTTGCTTGTCCAAGATCACACACTCCTTTTTCTTTTGTCAGATTTTTTTTTTTTTTTTTTTCCTACAAGTGGTTTTGCCTTTTTTACCCCGTATACGTTTTATTGAGGCATTGGATTTGTTTAGATAGATCGTGTAGGACGGTAGTGTAGGTGTTTTTGTGTTTTGTCTTCTTTTATAAGTAGTTTTATCTCTTAGACAATTTTTTTTATTATTAATTCATGTGAGACTGATAAATAATAAGTGTGTTAAAAATGTATCAATCTAATCGAGATGTCTTAGTATATCTACTATTTTTGTCTCCATTATTTATTAAAAAAAAAAAACAAAGAAAAAGAAACCAAGGCAAGCTTTCTTGAGTTGTCTCATTCAATATTATTGCAAGATTTTGTTGTTGTTGTTGTTGTTGTTGTTATGCATGATGAACCAGATAGAGAAAAATTAAACTTCCAACATAAATATAAAGTAGTACTCCGATTTTTTTTTTTTTTTAATACTCCGATTCTACAAAATCTGAAATTTCTACTACAATGCTTAAAAATATATAATAATAAAAAAAAAAAAAAAAAAAAAAACAACCCACCTCTCCAATCTTTAAGTAGCCACCAATAGAAAGTGTTAGAGTTTGGTGACCCAAATTCTCTTTGGTCTAGCCCAAGAAGATCGAGGTGTAACATTTGTGGTGAAACTTTAATCATGAGATTTTTTTGGGAGCTTTTACACCCGCTTTCAGTTTAGAGTTTTGGATATATATATATATATATATGATGTAATTTAGGGTTTCACTATCATGCTCTTTTATTATAGCCGCTCCTCTTGTATTGATATTTGATTTAGTGAATTTTTTTCTCTCTGCCCGTGATTTTTTCACATCAAGGGTTTTTCACGTAAATCTTGGTGTTATTGTGTTTTTGTTTTTTTATTGCATATTTTCTTTCCTAATTTTGTAACAGAAAGCAAAAGGGAAAAAAATAAAAGGAAAAATTTTGTGAATATTACATGAACTATATCCTAGTGTGAACATCTCACATGAACTTTTGAAATTTGAAATGTATCTATTGTGCTCTCTAAATAATTTATCTCTATATTTATCATCTGAACTTTGAAATGTGCCGGAATTATTAAGTTATCACTTGATAAAATTAGGTATCATAATTATAGGATCATTTGCTCTCACTTAAAATAAATTTGATGGCGATAAATTTTAAATATATTCTATCATTGGAGTACGTAGCTGCTTAGAAGAAAGTAAAGATGGGAAAGAAAAAAAAAAGTAGAGAATGAACCTAATTCAATTTGGTTAGTTAAGTATCTAAAGAAATTGATGAATAATTTACGCTTCTCATGCGCGTCGTATATGTTATTCTATTAAAAAATATTAACATGTTCTAAAATTTAGGGGGTGAATTAATAATTCATTGGGTAAAACATATACATTTCAAAGTTTAGAGACATGTTGACACTAATAACATAGTTTATTAGGAGAAATTTGTAAAATTTTTGCAAAATAAAAAGGAAAGAAAGAAGAGAGTTATCATATACGACGAAAGATTATGCGCTATACCAATATCATGCTGTTTTTGTATTGTCGGATCGTCATTGTATAAATGATTTTATAATTATGAGTGAGTCTATATTCTGTCTTATAGGTCCGGTAGGTGTTTTTTTATTTTATTTTATTTTTTTTTAAAAGATTCATATAAGTATTAACTCATTCATACTTAACGTTACGTAACTTCATATGCATATGTAATATGCAGTATTTTTGTCACATTCTCTATGGCAAACGTTTCTCATGAAATTACTCTCAGGAGGTTTCTTGAAGGGTTTTGTGACATAATACTTGTTAGCAAGGTGCATTTCTAAATTTCATTTCTAAATTAATCTGATTAAAAGGTAATGGTGAATTAGAAACAGTCACGATAGACATGAAATTTAAAGTTAGTTTGCTACAAAATTTTCAAAATAATTGTCGATTGAATAGTAATTTTTTTGAAAACAGAATTCTAAGGTACCGTTTGAAAACAACGTGTTCAAATGGAATTAAAAAAAAAAAAAAAACCTCAAATTTCAAAAATCTATCACTTTGTTGTTTTAAGTCAAATGAGATGATTTTTTAAAATCACACAAAAATGATGAGATAAGCGAAACAAATTAGTATATATATGAAATAAGATCTATAATGCATTTTTTTTCAAACCTTTTCAAATTTTTAGTCTATTTCGTTTATTAATGTTCATTTTCAATTCACAGTTTAACCAAACACATTTTTAATTCTAATTTATAAAACTCCATCTTTAACCATTGTTTTAAATAAGTCCTAAATCGTTATTAAAAAAAAAAAGTCCTAAGGGTTAGTTTTGTGGTGTAAGTTTGAGTTAGTAAGATTTTTAAGTTTTCAATAGTAATTTTTGTTGACTTTTTCAGAAAAGACAAAAAAAAATTTCAGAAAAAGACAAAAATTGAATTGATGGGTGTAAGTTTAAGTTTACACTCCAACGGGCCCTAAATCTTTTTTTTTTTCAAATTAAAAAATTATGATAAAATTATTGCCTTTCTTTTTTTAAATAAAAAAGATCTAAAATGACCTCATATTTTTAAATTTTCAATCTCACGTATAAAAATTTATTTTTTAAATATGATAAAAATAATAAATTATTTATATTAATTTTTCTAATCAGTCATCTATTCCACGAGGACTCTATCCGGCAGGGCTAAGGACAAAATCGTTTCTATCTTATGTCTTTTTATAAAATATATAACAAAAAAAATAACAAAAAATTAAGAAAAATAAGAAAAATAAGAATTTATGGGGTTCAACTTTTTGTCAAATCAAGCTGGCCCCTGATGGTTTCCTCAGAGAACAATTTGCGTGCACTACTATTCACCAAAAAAATTTGCGTGCATTGCTACGTGTTGGGCAGAGGACACAGAAAATCCATTTTACTGGTGGCTGAAAAGATAGTCCCCTATCGACACGTGTTTTTTTCAGAGTATTTCTAGGGGTAATCGTATTGAAAACCCCGTGTCAGCGGGTTTTTATTATTGTAACAGGAAAGGAACCGAGTCGTTAATCTCACCGTTACCGATGATTTGAGCAGAGAAGCTGTACGACGGTCCACACTTTTTTCTTTATCTATTTTTTTTTGTTGGTAAACAGTAAATACAAGGTGAGAATACATAAAAATCCAAAGTCGACCACAAATGATCTTCAAAAGGAGGAACCGCGTGTTCCTTCCACTCATTAAACTCGATTGATCACTTCTCTGTCTCTCTCCACCAAACTACTACACATGGCTGTGTTCCAATAACAAGTGTTTTGTTATTAGTTTCTTTTTATTATTATTATTATTCATAAAGTAAGTGTTGGGGTTAGACTTCGTATTCCCAATAATGACGTTAGCTTTAACAGTTTATCTAACGAACGATGAACTCCCTATTCTAACGCCTTCATATTTGGGCCGGACCCAACTCATTGTAAAGTCAATAACGACGACCACGCTCGTACAATTGGTCGGACCCAATGACGTGATTCGTTCGAAATTAAGCATCGAACATCGAACTAACGGATCAAAACTGATCTTTCATTTATTGACTTTATTGGCCGCGAACGATAGATCATAAGGACAAAGCCTTATTTTCTATTCGTCGTTCGTCGTCATATTCAACAAGGCTTATATGGTTATACTCTCTATAACAGTCGAATCCAATGTCGACGATGATGTGTCATACCATTATGATAACTGATCAGTTCATAACTGACAAAAGGAAGCACATTAATAACCGCTAAGCCATAATCTGTGGAACATTACAATAACTGTTGAGTTCATATCATGACAGGTGTCCCCAGTGGACAACAAGGGAAAACCGCTCAACATCAGTTATTGGTCATTCCTCTATAAAAAGAGGAGGACCTCCCTTCAGAAAAGGAAGGGACTCTTCTCTGAATTCTCATACTGTTATTCTGTCAAAACGTTCCCAGAAATCATTTTGTACTTGAGAATATCCATACACAGTGAATACATTATACTCACAGAGGACGTAGTCCAATTGGCGAACATCTCTACATCTTGGTGTTGATGATTCGCTCTCTCTCTCTCTTTACTACTTCTGTTTCCAATTATTTTCATACTAATTTGCTTTATGAGTTTCAATAACGATTGTCAAGGGCCCATTCAACTGTTTGTTTATTCATTGTCATTAACTTTCTGTTAAATTTTGACTGTAGAAAAACTAGCATCTACAGTAAGAATATATTAAATTTCATAGACAGATCGATCACAAAAATATTTATGAGAAAATTTTAATGAACTCATAAATAAATTATATTAAATTATAATTTTTAAACAATTGTTAATTAGATCAATAACTCATAATACTTACATATCATTAAAGGTCCTCGCTTTTTACTTATGTGGGAGTGTTTCAATATCAAGTTAATAAAGGGAAGTTATTTAATAGTTACATACTTTATTTGCAGTTGGAATTTAAATCATATGGAATATAAACTTTTCACTTTTATAAAACTTGGTCTCCAAGTTTTTTGTTTTGATATTTTTTTCCTGAGTTTTTTAATTTATTAGAGTAGGGCTCATTTAGTCAATTTTCACATTTAAATGGAAGACTGATTTGAAATATTTATATCAAAGTTTGTATTAGATTTAGAAATTTTTAATAAAAAAATAAGGTTTTATGTATTCACATGAGGTATATGTATGTTTTTTTGATTATTTTGATGAAAATTAAACCATTGGGCATCAATATACTAAATACTCTACTACAATGTATAATTTGGATAGTGTAATTACACTGTTTTACAAATGGTCTTAGGATTAAATCGCACTTAATGGCTAATGATAAAGACATGAGTTATGTTCTATTGTATCATATGATGTTTAGTTTAAATCTCTTCAAGATTAAGAAAAAATAATTAAAATAGGCATTTTCACCATAAAAGATCATATAAACTAAATGATCAGACTTATGATATGTGTATACTCCTAAACTTTAGATTAAAAATTAGATAGCATAAAGATTTAATGAGATTTATAAACATTTCCTTTTTTTTTTTTTAAGAATAATGAGATTTATAATTGTACAATATTGATTATCAAAATGAAAGAAGAAAAGAATTAAAAAGAAAAATAGAGCATAAGGGTTTAATGTATTTGCCTACAACCATGGATTATAGGGAAATATAAAAATTTTACTAATAAGAAGCACTATAAATAAACTAATATGTGTTAGATTACACACAAAATCAAGTAACTTAGTTATAGATTTGGTAGGACTTTCATGTTATAGATTTTGCAACTAGTAGACTTTTACTCTATATATATATGTATTTATTTTTTTCCTTTTAGTCTTTTTCTTATTGGTTTTGGCTAGAGGTTTTTAACGAGGCATATGTGATGGCTGCTTTCAAGAAAAAAGTTCTGGCTCGATCTTATGAAACTATCTTCTGACTGCTTCTAGATTCCTTGCTAGGTATCTTGTTTTTTTTATCCTTTTGTTGATTATATCTTTCCCCTTAGAAGAATTTTCTGAAAATTATTTTTTTCTTAATTTAATAATATTTAGTGGACTGAAAAAGTGATGGTGGTGGTATAGGGATGCCGACTTAAGTGGGATGCCTGCACCTTGTGGTTTCTATCACACAGTTTATTCACAAATCAAAAAAAAAAAAAAACTTAGTAAGTTACCAAATTAATATTACCAGATTAATCACCCACAAGTAGAAATAATCCAATTAATGACAAAAGTCAACTTATTCCTAAATGTTCCCAGTTCCAATAAGATATTCTGATATTGAATAGTTAAAAAAACATTTCCCCTTATTTATTTTTTTTTTTATTTTTAGTCAAAAGTAGTTTGGACGGAAGTTATTGAAGAGGGTACAAGAGTGCATGAATGGCAATAGTCAAGAAAATGCGTTAGGGCACATGGACAGAAATTGTTACGGGAGAATGCGGGAATGCAAGGAGGATCCTTTTTCGAATATAAATGCTCTAATACCATACAAAAAATGAAAGCAAAAAAAGAAAAAAAGAGAATATCAAGATGATTTCGTAATATGTCTACAATCACATATTTAGAAAAGAAAGAGATTTTATTAGGAACAAGTACTATAAATGAACTAACTTCATATAAATAGAAGTTACAATTTATAAAATCAAGTGAGTTACCAAATACCAAAACCTCACCTAAAATAAAAAAAAATAAATAATTTTTCTCTTAAAAAAATAAAGTATTTCTCAAAAAGTGAAATTTCCCTTGTATTAATAAGAGAAATTGATCTCTCAAAAAATTTAAATATATATATATATATAAACTGTAGTGGGATTCTTAATTCCTTCGTCTTACATGTAGCAAATTATTTTCAGTTAAGATTTCCGATAGTTCTTTAACCCAAAAAAAAAAAAATCTATACATTTCGTTGGTAGATATATTTTTGATTCATATATATATATATATAGATAATATTTTTGATTCATATATATATATAGATAATATTTTGATTCATATATATATATATATATTGGAATTTGGGAGTGGAGGATCTACACTTTTTAAGTGAAATTAGGTGTGGTATTACTGCTAAATTATGCTTGCAATCACATCAAAAAAAAATTTGTGTTCTCTTGAATTATTTTTTATGTGATTTAGATATTTAAAAACCGAAATGTAGTCGTAAAGATCCCCGACATGAAAGTTCTCCCTTTTATTTGAATTCTTCGTTGTTTTCCATTGGATTCTGTCTTCTCTATATTTTATTAAGTAAGGGAAATACAACATCACTTTTAAAAACAATACGCGATTTGTTTTTAGGGACACATTTTTTCTTTTATGTACAAAACCACTTATAACAAGAAGAATTCTTCAAAGAGACTTCTCAAAATGGAAATTTCTTGGAAAACATTTTTTGTTTGGGAAAATTACCAAAACACCTTTTTTTTTTTTTTCATCTATTGATCAACATAATACAAATTCTCTTAATAAGACACAAATTTTAGTTTAATTTTGTGTCGTATTGATCTAGTGTTAATTTTTTGTGTCATGTTGGAACAATGGTCTCTAAATTTATCTCATTTAGGTATTTTCCTCAAAATGTTTTTAACACTAAACCATGCGCAAGAACTTTTATTAGTGGTAGCAAACATAGCTAAATAGTAATTTCACACCTAATTGCACCACGACATATAGAGCTTGAATCCTCCCATTTCAATCTTTTTTTTTTTTTTTAAGCACTTTTTGATATTACATATTCTTTGTCCATCTAATTGAGAATTCTTATCTTAAAAGAAGAAATCTAGGACAACCCTGATCTCTTAAAATTCCTCTTTGCTTAACACCTACAAGATGAGTAGTGCGAGATACGTAAATCACCGGACTACTTGTTGTTGGTTAACCAGCTTTGCGAATTTTCCCCTATAATGCAAGTTGAGTGACGGCAGGCGCAAGAGGAAGATAAAGAGACGCTATTCTCTTAGATACTTCTTTTTTGTGCTACACCACCCCGGTTCAATTAAACAATGCCAACTCGACTTCGTTGTTACCTTCATCGGTTAACCGGCTTTGCGAATTTTCCCCTATAATTCAAGTTGGGTGGCGGCAGGCACAGGTGGAAGATAACAGAGACCTATTCTCTTAGGTACCTTTTTTTTTTTTTTTTTTTTTTTTTTTTTTTTTTTTTTTCTTCGTGCAACACCACCAGCCAGTTCACCTAAATGCCGAGTCTTTCCACAACGCCAACTCGAATTCGTCATTACCTTCAAAATAAGGCCAAAAACTGAACCAATTTACTAGACAAGCAAAAGAAGCCGTAGTAGTTAGGGTTTAACTATATAAATACTAATTCACCAAATTTTGTGTGCAGAAAATTTGGCTACAAGATTGATAGTTTATCTATTAAAAAAAAAAAAAAAACTTTTGAAGTCATTGGATTCGTTATCGTCGTTCAAAAACCTCTTCCCTTCTTCCACTCCGTTCCGAAGAGTAACTAGGACCAATTCAGTTACGTTTTCATTCAATTGGAATCTGAGCTCTTCTACTTCATTTTTATTTACTTAACTTATATTTTTTTATTACTTTTCCCTCTCTTTTCTTTTTTAATTTTTTAATTTTTTTTTTCTTCCTTTCCATCATTCCTTAAGTACCATAGGTTTGATCCTACAGAATCTGACACATTTTCTCATTGAGTGAAAGGTACGAAATAAATCAATCCTTCTTTCTTAATGAAAGCAATTTACATATTTTATTCTTTCATTTTCTTTTGCTGGATGAAGATAGTTTGAGACTATAGTAGGACAACAATACTAGATTTGAAGCATTCATTAATTTATTCAATGGGTAAATAAATTAGTAGGTGCATTTGTGACTAAACTGGCACCACTCTTTTTACTTATCTGTCCCAAGAATTCTAAACTTTAATGTGTTTGGTAGTAGAGAAAGTGGAAGGAATGAGAGATGTGGAGGAATTAGTAAAAGGATTTTGACATTTATGATTGTTTGGTCTGAGAGAAAAGTGAAAGAAAATGATTAGGGAAGAGACTCCAAATCTTTCAAAATACCCTAATTTTGATCTCTCATAAATTGAAAAGATTATTAGAAGGATTGCATATCAAATATATAAGAAAAATGATCTCTTCTTCCTTCGCCATCTCTCTCTCACCTAATTCCACTTTCTTTTTTATTTTATTCCTCATCCTACCAAACATATCCTAAATGTCTTTTTTTTGAAAGTTGAAGGTGGGAAAATTCAAGTTTTACACCTGTCACTTAGTGATCAGATGTGAAAAAATATAAGATAATCATTAAAATAGGTTATTTATTTACGGGAACACTCTAGCTATATGATATACATAAACGTTAATTGAGGAAAACTTAAATCGAGGTGCTCAAGCGATTAACTAAAGACAAGGGACTAGAGAGCGGAGAAATTGATATATTACCATACAAAAAAAATGGAGAAAAATATATTCCATCTCAATGCACTATATCTATAATCTTTAGAAGGAAAACTGCTATAGTCTGATATAGAAATTAAGGAAAAAATAGTGGAATATGTTCTAACATAAAGAGGAAATTAAAGAATGTAGTACAAACACACACGGCACACACACCCAAGCTAGGTATAAATATATTTTATTTTCCTTTTAGGAGGAAAAGCACTCAAAATTTAACTTTTATCATGAAGATGTATAGAATTAAATTGAGTGAAAAAGTTAGGTGGAGATCATGTACAGAAAAAAAAAAAAAAAAAAAAAAAAAAAAAAAAACAACTGATTATTGACAAATTATAATTTGTTGCAAAAAAGTGTTTTTATTTTTCTCAAACAAGAAGACAATGGATGTACGTAAATGAAAGAGAGTGATAGCATTTGAGATAAAACGATAATCATTTGGATCTGATGCTACACTGCAGCTCAATATCTCAGGGGATTAATTCTATTATATAAGTTTATTATTAACTTTTGTCTTATATCATGACAAAAAGATCTAATATGGTTGCGTGATTACATATCTAGCGATAAGTTCAGAGCTTATTTTATCATATATTAAAGTCTCGAGTTCGAATCCAACGTTTAATTGTGGGATTAAACGTAAATTTTTCATGTTAACAAGTCTACAATCATATATTTTATCATATATTGTGGAGTTTTAACCTAATATCGAATTATCCTGAAGTTAAAACAAAATACAATTGTAGACTTGTTAACATGAAAAATTTACGCCCACTTCAAAATTAAAGTCTCGAGTTCGAATCCCACGTTTAATTAAAAAAAAAAAAAGGCTATATATGAAAGGTACGAGAGATATAAGAGCAAAAAAGGTGAGAGAGAGAGAGAGATAATATTATTTAACTTAAGGATATATACATTGAACAAATCAAAGTTACTTAGTTAGGTCAAGTTACTGCAAAGATGAGAAATTTCCTAAAAAGGCATTAATGCGTAGTTTATGCATCCAAATGGAGTTTGGTCCCTTTAAAAATAAATAAATAAAATAAGCACTCTTTACTAATCATATCTAACACTTGAGTAATCAAAGCTCCAATTAATTATGGCATCACAAGGTCAATTCATCTTTTTATGGTACCATAGGGATGACAATGGATTCGGGACGAGGCGATCTTGTCGCCAAACAGCTCCGTGAATTAAAACACCCCCAATACCCGCCCCATAATCCGTTTAAATTAATGAGGATGGGGCATGTTTTTCTCGTCTCGGGTTCGGGGTACTCATAGAATGCTCCATTAACTCTATTATCTATTTTTATGATATGAAAATAAAAAATTATAATAAAAAAGAAATAAGAAATAAAAATGCAAAAATATGAAGCTTTAAATAAAAATAAATCCAAATTATAATGTTCAGTTTTTCATATATCAAAATGTTAAAATTTAGTACTTGAAATCTTATGTATTATAAACTATAATATTTATAGTATAAAAGTAATATATAACTAAACGGGGCGTGTAATAGGGAATAAGGTCAGGTACCCCTAAACCTATCCCCGCCCCCGTCACTTGTGATGGATTAAATTTTTAACTCGCTCGTAACCCAAACCCATTTAGATCGGATTTTTCCGCCATTTAAGCTGGGTCTCAGTGGGTTAACAAGTTGATGGGGAAAATTCATGTCAAAATAATTTATCATTTCAATTCAATTCAATTACTTAAATATTAATATTTAATATCTAGGGTAAATTGCTGAACTTTCAACCTTTTGTAACTTTGGTCCCTGATTTTTATTTTTTTTGGTAGTTGAAATGCCCCTAAAATATTGAAGTGGTGTTACAATAGTCATTTCCGTTAATTTTTTGTTAGAATTCGTTTGTAACTAACGGATCTATTCTTACTAATGGATTCCATCCAAAAATGAATGAAAATACTACTATAATAACATTTTTAATATATTATGATCATTCCAGCTATGAAAAAGAACAGGGAACACTTCTAAACTATTAAAAATTAATTGCTACATATTCATTTATGTTCATTTTGGACAAGGCCCATTAATAATTGAATAAAAAATGATGATAATTAATGGATTCCGTCCAAAAATCGAAAGAAATGACTATTGTAGCAACATTTTAATAGTTTAAGGGCGTTCTAGCTACGAACAAAAGTTAAAATACCAAAGTTACATAAGATTAAAAGTCAAGTAATCAACCCAACAACTTACCCTAATATTTATTATATGGCCATAATCTTAAGTCTAATAAAATAATTAATATTAAAAGGCAAGTTAATTAAACGGAAAAGTGACAAGACATAATAAAAATATGGTGGTTCTATTGACACATATCTTTTAACTTTCTTTAAACACCCACCCCTCTTTAAAATGATTGAATTTGTTGATTACACATGCCTATATAATCCAAAATTATCCCCAACTATTTTCACCAAATAAAAAGTATCTCTCCACTTTCAAATTTCTTTTCACATCCACTTTTTTTTTATTATTATTTGATGTCCTACTTTAATAATATCTCATTAACGCTGATTAAGAAACTTATTCGATATGTGTAGCGCCTGGAGAAAATTTCTTTTGTTTTTAGTTTAGATAAATATTGCATAGAAATTGCTTTGTTTGACATTCAAGTTTAACTTATACTAAACTATACTTTTTTATCTTAGTTTTTGCCTTTTTTTGAAAAGTAAACAAAATTTATAAATAGTTTTTAAAAAGTTAACCAACTACAACTTAAAATTCTATTTTCAACCGGCGAACCAAACGTAAATATAATCTCTTTTAGTTATTTTGAATGAGAAGTGACTGAATGTGCTCACTTTTCCTTATCTCCTCTCGAGTTTTCTGCGTTTATTTGTTCCACTTGTAATTTTATCCAGTATCCGTTCAATTTCTTTATTATTTACCTCTATTTGTCGATGTTATTTAGTTGATCTTTTTCTCTTGTTTTATATTTTTCTTCTTAATGGAATTTTCTGAAATACTCTTCATTATTGAATAGTAAAAATTAAGGTGATCAAAAATATGGTTCTATTATAGGTTTCAAAGTGTAATGTTTATGTGTTGTCTATTTGGAAGATTTGATATACAGATATGTGTGAAAAATATATATATATATATATAATTGAGTTTCCTTTCTATGATAAAATTTTACTTACGTACTTAAGTGTTAGAAAATCTAGATATGAAAACTTGAAACAAGTAATGAATACGCTTTCTTTTAAGCGTTATTTGCCCCCTCTACTCCTCAAAAAGAGATTACTTTAGGTTGAACAACAAACCTCTTCTAGGATAAAATAAGCATTCAGAACGAATTTTAACACCAAGCAAAAGTGAAAATTTGGAAACAAAATAGAAAACAATATTTCTGGAAGAATAGCTACAGGAGAGAGAGAAAACAAAAAAAAAAAAAAAATTTTTTTTTGAGTGAATCAAATCTGATTTCTCTGCAACTCTCTATAGAAGTTTAAAAATTTTTTGTTACATGGAAAAAAACTGCAATTCAAAAAACGTATTTTTTTCTTTTAAAAAAAAAAATACCCCTCAAGAGGTTTTAGAAGACGTATTTTTTTTTAATTTTTAAATGCAATCCTTCAAAAGGTTACATCTTTTAAGAATTTAAATTTAAATTATTAAAATTTAAAAAATAAAATAAATAAAGCACACGCATCAAGTGCGCCTAGTAAGCGCCTCAATGCCCAAGCCGCGAGCGTCCAAGCCACATAGGCACTTCCCACCATCTCATCCATTACCCTTTCATCGGTGGGAAGTAAAACTCATTACAAGTGCTCAACACTTTTATTCATTTCTCATGTAGGACTTTTATACTTGGATATCAATACCCGACAACATTAAGTTTATATACGAAGAAAATCCAACAGTAAGTCTATAAATTGTCCTTTTGCTTGATGGTTTTTATGTAAATAAAGAATTTCAGCAATAAAAATACATGGACAGTTAAGAGATGTGTCTATAGAATCAGTCTTAAATTATCAAATATATTATATAGTCTTTCAAAAAAAAAAAAAAAACCGTATTCTGTCTCATATGCATATTGCGCTGGTAGGGCCCGGAATAGATTGACAAGTCGAGTCCTCCATGTCTAACATTTAGTTCTTTCAAGGAAATTAATTTTATGTGGACCTCGCATCTTTAGCACTTATTATTATTTTTCCATCAATACCAACCTTCCCAAAAGTACGTGACATAGCTTGCTATATATATGTCGTTGATATCAATGCTGACAAGAAAGATATACGACCAGTGGAATATTTTTGCAAGATAACTTTTTTATAAATATTTTTTAAGATGTTCATTTATATGGACGAAGTTCTTAATGGTTTCCCCCCCTTAATCATCAGTTATTATCATCCAAATTATTAAGACAAGTAGATATTTCTTTAATTTTCATAAATGTTTTTTTTTTTTGACAACCATCCAATTTATCACAACTAATCTATATCAACAAAACTTTACTAATGGATAAACATTGAAGTAACTATACTCAATTGTGATAATCGAAGCAGCAAACTGAGGTTTCCATGATTAGCTATACGGTTTTGACGCATTTTGCCAAACAATATATATATATATATATATATGTTAAAAAAAGAATGGTGATGAAAAATTTAATTTAGGTTTTGGCCAATATTTGTTGGATCTAAATTATGGAAGGAAAACAAAATATGCCTAAGGCACTTTGATCTAATGACAACAAAATGAGGTTGGGGAAGGCTTTTGGGAGAAAGAGATAAAATAGCCTACATATTTACTGAAGCAAAAAGAAGTAAATAACATATTTGTTGATAAGTACATTTTTATTAATTATTTATTATTTACTTCAATATTTTCACAGATATGCTATTTAGTATTTGCTTATTACAACTTCTGTAAATTTGATATCTACTATATATGTTGTTTATTCCTTGTTATTTATTTACAAGATGACATATTATTAGAACATGTGATCTTCATTAAAAAAAAAAAAAAAAAAAAGAAGAAAAATTAAGGAATAGATATAAATATTGTGTATCAACTAGAGTTGAATTAGTCATGTAAATTATGTGCGACTCCTGAACTAGCTAGCTAGTGACACCTAATCAACTACTAATTCTATCATTCGGCAAAACAAAACGATATAATAACAATAATAATAATAAACAAATAAACAATCTACTAACTCTATCCCTCATGTTCTCTCAAATTCAGGGTGCTAATAGCCCCTGAACAGTTAGCAGTGTAATATTTTCGTACTTAAAAATTTTTTTTTTTCCCCAGGCCGAATAATTGACGAACCTTATAATAATAGTTTTGCTCCTGATCACAAATTAATGATGGAATTTAAAATTTTGATGAAGGTAATCTCATGTTTCCATCACATTATACGTACCTTTACTCAATTTTTAAACTATGTTTCCATCACATTATATGTACCTCCACTCAGTTTTTAAAATTTTATTTCTTATTGTTAATATTCTTTAATAAAGTATAATTGTACTAATATTTTAGAACAAATATATATTAATGTCTCATTTAATAATTGAAACATTTATTTTTTTTAACAAGCAAAGTTTGCCGAAAAGAAATAAATAAAAAATGGCTCTTGCAATCTTAAAACATACATAACTGGCCTAAAATAAGAATAACAACAAAACCAAACTCAACAAAAATGAAAACATGATAGAAAATAAGAAATCAAGAGAAAGTATTAAGATTTTCTCACTTTAAACCCCTTCTTACTACGATACCTAAGTCGATAATTAAAGGACTTTCCCTTCTGCATCTCCTTTGTCAATTTTTTTCCTCAAAATATGTATATCCGTTAATTTGTCTCAAGAGCGCGAAGTAACAATCTCCATATCTTTCTGAGCAATTATGCAACGTAGAGCATTGCCAGTTTCAGGACTTATATTTTCATCAGATTCATGATCTGCTACATCTGCCCAAAATTGTTTTTCTTTGGCTTGCCTTTGGGAATTAACTGGTATATACAAAATCTCCGCCTTGCTCCTACTCTAGTTGATCATTCGTTTCAAAATTTTTGTTTGAAACATACAACTACATTTAATTTTATAGAAAATTATTTGTAGTTGGATTTACTAAGAACTTAAATTTTCCATATTATTTCCTATGTCGTATGATTTTGCTTTTATGTTTTTTGAGACTGGATGATTGATGATCGAATAGATGTCTTGAAAAATATGATTTTCCATTTTTAGGAAGTTCTATGAAATTTAACATGTTTTAAGAAAGTTCTTATAAAAATGCAGGCACAATCCAATCATCCAAATCTAATGGATTTTGGATTGGATTGGAAGACAACAATGTATTGGATTGTCTAATCATCCAAATCCAATGTATTGGATTGGATGAAAGTTGTTATATATATATATATATATATATATCCATAATCAGATTGGACGATGGATATCTATAAAAAAAGTTGGTTTTGATCTAAAACCACCCATATAGATATGGTATATTACGCAATCTTTTCATTATTAATTTATTAGCAAGAACATAAAGATGTTTTTGGAAATAATAAATATATTATCATTGTATTAATGAGACTATTAATGCGTTTGGTGCACTAATTAGAAATGAAATTTTTAGGTTAGAGTTGGTTGACTTTTGAAAAAATGGTTATATTTTTGTTAATTTTTCAAAAAAAAAACAAAAACTGATATGAAAATTTTAGGTCCGAACCCAAATGCATGTCTTTCTGATTGTTTAGAAAATTAGTACGTCTCTTAATACCAATCTTCAAACACCTTTAATTCGTTTGATTCAACTAGTTCAGATACTGTAGATCTAGGCCTTTATTTTCTATGTCACTGTTATCTGTTTTTTTAATGGCTATATATGTAAGCTTTGAAACATTATATATAAAGACAGTGACGTACGTCTTAAACTTTTTTTTTACTCTGTTCAATCAATTTAACTAAAACTATTAAATAGTTTGCAACGTAATGTGGGAAGTTTTTGTCACCAGCTAGCTAGAATTTTTATTTAACTTAAATTGGAGAAATAGTGATACGCACGTACACTTACAACTATATATATATATATATATTATATACACGTATATTATATGCAGTCTTATGCAGAAAGTCTTAAGAAGAAGAAGGTTTTACAATTAATTTTTGTACTTGATGGCGTATTCTGGAGGCCTACGCCACATATGGATCAGAGTAATTGCGTTAATTCCACAATCACTTCTGCACAAAATTAACTTTCACTTAATTTATGCATATATACATGCGTAATTTATATTTTTGAGTGCCTGTGACATTATTATATATATATATATATACACACACACACACATATACCCATGTGTAATCCACGACTAAGAAGCTGACACGTGTGAACTCAATTGTGATGTTACTTTCCTCGGTTGTCCTTTGAACGTTGATCTTTGACGTGAATCCTGTGGATATTGCAAGGTTCTTTATTACGTACCAATAGATATTAAAATAATACATCCTAATCTTTTAAGGATTTTTTTAAAATAAAACAGAGCTGATGTGATATATAAGTTTTATTTTTTTTAGTTAAAAAAAAAAAAAAAAAAGAGTTATCATTTTTTTAATTAGTGAGTATCCATTAATTTGTCACTTTAATTAATACTTTAATTAAAATTGATGGAACAATACTTTTTGACACTTCTAAATATCTATAGATTAACAGCAAAAATATGCATTCTCACAACGCAATTTCACGAGCCTCCCGGAATATTGTTTTCAACCTTCTAGGTAAATATGTATTCTTTTTTTTCTCTGTCATTTTTTTTAAAACCGGATTTGACTAAAAGGTTTTTAATGAGGCATGTCTGGAAATGTTGGCAAAGTATGGGTTCGGCCCTTGCTTCTGGGATCATCTCCCCTAACTTTGGGTATCCATCCCAAACCGGTGGCTGATTGTTGTCTGGTTTTTCTACTTTGTGCTTTGTTTTATTTTTCTTTTGTTCGCTCCTTGCATGTAGTTTATATATATTTTCAATTACGACTCTCCTGTATTGGTAATTTTTTTTTTAACAAAGTTCAATAGGGGTAAGAAAGTGATGATGGTGCTAGAGCGGTGCTGCTCTAGTCAAATATTTTCATATACCTACTGATTCTTAACTCCATCTTTTGTTTTAAAAAAATGTTAACTACAAAAAAGACAAGGTTAGACAAATGGCATAATTCATGTAACATGATAAACAACATAATATTACTTCATATATCTTAATTATATCAAAAGAGTAAATATCTTGTTCCACTGTCACTTTCGTCCGTAAAAAACGCAAGTATTGGTTGCATTTGATGTTTTACTCCTTTTTTTTTTCCCTCCCCCCCCCCCCCCCCCCCCCCCCCCCCCCCCCCCCTCTCTAGCTGCATATTTGACTAGACACATGCTGCTTCTTAGGAGTCAAATGTTGAGTTGGCTTTTTGCTTCATGCAAACAATTGAGTTGACCCACCATATTTAAGTGCAATTACACTATTGCAATTGATTTAGTTCAAAAAAAAAATCAGCCTAAACAATAACTAGAAATGTACATGTCAATTTGTACTAATAAAACGATTCATATAGTTTATCATTTTATAAATTTTGCTTTAATAGTACCACTCATTTAATCCTCTCAATTTTGTTTTAATTTAATTGAGAAAAAAATTTTTCCATTATTAAAATAAACGTTTTCCCAAAAAAAAGAAGTTTTTCTGGGGAAAAAAATGAAAGCAAATAGCACTATGTAGTTATTTACTTATTTATTTGTGTTTTTGGCTAAATATTGTTTTAATTTAAGAAGAGCAAAGTCTTATACCACAAAAATTCAAGATTCAGCAAGATTTAATAAAAACAAATAAGACGAATGTAAAATAATTTGACAACATAGAACTTAGCATTTATTTTCTTAAAAAGAATTGATGGAGAAAATTTAGAGTTTAAAAAATTGAAATTAGAGTTAAAAAAATGCGAGTGTACATATGGATTTTGAAAAAAAAAAATATATATATATATATATTTAATGAGTAATGTGATATATCTATAATGGTTTATTGTAATAAAGATAAGATATATTTAAGTGGAAATATTTGTAATTAAAGAGTGTAAATAGAATGAGTTTTTAGATAATTGCATAACCAACCTAATTGCCAAGAAAAAAAAAAAAAAGATCTAGAAAACGAATAAGTAAATAAATAACTCAATGATATAACCAACTCATGTTTAATTTTATTCCGTCAAATCATAAACAAAAGTCAGTCTCTACGGCATCTCTCATCGGTATTCAAAATGGCTTGGCAGAGGAATTTTCAAATTTGTTGTAAGACTACCTAGCAATGAAAGTCTCAATTTTAAATTTTTTTTGTCAAATTATTTTAATTTTAATTAGTATGATGTACAAACCAATGAAGGATGTAGGCACATATACTTTATAGGTACTTTCATAATTTTGAGTGGATATAGTAATTTTTTATGTGATCACAAGTTACCATAGATCCATGAGAAAATAAACTAAAACGTGATATTAAAGCAAGTGATAAGATGAATATTGCTAGCATTTCTTCTGAAAAATGCTTTGAGTATCAAATAGAATGAAAATTTTATGGTTAAATACAGAAAATTGTTACTAACTACGAACACCAACTCTAATCCGAACTTTTGAATACCAACCTGTATTGTATATGAGTTATCTTTTTTTTATTAGTATTAATGGTGAGAATATAAAGTATTGTCACATCTAAAAGCTCAACTTATTTCATGTTAATTGTCTATCATAGATATTTTCTTTAGAGATCTCTAATCTCAACTTTCTCATTGAAAATTTAATTTTGTTGTTTGTGATCAAATTTGATTTATGATTGCGATGAGTTTTCTTTCAATTTTTATGATTAAGTTTGTGCGTTGTGTGTGTGTTTTTATTTTATTTTATTTTTTTAACTTCTACTATTATAATTGCATATTCTTGGTCAACTTCTAAATACAAATTTTACTTTTATTTTTCTACGTTATGAAAATTTTAATTAGAAGTTAATACGTGCATCACACATACCTCAACTAGTAATGAATTTAAAAACACGTAACAACAAAAATTTTATTTCGGATATTGGTTATACCTTTTCGAAATTATTATTACGTGAATAAGCGCTTTATTATTTTGGTGAAAGAATTTAACACTACTATTTTTATATGTTATGTGTAAGATACCAAAAATATAATTGTTACCATTACTATAGAGGGGGGGTTGCCTAGTTGATGATGATTTTAATGAAAGCCTCAGTGGAAAACCTAGCTTGAAAGAGAAACTGAAACCACCTATTTCTATCTTTATGCATACCATAGAAATAGAATAATATTTTTTTATTAACACACATAAAACAATTACATGTAATACAACACACACACACACACACACACACGGTACAAACAAACACACAAGCTCTTTGGTAAACCTTTTATACCCTAAACACATAAGCACTTTTAAAGGGTTTTCTCAACTCTTAACCAAGACTGGAAAGAAGGTCTAGAAAGAGAAAGATTATTGGTGTGACTGAGGAGTGAGAAACAAGAGAGAGAAACAAGAGAGAGAGAGAGATCCAGATGGGGAGAGGAAGGGTAGAGCTGAAGAGGGATAGAGAACAAATCAACAGGCAAGTGACCTTTGCCAAGAGAAGAAACGGGCTTCTCAAGAAGGCTTATGAGCTCTCAGTTCTCTGTGAAGCTGAGTTGCTCTTATCATCTTTTCCAACCGTGGCAAGCTCTATGAGTTCTGTAGCGGTTCCAGGTACATACATACATACATACATACATACATATATACACAAACATCTCTCTCTCTCTCTCTCTCTCTCTCTCTCTCTATTCTCTCTCTCTCTCTCTAGACGTGCATAAAAAAATGAGAAAAATGTTGTCACAAACTCATTTTGGTCCAAGATCTGTGTTTTTTGCAACTGGGTTTTTGTCTTTGGAGACTCTGTGTGTGAAAATGATTAGCTTTTCAACCATTTTCTGTTGTTAATTAGCAAAAAAAAGGAAAAAAAAAAAATCAGACTTCTTGGTTTTGATCTATTAATGAAACTGGAATTTCTCTCTTGAAGATTTGCAGCTAGAGATCTCTTTAATTTGGTTTCTAATGATTAAAAAAACTATAACTTTGATTAACTGAAGTTTTGAAGATCGGATTTTCATTTTTTTTTTTTTGGTGGATTTAAACACTAGTTCTGGTCTGGTTAACACTACAACTGTTATGATCCGAAGGCAGAGATTTGATGTCTGTGATGCGAAATAATAATAAAAATAATTTTTTTTAGAGAGAGAAAGGGATTTTTTTTTTTTTTTTAAATCTCTCTAAGTGCTTCTAAAAGCTGCAAAAATCCATACAATACAAAATATATATATATATATATATTTATATATATATCATGGAACCTTTTTCTGAAGGGTTTGGTGCCTTTCTTCTCACCGTTATATATTTCAGTCCAATCTTTTGTCGGTTTTCTCAGACAACCCAGCTATCTGTAATATCATCGAGGAAAAACAAAAACAGATCTAATATTATAACCTAATAATTCTTCAAGGAAAAATTATTTCTTGTACTTTTTGTTCTCTGCTGCTTTTAATTCTTCTTCTTTTTTGGTACTTTTTATATATTTAATTTGAGTTTTTGGAACGATTTTTCTTGAATTTAATAAGCATTTCAATGTCAATTAGATCTGTTAAAAAATGAAAATTAAATGAACAAAAACATAACATTATAATATAAAACCTTGAAATTCCAGCGGAATATATGTTTTCAAGAGCATCTCCTAAATACTAGAAACCATAGATATTGGATTTACTTATTGTTGATTAGAAAAAAAAAAAAATAGAGTTATGTACTCACGTATCTTTAAAAAAAAAATATTTGATGAATTTTTCTTAAGAAATCATATATTATAGCAGTATACGGGGTTTAATTCTTGTATTCAATTAATATGAGACAAACATCACCCCCACACACCACATACACAACACCACACCCCCCCCCCACCCCCCCCCCCCCCCCCCCCCCCCCCCCGCCCTTTCCTTCTTTTGCCTTTTGTTGGCCTTCTTTTCACATCTTTTCTCTGAGGTTTATATGATTTCTTGCCATATTCATATTGATCAATCTTCCATGAAATATTTTATAATAAAAATAATAAAGAATGCAATAAATTTTAATCATAAAATAATTATTGTTTATATTGTATGCTTAAAACACTACAAGTAATAACATTATTATTTATAAATGTCTGTCGCTATAGCCAGCAGAAGTGAAGTAATTCTTAAAAAGTTTTTGTTTTGTTTGTTTTGTTTTTGTTTTTTTTTTTTTTTTTTTTTTTTTTAATAATTTTTTTGTTTCTGTTTTGTTTTTTTGTTTTTGTTTATGTTTTGTTTTTTGTTTCTTCTCTCTCTCTCTCCCCTCTCCTCTCTCTCTCTCTCTCTGTGAATGTTGTTTGTGACAATCACCCTGCACAATCAGTTTCTGAAACTTCACCTTTTATTTTCATTTATGTGTTGTGTTTAAAAATTTTGAGGAAGGAGATTCTATCTTTTTTTTTTTTTTTCTTTTTTTTAAATAACTAGATTTTCGTACATATAATAATAATGTGTTATTAAATGATTATCTCTTCTTTCCAAAAAAAAAAAAAAAACAATGATTTTTTTTCGTACAATGTCATTTCGTCGAATATCAATGATTTACTCGCCAAAAAATATCGATTATGTCCTCTTATTACTTACATTAAAATAAATAAATAACAATCTATAGACTGATATATACACACATACACACACATATTACGAAAAACAACTTCTATATTATTATTAAGTACCAAGTTTACGGATCATTGATAAAATATTAAAAACATTCATTCATGGTTTAAGTGGTACAAATGCGGATGAGACCAGAGGAACTAAATTATTAGTTTCATTGTACCTTCTTTTTTTATATGGGGAAAAAATGTAATAAAATATTGATATTATGGAAGGTAAGAAAGCTTGTAAATAATAAATTCATGGCATAAAATGAGAAAAAAAAAAAAGTTAATTAAATTCTAAAATTAACGTTCTATTGAAAAGCACGTTGAGAAACAAGAGAGATGTTTTATCTGAAAATTAATTAGCATCTTTGCTTGTTACGTATGCCTTTGTCTAATTACCAATTAAAGATTTGATAATCTTTTGTTGTTGTCTTTTAAGTCATTATAAATGCTTTTCAAAGCTAAAAATGAGGTGTTAAGACCTTACCAAATAAGCTAAAGACTCGTGTTTCTAAATGCTATACACTGTGTACAAATGTCTATATCTGTCTTTCTTTATTTTTTGAACTTAGAATATCCGTGCAATGTGTGATACCAAAAATAAAATAAAATAAAATAAAAAATAAAAAATAAAAAATACACTCTCATTGTGGTACACACATATATCTATACTTTCTTTTTTATAATTCCAAAAGATGTCTAATCCTGAATAATGCTACTACTTAAGTGATATTAGAAAGACTTTGAGTTCTCTTGAGAGTTTAAGAAGGCATGATTGCAAAATTTTCTTCTCAGAAGCGAAAGATGCTTTTACTTGACCTATGTATTTACTAACTTTGCGATTTTCCTTTTCTCTATAATATTTATTTATGTATATATATATATATATATGTGCTTTTAATAATATATTTAGTTTTCACATAAAGGATGATATCATGAACATGACCTCACCAGGTTGAATCTATATATTTGTGAGTGACACTTGTATATGTCCCTCAAGGGAGATAATAACTGCATAGTTAATAATAAGTTTATAACGATAAGCTTTATATTTATATTTATATTTATTGTCATGTAATGAGATCTAATTTTCATATTTTCTCATCAAAATAATTATTTTATTAGATATAATATAATGGCTCATCTAATTCTCACTGAACAACACATCACTATAAATAAGATGTAAAATTTGAATCCCTGTTTTTGAAGCCTCATATAATCTACCAATTATGTGTATATCTCATATTAGAGCATGAATAATTAAGATGCTACTGGTAAATATGAATGATATTTGAAAAGGCGAATAACTTTTGGTATTTAGAATCTGACCAAGAAACCAATGTAATTTGATTGATATGTCTTGAAGTTGACACGTATGTCTGTTTTCTTTTTCTTTTTCTTGGTATGCCTGTTTTCTATTTCGTTTCTTCTATTTCTTTTCTTTTTAATAACTTGCTAATTTAAAAAAAAAAAAAAAAAAAAGAAAAAAAAAAGACATTTATTTTTAATTGAATGAATAAACAATTTTTTATTCTTGTGATATATGTAAATTTTAATTTCCTCTAAATAATGTCGACTGGTATTCCAAGAATCTTCAGTACTTTCTACTTTTGGTCTTATCATGTCTACTTAATGATTAGTTTTTGACACATTATCATGATTAATTAGAGTTTTAGGGAAATGTAAACTTAAATGAATAAAAGTCACATTTTAATTTTTAATAATTTGTAACAGATATTCGAATTGACAGAAAGCAACACCTAAAAATACATGATATATGTACTTCTGCAATGTGACACTTGCATACTGCATAAACAGTATCACTCTTGTTAATAGTTACATACTTGAGGGCATGTTTAGCAAAACGTAAAAGAATATTATAATATATATATATATATATATTATAATTTGAAATTAAGGAAAGTAAAAGAATAAGAATGAGTAGAATTTTATTAGCTTTTTAATAGTACAGCTTATTAATTAGCATGAAAAGAAACAATCCAAATTTTTTCTATTTTTTTCTCTAATTTTCTTTATATTGTTTACTGAATTTAAAAATAGGGATATTATGAATGTAACAATAAAATAAATAATTAAGTATTAAATAAATCATATAAACTTATTAAGATTATACTATAATAATTTGGTATTCATCTTCTTTACCGAGCAATCAATTCAAAGGGGGTTTAAACTATTAAAAAATGTTTGGAGGCACCATTGCAAGTAAAAAGTGAATCTCATATGGGATTTTCATGTTATGGGATCCACCTTTTATTAGTAAGTGATATTGAACACTATCAGTGACCCTTAGTATTGTTCTAAATACTGTCATTCACTTTTCTTCTTTCTTATATTTGTGGGTATCATTAAATTCTTATATCTAATTAATAAGAAAACATTTGATTAGAAGCATAGAAAATTATTTCTTTTCTTCTTTTATAGAAAGTTAACGTGCATTAGTTCCCTACATTTTTTTCTATCTCCAAATTACTTTGACTTATTATTAATATTTTATTACTATAATTGTATGTATGTATGTATGTACGTTTTTGTGTGTTGCACATATCTGTATGGTGAGATGCAGAGAAAGGAAAAACAAAACAACAAAACAACAAATCAAAAGGGTAGAAATATAAAGATAATGCATGGATAGGGTTGTCTTGAAAACCTAACGACAATTCAAAAAGATCTGCTCCTAAGATCTATTTTATATTTATTTAAAATTTTACTAATACTATATTTGTATAAAGCATATTTGATCACTTAGGCTTTGTTTGGTAGGAGGAATGGAGAGAAGGAAGAATGGAGAGAGTTAGGGGGATGGAGAATATAAAGGATGGATGTAGTTGTGGAAATCCTTTGTGTTGTTTAGTAGGAGGGATAGAGAGTTGAAAGAATAGATGATAATTATTAATCTAATTACTTTATTATCCTTTTGTAAAATATTTTACTAATTCAATACAAGGGTATAACAGTCTTTTTAAACTAAAAAGTGGAGGGAGAGCTTGCATCCTTCCACTATGGTGGGCCCGGAAGGAGACTCTCTCCCTCCATCTCTCCTCTCCCTCCATTCTTCCCTCCAACCAAATGATGGATTGAGACTATCCCTCCACCCCTCTCCCTCCCCCATCTTTCCCTCCAACCAAACACACTCTTAAGGAGAATTAAGCTTTAGGATTTTTCCCACTAGATTTTGATTAAAGGGTTACTTTCAAGGAAAGGGTTTCACCTCAATCCTATGAAACTGTCTACGGGTTGAACTTTAGAGGATCATTAGGCTCTCTAGCTTTGATTTCTCCATTGCTGATTAGTTTTTCCCCCGGTTTCAAGAACATCTATGTATTCATCTTTTTCTGTTATTAATACATAAATGAGATGGAAAAGGGATAAGGATGCTAGAGAGGTACCAATCAAATAAGAATGTCTTGATGCATCTATTGATTTTTGTCCTCTTATTAAAATAAAAAAAAAAGATATATATATGTTTATATAGATACATACCTATAAAGCAAAACCAACGATATAGATATAAATTCCTTCATCTTATTGATTTACTTCTTCATAAATAAGTCTTCATCTATACATTTTTAAATGTTTTTTGCCCGAAGAAGTCATTATACATATTGTTTCTATTGTTTTCAACATTTTAGAGAAGGTTGTACTCTACTAATGGTTTCTTTCTTTTCTTTTCTTTGTGTTCTTCATGTAAAATTAGCATGGTCAAAACACTTGAAAAGTACCATAAGTACAGTTACGGTTCACTGGAGGCCACCCAACCTACAAACGACACTCAGGTTTGCTTCAGTCTTTTTTCCCCCCTTCTTTTTTATCTGTTTTGTTTATCTTACTTCACTAACTTCTTCTGTGATCGTCTTTTTACCTATTTTCTTTTTCAGGTTTACTAATTTACTTTACTTCATTTTTTGTTTAGTTTTCATACTTATTCGATTCTTTATGACTATATATATATATATATATATGTATATGTACATGTATATAAACACACATGCACAGAATATCTTACTCAAATTTTGAATGGTCACTAGCAGAGCAGCTATCAGGAGTACTTGAAGCTGAAAACAAGAGTAGAGGTCCTACAGCGATCTCAGAGGTAACAAATATATATACACATAAATTAACTTATATATAATGCATGTATACATGTACATTACATAACAAAGATATATGGGTGTGCGTGAGTGTTGCTCTAGTAAAACTGTTAATTTCCGCACATATGCAAGTTTATTTTGAGGACACATTGATTTATATATAGTACATATGCATATACATATCATAAGTTGCTTTGGTAAATTCAGTCATACATATATATATATATATATATAATAAGGTAAAGAACTGTTAAAAATGTTTATTACTGTATGTAAAAAGTCCTGAATGTTGCAGAAACCTTCTTGGGGAAGATCTTGGCCCCTTAAGTTCAAAGGAGCTTGAGCATCTCGAGAATCAACTCGAGACATCCTTGAGGCATATTAGGTCAACGAGGGTAAGAATTTTATTTTTTATTTTTTATTTTTTTTCTGTGGTCCTCTTTCATGAATTTGAAATATACATTTACATTTATTTTGAGATATGCAATCTAGTTGAATGTATATAGAACAATCAAACATCAAAATATTAATATATATATATATATATATATATATACTGAATAAAAATAGGAAGAACAATATCCCCTCTTACTTTAGAAACTAGTAAAATGATCGATATATAAGATGAAACAATGACATATGTATATCATGATCAAACTCAATTCCAACTAATAAAATTATTTGTTTGTTTGGATCACCTATTTTATTTAGTATCTTATTCAAACACATTATATGTATTTTTAATATGTATTTGAATGTCATATCTTTATATTTGAGTATATGTATTCTAATGAAATGTGCATATGAGAATCAATACTATAATATATTCGAATGTATATAAAAATAAAACGTTTGTTTTATAAAGGTGTATATTAAAATATATGTATTCAAATAGTGAATAGTATTTGTATCGAAATTTATTTAAAAAGTTGTATATTCAAATATAAAACATTAACTAAAAAATTCAAATTAAATGGATAATCTAAACGTTCTGTATGTTGTAGATATCTTACATGTTAATGATGTATCCTTGGTAAAAGCCATAATAATGAGTTGTAACAGGGTCCTAGGGTCAGTTGGACTAGGAGATAATCATTAAACCCAACCACAATGTTTGATTTTTGCTCTCTTAAGGTTTGTTTGGCAAAACCGTTCAAACCATCCAACTCGTTTTTTTTTCAAAAAGTTTTTTGTCTTTTCTGAAAATTTAAAAAAATTTGTTATTAAAACTTAAAAATCTCAATTCAAATTATTCCACCAAACACCCTATTAATCTTTATCTTAATCTTTATTATATTAAAAGAGTCAAAATAGTATTATTTTGTAATACTTTTTTCACTTGATATATTGCATCATCTTCTTCTTCTTCTTCTTCTTTTTTTTTTTTTTTTCGTTCTTTCATCTTTTTTTTTTTCATTTTTTAAGCCTCAATTGAAACTTTTTTTTTTTTTCCCTCAAATGTATCCTTATCTAAATTTTTTTCCATATAACCTATTCAATTACTATTTTCTTATAACATCTCACAAATAATTTTTTATTTAATCCTTAGTCAAAACCTCAATAGAAATATGAGTAATATTGTCCCCACAACAGAAGAGACATGAAAACTGACAGAAAGTTAGTTATCTCAAGAATTAAAAGTTTTTTTTTTTTGGGCGGGGGGGGGGGGGATGTGGATGTTGGGGCCGGTTTCTTTTAGAAGAACAAGGACATACCAACTGCTAAAGCCTATAAGTCCTAAATCCAAACCATATTATTTATTATAGCAGTACCTAGCTAGCTGGCTAGCTTAGTGTAGGGTACGTATAGGGTGTTCTGTGAAAACGACTTCAAATAATTTTCATGTCAGTTCCGTTAATTTTACATGAAGAAGGACAATACTGATAGGCTTTTTTACCACATGCTTTGCAGACTCAGTCCATGCTTGATCAGTTAGCTAATCTTCAACAAAGGGTACGACTGTCTCACTTCTACAATTTTTTTTTTTTTTTTTTGATAAATTACTTGTTTAGTCGTTAATCATTTTATAAAGTTATAATTTGATCTACAACCTTCTTATTCTTCTTCTTCTTCTTCTTATGTGTGTGGTTAAAAAGTTCTTAAACTCTTTAAATAGATGTAATTTGGTCCCTTTTTTTTCACTGATAAAGGTTGAAATTTTGTATAAAAAGAATCACGTGTATGACACATATATGTTGAATCGTGTGATTTTTTCTTAGTTACTTTGTAAATAATAAATCATGGTTGATTAATGACATTCCTGTTAAGTTTCTAGCATTGGTTAACAAAAATGACCAAATTGCACCCTTTCAAATAGTTTTGGAACTATTTAGACACCAAAAACAAAAAAAAAAAAGATTGTGAATCAAATCACAACTTTATAAAAAGATAAAGATCTAAATGAGTAATTTATCCTTTTTTTACAAGTAGAATTTATGTAGCTCTCATTATTAAAAAGAAACGAAAACACTCTCAAATTTCAAATATGATAATTCTTACACAAATTCCTCCGTCCCGCTGGATACAATATTTTAATGTTAGTACCTGTCTACATTGGCACTAATTTTGCTGCAGGAACACACTCTACTTGAAGCTAATAGGGCTTTGAGAAGACAGGTACCAAACAATACTGCCTCTCTTTATTTTTGCTTTCATGTTCTACATCAAGAATAGTTGGTATTGGCCTAAATAACTAATTAACTCATAGAAGGTTAAAAACATATGGTTGTTTTGCCAGTGTTTTTTGAGTTCTTTTGAATGTAAAACAGGAGAATTATTTGGTACTAGTTACTGTCCAAACCATGAAATTTTCTTAAGGAGTAAATAACTATATAGATAGATTTTGAGGATATCGATTAGATTTTTAATTGCTTTAAGAGGTCTTTATGCAATTTTCTATATACATTCACTCATATATAGGCATAAATAATAAATAAAAGAAAAAAAGTTGAGAGGGGAAAGCCCCCAAGGCTGCAATTGTATATATATATATATATATATATGCCTTAACAGTCAGATCTATGTAAATTAATTATCATGTTTATTTATTTTGATGTGATTTTAACTTGGTATAATATTAAAAAAACAAAAAACAAAAAACAAAGACAAAAACAAAAACTATGTATTCTATAAAATTACACAGAAATACTTCATATTTGATATCAATGTTTAAATTAATAAGTAATCTTGAGAAGCTGATTTTTTTTTTTTTTTTCTTCTAGCTTTTAACTTCCGCTACTATTTTTGTTATAAATAGAATTAATCATTCTTTTGAAAGCATATAAATCCTAAATTAAGTCATATACTTCAAATAGAAGAGTTCTCAGTAATGTGGCAATTCTTTTATCTTTCTTCTCTCTCTCTTAATAGCTTGAGTTTTACTTGTGTTGTTCTTCCAAGTCTTTTTCAACTGTTTAACTTCTGTTTCTCCTACTACTTTTGTTATTAGTAGTTATATTTTTCTTTCTCACTTACCCACAAAACGACTTAAAAAAGTAGTTCAATACAAGGAGTTGATACGAACAACTTTTTAACCATTAGATTAATTTTTAAGAACGGTTTGATTAATAAGTGTTCACATCAAATATTTGCAGCACTCTGCATAGAACTGCTTCCATTCAGATTAAAAACAAAAAACAAAAACAAAAAATTTAATAATCGAAATAACAGTTCTTAGAGATAGTGAACTCCCTGATACTTAATCAATGTATAGAATTCCTTTATATGCAGTTTCTTTCTATCCTTGCATACTAAAACCTTTCATGAAATTGCTTCTATAATTTGTTGCATGGTGTATATTCTCTTCCTAAATCACTGGCTATTTCAATAAACAATATCAAAATTAATTGTTCATTTTCCAATTAAAAATGTTTGAGATTTTTGTTGTCTTGAAATCTTGCTGTTCATGATCAGTTGGAAGAGAACAATAATAGTGCTCAGATTCCACTTCGATTGGCGTGGGAAGCTGCGGGGGAACAGGACAGCATTCCGTTCACCCGCCATCCTACTCAACCAGAATGGTTCTTTCAACCTCTTGGAAGCAATTCTGCGGCATTGCAAATTGGGTACCTTTCACTTCCTTCACTAGAAAACCAACATATTTTTATTTTTTCAAAACAAAAAAAAAAAAAAAAGAAAGAAAGAAAGAAAAGAAAGAAAGAAAGTAGTTGACAATCTCTCATATGCTTCTTTTAATCTCAATTTGTTAATAATATTGAACCATCAATGCTGTTGCATAGCGGTGATGGTCGAGGTTCGATTTAAGACTTATGGGGTGTTTGGATCAACAACTCCAATCCAAAATACTCAATTTATTTTTCTATCTTTTTTTTTTTTTTTTTTAAGTCACCATAAATTTTTACTAGTTTTTGAAAAGTTAAACAATTCAACTGAAAAAACTTAAGTCCAACCCATACACCAAACACTTGCTTAGTCTCTGGATTAATGAGGCATATGCATATCGGTTGGGGATAAGAGCGCATGTTAATCTCTTTAATGTTCTATCTATAGTTTTAATAGGTGGTGTTGGATGAGCCGTAAAGGGGCGCATAGACATCACTGACACTCACTTTTTAGTAGCAAAACATTTATTAACATTAGCAACATTATTAACTCTGAATGTTCAAACTTTTAGTACCTCTAAGAATTGTAGAGGGGAACATGGACTAATCTACTTTTTGTTTCAGTTGTGATCTTATAATAGATTCCAAAGGTGACGTTGAATGGGATGTGAAACCTTTACTAACCCTCTTTTTTCAACGACAACATATTAATTGATGTTAGTGACGTTAGTAACTCTACATGTTTAGAGTTTTAAGCACCTTTGGGGATTGTTGAAGAAAGCAAGGACTGATCTCTTTTTAGTTTTACATGTACCAGTCTCAACAGATACTGATAGTGGTGTTGGATGAGTGTGAAAACACCACCAAACCTCTTTTTTAGTAGCAAAACATTTATAAATACTAGCATTAACTCTAAACATCGGAGGTTTTAGTACCTTGATGAGAGTGTGGACTAGTTTACTTTATGTTCTGCTTTTAGTTCCACTTTTAATTTGAAGAGATTTTAAAAGTGGTGTTGAATAGGACGTGAAAACACAACTAATCCTCTTTTTTTAGTTGTGAAACATTCACTAATATTGTCAACGTTATTAACTCTAAATAGTCAGCATTGTTAGCATAGTATTTAAAAATTAAAAAAAAAAAAAAAAAAAGAGTCAAGGCTTTTAGACAAATGGACAAATCTAGTATTGGTGTTGAACTCTAGCAAAATATTCATAATATTATACTTGTTGTTGAACGTTTTTTTAGTTGATAGTATCATTGTATAATATTATATCGTTATGCCATTGTAAAATAGTATACTTGTCATTGTAGTTCTAGTTTAATTGTCATGATTTTGTTCCTATCATCGTAGCTTTAGATAATGTAATTGTAGAATATTATCATTTATCATCGTTAAATAATACACTTGTCATTGTAGTTATATACTTGTCGTTATTGTTCTAAGTTTCGTCTTCATGGATTATGGTTAATGTAATCTTAACCCAAAAAAAAAAAAAAATCATCAGCCAGATGGTAAAATTAACCATACAATTAGAACAAAATTGAAAATTTACTACTGCAATTTTTTTATTTTTTATTTTTTGGCAACAAGTATTTTCATTTTGCCACTTCTTATCTTTGCCTTTTGTCTTTTCTTTTTCTTGTTTATTACAGAAACAATTCTATGGGTCCAGATGGGATGAATGTTGGAGCCCAAGCTCAAAGTTTTAATGGGTATGTCCATGGATGGATGCTTTAACTAAACTTGGGCCTCAAATAAGAATGTTGGTATGGGCCTATTGGGGCAATAAAACTTGTGCCAGATCATTTTTATTTGTTTGTTTATGTTTGTTTCTTTTGATTTGTGGTCCTTTTGTACTAAACTTGTAATTATTTTTAATATTATTGAAGACAATAAGTAGTACCTACGAATTGTACTTGACATAAAATGGACCAATGTATTAATTTTCCAAACCCCAATTTGAAACTTTCTATGGCGTATGTCATGCTCTTATATATATATATATATATATATATATATATAGGGCTAAGAAGCATGTAGTTTTTTCAGTTTTGTTACTCTCTAAATTGTTGTTCTACTGGTGGTAAGTATCATTTATGAATTGAGGAATGACAACATGTCATTTCGTTTAGTGTTAGTTTTGAGATGTGTGTTTAAGGGGAATTAATGGAATGGCGATAGATAATAGATACTATTGGGGGAAAAAAATGTCGCTATGGCTTGGAGAAATTTGACACAACATTGTTTAAGGGATTCACACTAGTGCAAGTATATTAATAACATAAGATGCCTTAACAATTTGATATGAATTATAAGATTAAAAAAAAAAAAAAAAAGAGTTACTAAATAATGAATAATTCTAGTTTATGATGTTTTTTTAGGGTAAATTGCCCGTTACGAAGTTTTGATCTGGTCCAAGTCTTTTTTTTTTTTTTTTTTTTTTGTTTTTTTTACTAAAAGGCTCTTAAACTCTTTAAAATAGTGCAACTTGGTCCTTTTTACTAACAAAAGTTAAAAACTAGATGGAATAGATCACGTGCATGATACATATAAGTTTTTTTTTCTTAATTGACTTTAAATAGTAAATCATGTGTGATTAATATGACATTTTTTCTTACATTTTTAATGCAAGCATGTAAAAAAAAAAAAAAGACCATTATGCATCCTTTTAAAGAGTTTAGGGATCTTTTATTTAACCCTATTAAAAAAAAAAGTTATAGACCAAATTACCATTTCGTAAAAAGTTAGGGACCAAATAAATAATTTACCTTTAAAAAAAAATGCATATATATATATAGTGCATATAATAGAAAAGCCATGTACAAGTGTGATGAGAGAGGCTTGAGACTTGTATTTTTTTTTTTTTTAACTGATAAATACATGACTTTTTATATTCGGATATGGGGATTTGGATGCATATTTGGATAATGAGATGATCCAGTTGATCATGAAAAGGCTACTTTATTTTTTTTTTTTTGGAACAAGTGAAATGTCATTTATACGTGAAAGAAGCCATGATCAAATTGTAGAAAGCCAATATAGGAGAGGAATCAAATAAAGGTCAATGATAGAATACGTGGATAAGATCATGCATGGATGCTGACGGTAGCTTTTAGGAAACCAATTAATTTCAAGGCCAACCCACTTCTTTCCGTGGCTATGTAAGGGCCATTTTTGGGCTTCTAAAGAGGAAGGTGAAAGTGGTTAGAATCAAGTTGGTTGGACAGAGGAGTGAGAGGAAAAAAAAAATAAGGAGAGAAAGAGTGTATGCAATTTACGACCGATCGAGTCAAATGGCCTATCAGTAATAAACTATTATGATGCGTATGTAATTAAAGATTCAAGAAAACTGAATTATCTTTTATGGGTTTTATATGTGATGGATTGTTTTTACCAGTCTTATACTCGATTTAAAGTGTTTGGGATTACATTCTACATATCCTACTTGCTGTTAATATATTCTATGGGTTTGAATGACGCACTCCTCATTGAGAGATAGTGCCTGATAATATGGCCTTCAATGAATATTCTTGTCAATGACTGGGGAGACATCCAAAAAGATATGTCGTCAACTATGGTCATTTCCTTTTTCGACTTCCTTGAGGGGGGGAAAAAAGTATTATCTATTCAGTATTTGAACGAATGAAAAGGTCTGTTGCTGAGAGTTCTATGTACGTAACAATTCACAAAAACATCTTAATAAAACACAAAAGATTGTAACAATGCAGCTAATTTTTCTTACTAAACTTGACATGAAAATAAGGGAATCTATTTTTGGATATTAATCCACATTTTTTAATCGGGGAGTTGCACTTTTCAATGTCCTCCTGGCATATCATTCCCATTTTGTTCTTAACTAAATCTTAGTTTATACTACTGATATGTCTTTCATCTCAGATCTTTAATTATAACATGATTTTTTTTTCCCTATATTAGGAAAAAATACATTTATTATATTCAGGACATTTTATTTAAGAATAGAGAAAAGAACAGAAATATGAAATTTCTAGAGATTTAAACTTTCTTGTTAAAAGATCAACACGTTAATTGAAATAACCCAATACCCTTATATTCCTTTTATTATTGGCATATAACATTGAGTTTTTTCTTATTTACTATCATGGTTTGCGTACTGATATATTAGAGGCATGACTTATGATCTGATGTCATTTCAAGGCATCACTTAATATTTTGCGAATAAAATCTTTAAATTGATTGTAATTGTGGCGGGAAAGGATTTTGCTTTCATTGGACCACTTACAAAAATTCGACTCCTTCCATTGGCTCAATATCCTTATCACCTTTTTTAGTGCCGATAAGGCTTGACAAGGGTTCCTTGAATTTTTTCGATCATTCAGGTGTCCTTCATAATTCGAGCTAAATTGTTCACTTTATAACCTATATCTTACCCTGTAATACCTGCTCTCAACTTGTCATCTCCGGATAATCTCCTATTATTAGGAAAGTTAATATTTAATATCAAGAAAAGTTGTTATTTTGAATGCAATTATCTTTATTATGAATTTCTTATTTATTTTTAATTATTATGATTTAAAATATACCTTGATTTTATAGATTTGTTTGTATTAAGAAACTTAACCGATTTTGTACTTGTAAACTTATATTCAAATGGAAGCTTTATTTATAGTGTTTCTCACTGATGCATTATTTGTTTTCAGTTCGTGAACATAAACACGTTCACGTGCCGAATCCAGTCAGTTGTTTGAGCGTTGAAGGAAGGCCAAGATTGGAAGACAGTCTAAGTCCAACTGTTAGCCCAAACTTCTTAATCGGACATATGTAGGTATTTTGCTCATCAGTTGCCTACTATCACTTCAATAAATCTGCTCTTGGTCGTCAGCTTGTTTTTGTTCGCACCGTCAACTTGACAAGCCGTCATGTATAACCCTTTTGTATAAGGGTACATTAGTTGGGATAGATGCGTTCAATGAGAAAATTGGGATTGATCCCACCCCGCAGTTTTTATCCTCAAAAGGGATTGCTTAGGCACAGAAGATAAGTCGTTAAGGATAAAAGAAATCCGAGTCATGCATCATTAAAATAAAGAAAATTGTGAGAATAACTTTTTCAGTGCAAGTGTTTAGGATTTTTGTCTCATTTTTTCGGATTTTTATCATATATTTACCACTTTTTATTTGACATTATAAAATGACAAAAATATTAAAACCATTATAGAAGGGGTAAAATTTCAAAGATTGCTCTCTTTGGGCATTTCTCAAAAAAACAATAGACATATATGTATATTGGGTTATTGCACTTAACATGTATGACATTTTAAGATGTAAGCTTAATGTTTGAGAAGTTTCAAATTTCTCTTCTTCTTTCTAATCTTCACAACGTCTTTAGGGGGAGTAAACATCCTTGATCGAGTGAATTGGTCGACCGATTAGTTAAAATTATCGAAGAAATAAAAAAGAGATGGTTGGAAAGGGGTGTAGTCCAAGAGAACTGGACTTCCTCTCGGATTGTTGGTCAGATGATGACGTGCCCATACAATTGTATCAGTTGGTCGACAAAAACCGATGAAACAGTCATCAATAAAGAAGCCGACCACAGAGATGTCGATTCAAGAATATCGATTGAAAACAATGAAGAAAATTGAACATTTATTTATTTATTTATTTATTTTTGGTAAATAGAAGCGAATTGAACATTTATCTTTAGAAATTTCTAACTCATCTTCTACTACGTAGAAGATAAAATTGTTTCAAACATTGAAAGCTTACTATCTATAGAAGTTGTACATTATTTACAATTTTACAATTTAAATGTTTTAGTAGATTTTATTTAAGACTAATTTGAAAGGAAAACTTAGATCGAATGTTGGAGTTAATATATTTTTTTAACTTAAAAATGAGAAGATTCAAACTTTACACCTTATAATAGAGTCATTATGAAATTACTATTAGCTAGAATATATATACAATCACTTGAATAGAGATATTTCTAAAAACATTTTGAATGAGAATTTTTTTAGGGTCCTAGTTTTAGTCCTAGAAAAATAAAAATAAAAATTCGAGAAACATGATTTTTTATTTTTTTAACTTGAGGATGGAGGATTTAAATTCTATACTTTTTAATAAAATCAGGTACGATATTACTGTTAGATTATACATACTACCATAAAATTGAGATCTATTTGTTCTTTTAATGCACAACACAAGGCTTACACGTTCGATCTCAACTTGGTTAGACCCTTGAGATTAAACGACAAGAGATACAATTGTCACTCGATATATCCATATCCTCCAATAGATATGAAGGACTGTTCCACGTGGATTCCACATTATCCAAAAATGGTGGGGTTAATTTTTGTTTAAAAAAAGTTGATGTTTTGAGAACAAAACAAAAACATGTTTGGACACAAAATTATCAACTACCTGTGTATTGCTTTTGCTACAATATTTCATTGGAACTTCTTTAGGGAAAATCCAATAGTTTTTCCACTTCCAAAGCCACCAAATAAAGATCCAAAACTCGACACAAAACGTACTCAAAAACCCTCTCATGGAAAAGTTGTCTGGTTAAATATAGCCAAAAATAAATGTTAGTCAATTGGATGTTTCAAGCATATTTCTGACCAGCAAAACAAAAAAAAAAAAAAAAAAAAAAAGCATATTTCTAGTCTCACTTTTATTATTATTATTATTATTATTATTATTAAAGCTAATCTCACCTAATTTATCATTACTAGGAGCGACCATTTTCTGTACTTTTTGCATTCCACAAAGCACTTTCACGCATTAAATATCGAGCTAATAAAAAATTAAATGTCTTTGTATAAACTTTATATCAAAAAAATTAGTTTAATTACCCTTAGACTAACATGAAAACTTGTGGGATAGTTGGCCCTACTATATGTACTACAAAGTTCATGGCCCTTGGTGTTAAAGATCAAAAGTAAAAAAACAAAAATGTTGATTAATTAATTCATTCCCAGATTAAATAATAGTCTTTATAAATTTGTTGTATGATGTACCTTATCAGGGAAAGATTAAATCATTATTATGTGATTAGAATGTCTAGAAACTTACAAGCAGAAGCCAAGAGGAGTTGAGGAAATAGAGTCTATATATTATTAAGAAAAGGCAATACATGGTACTGTTTTCATCCAAAATCATTCGTTTTGGACGAAAACAGTATTTCTTTTTTTGTGGTCCTTCAATTCTTTTTTTTTTTTTCCACTCTAATTCTTTTTTTTCATTTTGGTCCCTTCTAAACAAGTTTTTCTTTTTTTCGTCCTTCATTTCTTATTTCCGTTTTCGGACTAAAATTTATCATTTTTTTGTTTTAGCCCCTTATATTGGTCTTTTTTTCATTATAGTCCGTTTATCTTTTTGGCTCTTTTTAATTTTTTTTAATTTTTTTTGAATTCTTTATTTTACATTTTTGCTATTATTATGCTTTGTTTGTGTATCTCTTCTATATCTACAGCTATATATAGAAAGAAAAAAAATTATTGTTGAAGCCTTTTTTTTTTTTTTTTACAATTTAGTCCTTTTTTGTATTGATCATTTTTTTTTTTTCATTTTAGTCTATTTATCTTTTTTGTTTTTTTTTTATGTTGCTCTTTTTTTCTTTTCAAGTCCTTTGTTATTTTTTCTTTTCAAATTTTGTGGGTTTACTTTTTTAACTTATTATTTTAATTTTTCCCTATATACAAATTTTTTTCTCAAATATGTCCAACATGCACGTAGGATATCAAAAGTTGAAAAAAAGCTAATGTAGTTGTCCAAAACGAAAACCTTTTTTTAAGTACTTCAAGTTTTTTTTTTTTTTCTTTTGGCCCATTTTTTATTTTTTCATTTTAGTCTTTTTTTGTTTTCTTTTTTTCTTTTGGCCCAATTTTTTATTTTTCATTTTAGTCCTTTTATCTTTTTGATCTTTTTTCATGCCTCTCTTTTTTTTTTTTTTTTTTCTTGAAACTATTTTGTATGCATATATTTTTTTCCTATTTAAATAATTTTTTTCAAATATGTCCAATCATGTACATCGCACATGTCTTTAAACTAGTAAATAACAAAGAAGCAATATTTGGCAGCAAAAATCGAGTTAAACAATTTATATTGAAGCTGAGGTGACAGTCTCAGTGCAATTTAGTCCATTGTAACAAGGTTGGCATCCATTATAAGCAACTCAATCAAAACCACTCTGATTTATTAAAAAGATAAAAAGTTAATACAAATATTAAGAAAATCAGAACGCAACCTCAAGGGGAAACTGTATAAAGAAGAAAAAGACTGTAACGATCAATGCTACAGAGTAGGCAAACAAAAATAACCGGAAATAAACACAGCATATTTTATTTATGCAACTAATCAAAAGTCTTTTCCTTTAGAGCACAAAGAGCACACTGTTTTTTTTTTTGTTTTTTGTTTTTGTATTTGTTTTTTTTTTTTTTTTTGTTTTTTATTCAGAATCAGTTATCACTTTTTTTTAATACAAATTATGGAGTTTCGCCAGTTTATCTCAAAACCTTAAAACTATCATCTCCCTTTCTTTTGAGCAAGTGTGTAATTATCATGTTTCCCTCAAAGCTAGGCGATCCGGGATTTAGTTTTACGCGTTTTTGGCCCTTGTTGAAAATGACTCAATATTACTCTAATGCATATCGTTATATTGTTGTTTCTTGATTTGATAGATACGAATTCTCATTCTACTTCCTTAAGTGTAAATGATCTATCTAAGAAAAACTTGCGACTATATCGGCTTCCTTCATAGCTTGATTAGTTGTTTGATTATTCTTAACAAAAGTCAACTTTGTTGAAATGATGTATAATAAAACTTGCTTCGTGGTATCTTCCTTACAATTAGAATTTGTTTGGAATGTCCAATCGGAAATATCAGGAATCCAATGTGACTGAGATGACGAAGTTATTGTTAAGATAAGATGTTTTTAAAGCACGTATACGCTTGTATGCAGGGGCAGATTTAACTTAGAATGAGTGGAGGCTACTGAATTTTTTAAAAAAATTTTAATTTAACCCAAAATTTTTTGTAATTTTACTATTTTTCCCTTGTTATATGGGTCGTGAGTGGGAACTTAGTTTCCATCTGGGTATGCGCCCTTGGATTGCTGTTGCATATTCAGCTCCTGTTGCAGCTGCTACTAAAATAAAAAAAATTATCACATAACCTCAGGTTCTTCTACTTTGCCGCCATTAAAAATTGAAAATTATCATATTACCTCCATCAAAACTTTACCCTTTGATTTTTATACTTTGATGTTATTAGTTTTTTATTTTTAAATGTTATACATCCCAACTGATTAATACTTCTGGCTACCGCTGGTGATTATGTGTATATGTGTGTGTTTTTATTTATTTATTTATTAATTAATTTTGAAATCTCCAATTGTGACTTTTAACTGCGTTTGATTTACTGATTAGAATTAAAATTTTTGAATTAGAATTATTTGATTTTTTTTTAAAAAAATTAATTAAAATTTTTATTGATTTAAAAAATAAAAAATTAAATTAAATGAAAAAAATTGGTTACAATCGATGAATCAAATGGGCCCTTAGTAAAGCATACAGAATATTTTTTACGTGCCTTTCACGTGAGGAATAATGGATTTGTTTTTGTTTGTTTTTGTTTTTGTTTGGGTCTAAACATGGACCGTGTCCCACTATATATCACGTCAGATGATGCTCACATGAGAAAATTCCAACAAATTATTTGGCCTATTATTTGGTCTATTGACTCATAAATTCAAACCATTCAACTCAAATTTTTTTTTGTCTTTTTTTTTTAAAAAAAAATTTTGTTTTTTTCCCAAAATTTTTTTTGTCTTTTCTGAAAATTCAAAAAAAATTTCTATTAAAACTTAAAAATCTCAACTCAAACTACTTCACCAAACAAACCCTATAACTTTACAAAATTCCTTATAACTTTACAAAATTCCTTCCCATTTTCAATGCTTGCTAGAGAAGAAGGTAAAAATTGAAACGGTTTTCTTTTTCTGTTGGACAAAATTGGAAAGTTTGATACAGAGTCTGACTTGCATTATAATTGGAACAAAGATCTACGGTAATGGGATTTTGCAATTCGGTTTGTTGTATTTTTAGTACATTTTGATTTGTGAATCTGTTTGGTTCCTAGGAAAATGCTAAAGAAATTAATAAGTTTTGGTGGTGATATAATTTTTTTTTTTTTTTTGTTAATCTGATTATTTTATTGTACTGGTATTTGCATTCTGGTGACTTTTATTTCAAAAATGAGGAATAATGCAACAGACCTTAAATAATCAAAGCTGCTAACATTCAACCATTTGTTTCGAAAGCGAAAAATAATCTAATAAATTAAGAAAAATATCTAATGGTCCATAGTCGACAATATCTAGTAGATTACAGGTGATATTCTGATAAATTTTCTTTTCTTTTTAACCGCAGGAATAATTTCGATAAAACATAGTCGATTGACTTTTGGCCAGTCCTTTTGTGCAGGAAAAATATGAGACTCCAATATCTGTGGTAAAAATCCAATTTCGGGCTCTTTTGCGGCAAAGAACCTTAGTGGATGCCCTTGTTTAAAGGCTTTAGGAAATAAATTTGTGTTTGGTTTATCGGTTGGAGATTAAATTTTTAAATTAGAATTTGTTGATTTTTTAAAAATTAATCATAAATTTGTTAAATTTAAAAAAAAAAGATAAAACTTGATATAAAAAAATATAATTTTATTAAAATTAAACTTGAATATCAAATAAAATCTAAGATTTCTCCAACGGTCTATTTACTGTTTGAAATATACCTTTGTTTTTTTTTTTTTTTTTAAGTCAAAAATATACCTTTGGTTTTGGCTAGAATTGTTTTACACCATCATTTTTTTTTTTTTTTTGTGGCTGAAATTAGAGAGAGAGAGAGAGAGAGATTAATTGGACAGAATGGTGTCGTACTAATTGATACTAAAAGCATCTTTACAAAGAGAAAGAGAGAGAATTCAATGGACAGAACTAGGAGGGAGACCTTGATCTTCCGTCTAGATAAGGTAAGAACGAGCACATTTAAATTTAATCCTTAAAAAATAATTTAAAAAAAATCATATATATTTGAATGATATATTCAATTTCTGAAATTAAAAATTTTATATTAAAAAAGTATTTTTTTTAACTTTTTTTCATTATTTTCTCATGTTAAAAAAAATTATATCATTTTTTATTTTATTTTGTACAATATTTTTTTAAAAAAAGAAAATAAATCTTTTTAAAATCTTCACATAATATATTATTCTGAACATTATTTTTTTTAATAACATTTTATCTTTAAAAGAAAATTTTTAATATATCTAAATACTATCTTATTCTAAAAAAAAAAAACTTTCTTACATAAAATAAGATATATATATATATATATATATTTGTTTTGGTAAATTGACATGTGAACTAAACAGAACCGTTACTTTGGCTTTCTTTCTCAACCTCATGACTCTCTTGTTCCTCTCTCGAACTAAACCAATCAGATTGTCATGTTTGAAATTGATAAGACAAGTTACGAATGTAATTAGGGCTGGGCCACAGCCCACGTGAAAGTCCTCAATGACACTGATGTGCTAAATATCGTTTACGAGAATGGTGGTGAATACAATTATATATATATATATATATATATATATATTTGTTATCAAACTTTAACAAACAGATGTCTTCACAAATTTTGAAAATATTAACTATTAAATAATCTAAAAAAAGTATCTAGTTAGACTTTTGTACTATAAAGCAATCATTGAGAGGCTTCTTGGAAATTACATTAAGCTTACTTGATAAGCTACAGAGTGCCTATAAATTGGCTTTGTTCTTGATGTTGTAAACACACGAGTAATAAAGAAAAGAGAAGTGAGGAAGAAAATAAGGGAGAGGGGGACGGAGAAGAGAAAAATAATTAAATAGAAGAATAAATAGTTTTGTTTATTTATTGTCTGTTGCTATATTATTTATTTGTTTGCTTTATTATTATTTTTTATATTATTATAACTCGTTATCAGCACGAGTCTCTACTTTTGGTATTTTTATTTTTCTCAAAGTCAAATATCTCGAAACTTGAGTTTATTGCATTTAATCTCTCGGGCAAAAATTACATGTCATGAACACTTGATGCTGAAATTCATCTTGATACTATGAATCTTGAAAATACTATTAAGAAAGGAAATGACGCATTCCTGTAGGATCACACTAAGGCAATGATAATTATGTGCCATCACTTCAATGAAACATTGAAATATGAATACCTTACGGTAAATGATCCATTTGTTTTCTTGTAAAGTTTAAAAGAAAGGTATGACCATCAAAGGGATATAATACTTCCACAAAGCCATTATGAGTGGATACACCTGCCGTTGTAAGATTTTAAAATAGTTGACGAGTATAACTTCACAATGTTTCGTATTACTTCTTTATTAAAATTATTGGGAGAAAATATTACTGATTAAGACATATTAGAAAAGACTTTTTGAACTTTTCATGCCTCGAATATGCTCCTACAGTAGTAATTTCGAGAGCGTGGTTTTAAAAAATATTCTAACATAATATCATGTCTTTTTATAGCTAAGCAAAATAACGAGCTTTCGATGAAAAATCATCCATCTCGCCCAACTAGCTCTGCACCATTCCCTGAAGCGAATGTTGTATCACATGAGAAAAATCCTATGGCATTCCCTAAAGTGAATGCTACATCTTTCAACAAAAGTGGCCGTGGCCGGGCCGTGGTCGTAGTAATTCCTAGCATTGTGGTGGTCATAACAGTAACTCCTCAATTTTTAAAAGGATACCACATCACCACCAGAAGTGGGAAAATAATGAGGAGAAACAAGAAAAGGGAAAATGTCCTAAAAATAAAGATAACACTTACCATCAATGTGGTATGAAAGGACACTAGGCTCGTACCTGTCATACTTCTAAACATCTTGCAAACCTTTATCAAGCTTCATTGAAAGAAAAAGGAAAACGCGTAGAAACGAATTTTGTTGATCATCCCATAGATCTTACCCATCTGGATGGTTCAGATTTCTTAAAAATCCAAATGGAAAGATTGATTATTTGACTGAAAATGAAAATGACTTTGATTCTTAATATTATGCTAGTACTGAATAAGGTTGTTTTTAATTCCTAATTTAATATTTAAATTCTCAGCATTTTTATCTTCTTATTATAATAAATGATATCCCTTTATTAATACTTGTTGCTCTTTTCGTTGTTTTTTTTTTCATGAAGAATATGACTTTCATTAATATTAATTTCAAGGATAAAGGTGAAGAATTATGTCCGGTAGACAATACAACAACGCACACAATTTTGAGAGATAAAAAGTATTTTTCAAGTTTAACATTAATGGAGGCTAATGTGAACACAATCTTAGGTACAACAAACCTGATTGAGGGCTAAGAGCCAATATTATTTTGCAAGAAGGAATAAAATTTATTATATACGACGCATTATTCTCTAGCAGATCCAGAAGAAATATGTTGAGTTTTAAAGATATACGTTGTAACGGATATCATATTGAGACTACAAATGAAAATAATATATAATATCTCTATATTATTTCTAGAGTCTTAGGATGGAAGCAAATATTAGAAAAACTACTCAATTTCTCTTACAGTTTATAGTATACATTTATTTGTACAATTGAATCACATGTAGTAGTGACCCAGAAAACTTCTAATCCAAAATTGTTCTCTCTTTGGCATGATCGTCTTGGTCATCCTAGGTCAATAATGATGCGAAGAATTATTGAGAATTCACATGGACATTCATTAAGGAACCATAAGATTCTTTTGTCTAATGATTTTTTATGTGCTGCTTGTTCTCAGGGCAAATTAATTGTAAGGCCATCTCCATTAAATTAAGTTGCTACTGAATCTCCTGCATTTTTAGAGAGAATTCAAGGAGATATATGTAGGCCTATACAGCCAGCATGTGAACCGTTTAGATATTTTATGGTGTTGATAGATGCATCAACACGTTGGTCACATGTATGTTTGTTGTATGTATATTCACAATATTACATTTGCAAGATTTCTTGCTCAAGTAATTCGACTGAGGGCACAATTTCTAGACTATACAATTAAGACAGTTCGTCTTGACAATGCTGGAGAATTTACTTCCCAAGCATTTAATGATTATTGTATGTCTATTGGGATTACTATTGAGCATCTTGTTGCCCATGTACACACACAGAATGGTCTAGCCGAATCATTTATTAAATGCCTCTAGTCAATTGCTAAATCATTACTAATGAGAACAAAATTGCACGTTTCTACTTGGGGACATGCTATATTGTATGTTGCAACACTTATTCACATCAGGCCTTTAGGCTATCAAAAATACTCCCCATCACAACTTGCATTTGGTCAAGAACCAAATATTTCCCACTTAAGAGTCTTCAGTTGCGCAGTACATGTTCCAATTACTCCACCACAGCGCACCAAAATGGGACCTTAAAGAAATATGGGAATTTATGTTGGGTTTAAATCCCCTTCCATCATCAAATATCTTGAACCCCTGATGGGTGATATTTTTACGGAACAATTTGCCGATTGTCAATTTGATAAAACAATTTCCCCAGCATTAGGGGGAGAAAAGAAAAGGCTAGAAAAATAAATTGAAAATTCATGGAATGCATCTTCAATTTCTCATTTTGATCCTCGTACTAATCAATGTGAACTTGAAGTTCAGAGAATTATTCATTTGCAAAATATTACAAACCAATTGCCAGATGCATTTGTTGATACAAAGAAAATGACTAAGTCACATATATACCTGCTTCTAATGTTCCAGCTTTAATTGATGTACCTATAAGACAAATTAAAAATACAGTAGCAAATGAGTCTAAGGCACGTCTGAAGCATGGTAGACCAATCGATTCCAAAGATAAAAATCCCCAGAAGAGAAAAGGGAAAGCTAAACTAACTGGCACTTGTGAAGAGATTGGTGCTCCTAAAGAGACCACATTGCCATAACAAATGATAGACATAAACAATGATATGACCCCAAAAGTTGTCCAGGTACCTGAAGATATTGAAAATGTTGAGATCTCCATAAATTATGTCAGTACAAGAAAATAATGAAACCGTGATGAAATTGTTGTCGACAACTTATTTGCATATAAAATAACTCTTGATGTTATGAACGAAAGCGAGGATCATGAACCAAAATCCGTCGAAGAATGTTGACAAGAAAAAATTGGCCAAAATGGAAAGACGTAATCCATGCAGAATTAAGTTCACTTGCGAAACAAGAAGTATTCAGACCTATAGTCCAAACACCTGAAGGTGTTAAACCCATAGGGTACAAGGGTTTTTGTGCGCAAACATAATAAAAAAATGAAACCGTGAGATATAAAGCACAACTAGTAACACAAGGCTTCTCGCAAAGACCAGATATTGATTATAAGTAAACATATTCTTCTGTGGTAGATGCAATAACATTTAGATATTTGATTAACCTGACAGTCTCTGAATGACTTGATATGCGTCTAATGGATGTAGTAACTGCATACTTATATGGATCACTAGATAGTGATATATTTATATATATATATATATATATATATATATGATCCCTAAAGGATTTAAGATGCCTGAAGCACCCAGTTCAATACCCCAATAAATGAGCTCAATCAAATTACAAAGATCTTTGTATGGTTTGAAGCATGTGTCTTAGCGAATATATTTTAAAGGAAGGATTTGTAAATAATCCTATATGTCCATGCGTTTTTATTAAAAAATCAAAATCTAAATTTGCTATCATTGATGTATATGTTGATGACTTGAATATTATTGGGACTCCTGAAGAGCTTGCTGAAACAATAGCATACGTGAAGAAGAATTTGAGATGAAAGATTTTGGAAAAATAAAATTTTGTCTCGGCCTGCAAATCGAGCATTTGTCAAATGGAATATTTGTCCATCAAGCAACCTACATAGAAAAGATCCTTAACCGTTTCTATATGGAAAAAGCCTATCCATTGAGTACCCCAATGGTGGTGCAATCACTTGATGTGAAAAAAGGTCCTTGTCATCCAAAAGAAGATAACGAAGAAATTCTTGGTCCTGAAGTACCATATTTGAGTGCAATTAGAGCCCTTATGTACTAGCTAATTGTACACGACCTGATATTGCTGTTTCTGTGAATTTGCTAGCTAGATTCAATGCTGCACCAACTCAAAGACACTGGAAGGGAGTTAAACATATACTTTGTTATCTTCGTGGAATAACTGACATGGGTTTATTATATTCTAAATGTTCAAAATCACAGTTAGTTGGTTTTACAGATGCTGGCTATTTATTTGATCTGCATAAAGCTCAATCACAAACAAGTTATGCATTCACATGTGGTGATACAGCAATTTCAGGACGATCTAGAAAACAAAGTTATGTTGCTACTTCATCAAACTATGCTGAAATACTTGCATTGCATGAAGCAAGTCGAGAATGTATATGAATGAGATCCATGAATCAACACATCCGAGAGACATACAAATTGAACTCCAATCATGGGAGCCCAACAGTACTGTATGAAGATAATACAACATGCATCCCTTAAGTCAAAGGAGGCTACATCAAATGTAATAGAACAAAGCATATCTCACCAAAGTTCTTCTTCACACATGAACTACAAAAGAAAGGTGATATAGACATTCAACAAATTCATTCATGCGAGAATCTAGCAGATCTCTTCACTAAAGCGCTTCCTACTACAACATTTGAAAGATTGGTGCATAGTATTAGAGTGCGCCGACTTAAAAATCTTTGATGAATGTCAAAGCAACACCAATGTTGTTTACATGACGGGAAAATTATTTCGCACTGCACTCCTTTTCCCTTAGCTAAGGTTTTTGTCCCACTTGGTTTTACCTAGCAAGGTTTTTAATAATGCAGTTTTTCAAAGCGTAATATAACAAGAATATTATACTCTTTTTTCTTCACTAGGATTTTTTTTCCCACGGAGTTTTTTCCTAGTAAGGATTTAGTGAGGCATATTCTTGTGTGATAGACATCCGGGGGGGTGTTATGCAACTTTAACAAATGAATATCTTCACAAACTTTAAAAATACTAACTACTAAATAATCTAAAAAAAAATTTATATAGCTAGACTTTTGTACTCATAAAGCAATTGTTGATAAACTAAAGAGTGCCTATAAGTAGGCTTTGTTCTTGATGTTGTAAACATACGAGCATTAAAGAAAAGAGAAGTGAGGAAGAAAAGAAAAGAAGGGAGAGGGAGAAGAGAGAAATTATTAAATAGAAGAATAATATAGTTCTGCTTATTTATTGTTTCTTAAAATATTAATTTATCTGTTTTATTATTATTTCCTATAATACTATAACAATATATATATATATATATATTGAAATTGTCTTAAATTACCTTTAGTAAAAGGATTCACATTTTATATATTGTGATGTATTCAGGTATTAAATTATCGCTAACTGTTTGTGTCGAAATCGGATCAAACGACAAACAATGAATATAAAGTTTTATTGGAAAAACTAAAATTTAGAGTTATAAGAATCTAATTCTCTTGACAAAAATCTGAGTGTTTCTCTATCTCTTAGATGTTTCTAAAAGCGTGTAAATCTCTTACCCTCACCCCTATTATAGTTTTTCAGGGGCCTCAGGTCTTACAATTGTTGTTACAATCAATAATCATAATCTAATGACGTGGCATTATAATCATTAATGCCGACGTGGCATTCTAACCCAGGCTCTGCTTCATTGCAGCTTCATTGTCTTCATTCTCCTGTGAAATGACGTCGTCTTCTTTAGTATCTTGAAATGACACGTCATATCCAAATTCTGTCCCCACACTAACTATACCTACAATTACCTAAGTAACATAGTTTCTATATCCTAAAAAGTAAATTCTAACACAATTAGACTTATTAATTGATTTATTAAATATGTTGTTTACTTAGTAATTCAAAAAATTTAATATTGCGTTTTCAAGTTTTAAAAAGTTCTATTAATTTTTTTCTCCCTAAAGAGAAGTAAGGGGGCAAAAAAAAAAAAAAAAGAAGAATAATCGATATATGGGCACTGTACATTATCTCGGATGTTAGTGCTCCTTCCAATCTCTCTTAATTATGGTTCTTTTTCTCTAGAAGTGCGAAAGCTAGAGATCTTAGATATGGAGACCCAAAAAGATTTATCTTAGTGGACTGGAGACGCATAAAAACATGTTTATATATTATTAGGTATTTAACTGAGAAAAGGAAAACAAGAATAAGCTAATAAAACCAATTACGAAAATTCAAATGACTAAACTACTAGAGCATCCGATTTCGACATAAATAATATAAAACACTTCCTTAAAACATGTTACCAAATATTCTCGCCCATTTTGATAGTTGCTTAACACTAAGGACCCGTTTGGGGTCACTTTTAGAGATGGTGTTTTGGAATTTAGAGATGACATGAGTTTTGAAAATGTGCGTTTGGTAAAAATGAACTGTTTTTAGTGAAAAAGTGTAAAAACTTGAAATATATTCAGAAAAAAAATTAGCAATATGGATATTGTTTCATTTCTCTCAAAATTCTATGTAATTTGAAAAAAATAATCATCTCATTTCGACTTCAAATGAAAAATTTATGAACTTTTAAAGTTTGAATTTTTTGAAAATGTTTGGAAAAGTAAATAGTAAAATTGGAGAAAATTGACAAAAAAAAAAAAAACTTATGGAAACTATGCTTTCAAAGGTGACCCCAAACGGGGGTCTAATTTATTTTACATTATCAGTCTACCAACACCAAAAGTATTCTTAACTATCAACCTCTATGACTCTAAATTGTAATACCCAAGAATCCATTTTGATCACTGGTAACAAACAAGGTAATTGGCCAAAAAATTTTGTTGGAAGGGTTGTCACTAAAGATGTCGTCTCTAAGGACCCTTTTTTTTCTTGTAATTTGTTCAAAGAAACTAATTCTATTGAAGTCCAGTTTAATGTCTCAAGTCATACTGGTGTTGTTATTTATAATCACCATTATTATAACCCTAGACAAGGTCACCCTATTAGGTATGAAATAGACACCATTACATTTTTATCAAAATAAAGTGCTCAACTTTTTTATCGATCGCAAACTTTTACGTTTTTTGCACAGTGTGAAGCAAAGCCTTTCATTGACGTTTACATGGAGGAATTAAGGGAGGAAAACCCAAAAAATGAAGGAACAAGAAGTAGTTGCTATATAAGCATGAGCACACATTTATGTCCAGGTCTGCGCATCACAAGATGGGAGCATCTCACAAGACTTAAAAAAGCAAGCTAGTAGTGTGATATTAAGTGTTTTTAAAATAATATTTATAAATTCTATTCTAATATAATTCATTATTCACTTAAGTTTCTGGATTTTTTTTATTGAAAAAATTGTATATGTTTGTTCCTCAGTCTTTAAAATATGAGTATTACATCATCACGTTCTAATAAATGAAAATGTCCTTTTAAGAATACATGCAGATCAAATGTATAAGATATGGTTAAAGAATTTTCTATAAATTTCGTTGTAAAGAAGATCAATAATATGTCATAACGTGTTAATTTGGAGAACTTGAATGAAATGAGCGCTCGACTATATTTATTTGCATACTAACCAAATATTAATTTATGGTACATTCATAAATATGTCCTCTATTAGGGAATTAACAGTAAACATGTATAAATTATATTCTAATATAATTCATTATTCAGTAAAGTTCGGGTTAAACTTGATAATAAATTTAATAGATTATTATAGGTTTAATTAATTAAATGTTGATTTTTCAGGGAATAGCTAAGAAAAATTGGACGGATAAGATGTCAATTAATCAGTTGAACCTTGAGAAGGTGAATAACAAGTAGTAGGACTGGAAGGACGATCAAGAAACTTGTATATTTAGTGACAAAGATGAAGGAAGGAAACTGAAATTATTATTGTCAAAAGGTATATAATTTATTATGACTAATTATCATTTTGTATAGCACCAAAAGCCGATTTTTGATGGATTTTTTTTTAATTTGTCATAATATGTTGAACTTAAATATTTTCACATAAAACCAATAGCTAGAGGACCCTCGATAAAGGTTAAGAGGTATACAATATACTTCATAAATGGTTATACACCCTATATTCACTAAAGAAATTGGAAGAATTACGTCCAAAACAGTGATGTGAGTTTTCGTGCTGAGACCAGAGACGTAGCCACCATGGGCCCAGCCCCCCCCCCCAAAACCCATGGTGGCCCATTAGATTTTTTTAATAAAATTTTACCACTTGTTTTATTTTAGCCCCCCCTAAATTTTTTTTTTTTTTTTTTTTGAAGAAAAGTCCCATAAATAAGATTTAGATTAATTCAAGCCCCCCCAAAATAAGTTTCCTGGCTTCGTCACTGGCTGAGAGTGTGCATATTTCTTCTAGAAATAACAAGTATCCAGTATGTGGAACCATGAACTACGTAATATGATTTGTAGAGAATATTTGTGAACTTGATTATTGCTAATTGTGGGTGCAAGTGGACTAACAATGCCTATGTAAAAATTATTATTGACGGCACTATAACATCAACTTTAGGCGACTTGATTACAAAAATGATCATTTTATCATGGCATCGTAGGCAATCCAAGTTTTTATACAAATTGATCCCAATGATTTGAAGTTGTTATTAATTGTGTCGATGAAGTCAAGATCAATATTTTCTATGGTGTAAAAAGATCATGAAGATAGTATAAAGGACTTGTCTATACCATACCTAAGGCAGTGTTCCTGCCTGTGAGGCTAAAAATCCTGAAAATGATGGGGCCACCTTCAGATCATTTATTTCTACCAAAAAAATAAAAAGATTATGAAGATTACAACGACATTGCTTTTTTCACCGAGGGATATTTGCCACTAATTGAGGGAGATTAATGAATTCGAAGATGTTAATTCTCATTTAATTTATTTAGATGTCAAATGGAAAAATATCCAAAAACCTTTAAAAAAAAAAAAAAAACATTATCATGTACTTTATGATCAAACTACTTTCATATATTATTAATTGACTTTGTTGAGCCATCTTATTATAATCTCTTTTTTTTTTTTTTTTTTTTTCCGCTAGCAATAAGTATCTGTGTGGCCCGTCATTTCCTGTTTATTGAGTCCCATCTTATTATAATCTTGATTTTATGGTACTAATGCTAAATATCTTAAATCTCTTATAATTTGGTGTGTTATGCTTTTATTTATGTTTTTAAGTTTACTAAAATTTATTCTTTTATTTATTTATTTTATTATAAAATGCATAAAAGGATATATGGGGATTAGTTCTGTCAAATTTGGGCCTTTAAAACTAATACACGAGACACGTTAAAACTGAGAAACAGCAGATTTTTCTTTTTCATTTTTATTTTTTTAATAAAATAACGTGTCCACTATTTTTGTTAGTGCATTAAAGTGATACCAAAATTAGCGAACAATGGTGCCTAAAGCACTATACAAAGAAAAAAATAGGCGCAGTACTAATCTTAATAGCAAGAGGTTTTGCTATTTGGGGGGGTTTTTTGTATAAGAATTTGTTATACAAATATAAAACTAGAATTGTGTTTTAGGATTTTCAATAGTACTTCACTCCCGTGATAAATTGCTCATCGACTTTTATTTTTAGCTTGCGTTTAAGTAATATTAACACTTAAATAAGCAAATTAATGCTATGTCACTACTACAAAATGTGAATTTCACGACGGAACTTTTATGACTATTTTTTTAAAACGGTCGTGGAAAGTACGCCAAAAACACGGGGCAAAACTGGATTTCCGAAAAAGGTCATGGAAGCCAAAGCTAGCACGATGGTTTTCACAAACAATGGTGGAAACTTCCGATTCCACGACCGTTTTCTGAAACCGACATGGAAGCTTCGAATACCATGATTGTTTTTAAAAAAATGGTCGTGTAAACTTCGGCTTCCACGGCTGTTTTTTAAAAACCGTCATGGTATCTTCACGACAAATACCCACGAAATCGAATCCTACCCCATTTTTCCAAATCAACACCACAGTTGCAGTAACCAAAATTAGTTCAGAACGCTCTGAAAACAATCACTCCACCACAGTTGGATTTCGCCACCACCAGCTACCATCTATCTCTCTCTCTTGTAAGTGATCACTAACTTCTTTTTATTATTTTTCTCCGTATTTAGACTTCTGATTTAGGTCATGTATATTTTAGCTTTGTTTTTGGGGATCTTTGAGTTAATTGTGCAATGAGTGTCAATTTAAGTGATCACTAACTCCCCCCCCCCCCCCTCCCCCCGGCCGTATTTAGACTTATGATTTTAGGTTTTGTATATTTTAGTTTTTTTTTTTGGATCTTTGAGTTAATTATGCAATGGGTGTTAATTTTGATATGCATTTTGATATTTACTTTAACTTCTAAAACTTTGATAGGAAATGGATGTGGTTTGATAGATTGTCTAAAACATATGAAGATGGTGTTGAAGAATTTTTGTCATTTGTTAAAGCTCACATACAATATGATAAGATTCCGTGTTCTTGTGAAATTTGTGGAAATCATAGATCTTATTCCATTGATGATGTTAGAGGGCATTTGCAGGCATATGAGATTATTTGTTCTTACCAAACATGGTATTTACATGGTGAAGATTTTTTCAATATTAAATATACATTGACTAGTAAAGGTAATGAGCCTAATCTTGAGTAAGACTTTGGTAATAATATGTTTGATATGATAAATGATTTGGAAGAACACTTTGTGTACCGTCCAGAGTTATTTGAGGAAATGATTAATAATGCCGAGACGCCCTTATATGTTGAGTGTACAAAATTTACAAATTAGGGGCATTGGTTAAATAATGGAACTTGAAAGCGTCGGAATGATGGACGAATTCTACTTTCACGACTCTTTTAGAGTTTCTAAAAGATGTTCTATTGGATGATAACAAAGTGCCGCCTAATATGTACGAAGCCAAGAAGACGTTGAGCATTTTGCGAATGGAATATGAAAAGATACATGCTTGTCCAAATGATTGCGTCCTTTACCGGAAAGAATATGAAGATTTAGATAAATGCTCGGTATGTAAAAAGTCAAGATGGAAGAAGGGCAAGAAGCCATTGAATGGTAGGAAAGGAGTGCATGTGAAGGAGTTATGGTACGTTCCACCGGCTCCACGTTTGCGTTGTTTATTCCTTAATGCCGAGCATGCTAAGAATTTGACTTGGCACCATGATAAACATGCTGACGATGGCAAGCTTAGGCATCCAGCCGAAGCACCACAATAGAAGACCTTTAATGACAATCATCCAAATTTTAGTGCACAACCAAGGAATTTATGCCTTGGTTTATCGGCGGATGGAATGAAACCACATAGTAATATACGTAGTAGGCATAGTACTAGGTCAGTCATACTTGTCAACTACAACCTCCCTCCAGAATTGTGCATAAAGCGGAAGTTCTTGATGCTGACTTTATTAATCTTGGGTCCTTAACAACCGGGGAATGATATTGACATGTACTTAGCACCATTAATCGATAACCTAAAAAGCTTGTGGGAAATTGGGTTAGAAGTTAGAGATTCTTACCGTCAAGAGACGTTCAAACGTCGTGCAATGTTGATTTGGTCAATTAATGACTTTCTCGCATTTGGCAACCTATATGGTTATCCGATGATGAGTTTTATAGGTTGTCCCGTTTATATAAAGGAAACATCATCTATCCGATTGAAAAATGGTAAGAAAACTGTTTATCTTGGCCACGGGAGATTCTTGCCAAAAAATCATTGATACCGCAAACAAAAGAAGGCGCTCCTTGGATTTTGACAGGCTAAGATGTAATTGAGATGGTTAAAAATGTGAAAGTAGTTGTGGGAAAGAGAAAACTGAAGGATCCAATGGCCGATGGACCTTGGAAGAAGAAATCAATTTTCTATGAACTTCCATATTGGAAGTCACTTTACGTTCGTCATTACTTAGATGTTATGCATATTGAGAAAAACGTATGTGAATCGATAGTGGGCACGTTGCTTGACATTCCAAATAAAATTAAAGATGGTGAAAAAACACGGTTGGATCTTAAGGAGATGAAGATTAGACCTGATTTGCTCCCCTAGAAAAGAGTGAACGACATTTACTTATCTCCGGCAAAGTACACATTATCGAGACAAGAAAAGAAAAAGCTTTGTGAATGTCTTGCTTACGTGAAAGTGCCAAGTGGATATTCTTCCAACTTTAAATGGTTGGTGTCAATGAAGGATATAAGGCTCGTTGGAATGAAAACACATGATTGTCATATCTTGATGTAACAATTATTACCTCTTGCATTGCGGGGAGTTTAAATGAAAGATGTGAGATTCACAATTACCAAGGTATGATAAAGTTTTAATTCGATATGCTCCAAGGTAATTGATCCACTTATGCTAGATTCGCTACAATCGAAATTGGTGATGACGTTATGCATGTTTGAAAAGTATTTCCCACCATCCTTTTTTAATATAATGATTCATCTAATGGTGTACCTAGTTCGGGAAGTTAAGTTATATAGACCGGTGCATTTGAGGTGGATGTATTCTTTCGAAATGTACATGCAGGTTTTGAAGGGTTATATGAAGAACCAAAATAGGCTGGAGAGATGTATAGTGAAAAACTACATAGCGGAGGAATCGGTTGAATTTTGCTCTGAATATTTATCTAACGTGGAACCAATAGGTTTGCCAAAAATAATACACTTTATGTCGAAAAGTCTATATGTCGATGTTCTTTCACTGGTAAAACAAGATAAATGGGAGCAAGCTTGTCTTTATAGTTTGCACAATGTTAAGGAAGTTGAGCCTTTCATTGAGGTTCACATGAAGGAATTAAGAGATGCGAATCCAAGAAAAAGAAGAAGTGAAAAGTGGTTGCAAGATCAGCACAACCGGATATTTCGGGAGTGGATAAGATTAAATGTGTATATGAAGGCCAACGTTTCGCAAAACTTAATGAAGCTAGCAAGATGACCGTCATCGATAGTCACAAGATATATATCGTACTTTGTCAATGACTACTCTTTCTAAACTCGCGAAAGGTGTCGAGTCCATGCATATTTCCTCCACATAGGACAAGAATCCGATGTACAGTTCCATGAACTACTTTGGTTTCATTGAAGATATTTGGGAACTTGATTATTAAGGCTTGCGGATAGCACTCTTTAAGCACAAGTGTGCCGACAATAATTATGTTAAGATTGATAGTGATGGCGTGACAGTGGTGGACTTTAGGCGATCGGGATACAAAAATGTTCCTTTCATTATGGCGTCGCAAGCGGTCCAAGAATTTTATACAACGAATCCCGACAATTTAGAGTTATCCTTAGTTGTGCCGATGAAGCCAAGAATAATCCGCGATGGTCAAGAAAATGTTGAAGATTCCACCGACATTCCATTTTTCAGGAAAGTATTGCCACCGGTGGAGGAGTTTGATGATTTCGATGATGATGTTTCACAATTGCTTCGTTTAAATGTTGAGTGGACACGTGTTGAGAAACCAAGGAAACAAAAAACAAAAACTTGATATATATATATATATACACATTTTGACTTTATATATAATTTATACACTTTATTAGTTATTAATTATGCACATCATATTACTTATGGACATTTATTAAATGACAATGAGAATAGGAATTAATAATGAGCCACTATATGCATAACACACAAGATTGGCCACCCATGGTAACTTCGTTAATTATCTTCTGTTTTTTTTTTTAAACATACCAAACGGTCGTGGTTTCCAACATTAAACGACGGTTTAAAAAAAATCGTTGTCTAATGTTTTTTTTAAACATGCCACGACCGTTTTTCTTCGTTTTTCTAGAAAACGGTCGTGGTTTCCAACATTAAACAACGATTTTTTTAAAAACCCGTAGTATAATGTTGGCTTTCCACGACTGTTTTTCAAAAAAAAAAAAAATGGTCGTGGATTGTTATTTTATTTTATTTTTAATTTTTTTGTTGAAGTTCTGGTTTTAAAGGTTAATTTTTTTTTAAAATCCCCTATTCCCTCCTGAATTTCATTCTCTCTTGCACCTTTTTCTCTCTCGCCTCCAACCTCTCCCTCGAAACCCATCTCTTCCACTGCGATTGCTCCCTCCATTCTCTCTCGTGCCTTTCCCTCTCTCCTTCACCTCCAATCTCCGCCACGACTCCTCCTTTTAAATATCTCTCGCACCTCTCCCTCTCTTCCTCGCCTCTAATCTCCGCAGTGACTCCACCCTTCATTCTCTCTTACGCCTCTCCTTTTCTCTCTCGCCTCCAATTTCTGCCACGACTCATCCCTCCAATTTCTCCCTCGAAACCCATCCTCCGCCACCTACCCCGCTGTCGCGTCACACGAACCCATTTTATGGAATTGATATGTTTTTCTCTCTTGCTCTCTCTTGCACCGCACGTATTAAGGAATTTAATTTGGTTGATTGTTTGAAATTGGTTTTGAATATTTCAATTGCTAATTGTGCTTGTGATTTTGGGTGATTGTTTTCCAAAAAAAAAAAAGTGTTGATTTTATTATTTATATTTTTGCATATTACATATTCGACAAATTGCTCAAATGTGAGAATATTTATTATAAAAAAAAGTGTATATTGTGATAATGTAAAATAAGTGTTAGACCTTTGAATTGTGTACATTGAAGTTTGAGTATGAGTTGACTTATTGTATGATTTTGTGTTTTTTACGTAATTATGTTAAGATTTAGTTTAGATTGATTTAAAATGTCACAAATATGATTTTGTATGATTTTTACGTGTTTAAGTGACTTATTATAGATTGATTTATTGTATGTTTTTGTGTTTTATACGTGTTTGGATGATGATTTGGTTTTGATTGATTTAAAATGTTTTGGTGAGGATTTCGTTTAGATTATTTTCTGAAGAAAAAAAAAAGTGTTGTTTTGTTAGTTTGTGATTGCGAATGTGCCATAAGAATTGTTTTAGGTACAATTTCTTTAGCTATTATAACTTTTTTTAGGTTTTGGGAAAAAGTGTATATTGTGACAACGTGAAATTAGTTTGGAATTTGAATTATGGATAGTGAAGATTGAGAGTTGTATTTGATACTGTGATCATGTAAAATAAGTATTAGACCTTTGAATAATGTACATTGAAGTTTGAGTATGAGTTGACTTATTGTATGATTTTGTGGTTTTTACGTGTTTGGGTGAGGATTTGGTTTAGATTGATTTAAAATGTCACAAGATGAGGAGAATGTGTCAACGACTTCCCAAGTTGGAAAACCACGACACACAATAACACCCAGATGCCGACGAAGATGGTAAACGAAGAGTGACTCTTATGAGACAAGTCCATATTGTTAGGAAAAGGGGAGAAAGAATTCAAGTTTCATTGGACCCTAAAGGGCAACCGATAGAGAATGAGGGGGATGAACTACAGAGTTGGATTGAAGTGCTTGCTCGAGAGCTCATTCTCATGTGGATAGCTGACTTTAGAAGTGTTGATTTAGCCCCAAGGAAATAAAGAGTGTGGGTGAATGTCAGAACTTTTTTCACTGTGGAACTTTCGTTAAAAAAATTAAAAAATAAAAATAAAAAACAGCTTTGAAATCATGCATAAACTCCGCCAAAAATTTTAGACATGATCTTTACCATACTTTTATCAAGGATCATATTGACGAAGAAAGTGTGTGGACTCGACCTCCCAAAGGGGTGAAAAAATTACACCTCCATAAGTTAGAATGATTGGGAGAGATTCATTACATATCGACGTTCGTTAGAATTTAAAAAACTATCACAACAGGGATGTGAGTTAAGAAAGAGAAGCAAATAGAGATCAACGGGAGGCCAAGATAGATATAGGAAATGTGATCAAAAACTCGTATGTGAATAACTCGGTTTGGTTTTTTCACAATATATAAATATTTTATTTTTATCTTTATGTTTACTAACGGTAATTAATAAACTAAAGTTTGAGGTGATGGGAGAATGGCATGCGAGACATAATTTGTAGCTAAACATGCACATTAAACCTAGTAGAGAGTACACGAATCCATCATTTAGGATTATTGGAGATATGATAGTAAGTACAAAATCTTATTATTTGCTAATCAGTTTTCTGTATACATCCTTATTTACGGCTTCATGACATGTTTTTTAATTCTTACAGGGGGATTATAGTTTACAGCAGACACAAGAGAGTTTTGAATCTGTTGGGACTGATAACATATTGACCAAGTCATTAAGCAATGATGAACATTCAAGACGTACCCATGGCCAGTCTAAGTTTGTCAGACAGTCTTAGTACTTCAACATTATGCCAAGTTCAAAGGATAATACTGAAATATCGGTAGTGAAACACTAGCTTGCTACGTTGGAAAAAAACCGTACAGGAACTTTGTGCAAGGCATAATATTGACCGAGAGACTATGGATGAGGAGAATATCGCATCGACTGTTTATCAACACAACAGCTTCAAGGCTAGTTGCACCCTTAATAAAAAAAAACCTAGGGTGTTGAATCAGCAACCCATGTTAAACGCAAGTAAAGAATGCCAGCTCTTTCTTATGATTCAATTAATGGTGGAGATGTGCTTGTTACAATACATGGAGTGTGTTCCAACCGATACAGTCCATGTGATTCCTTTAGGTGAGGAGAACATGCGAGTGACAATTACCGTCCCGAAACTAAAACATGCACTCCTAATTATTCCGACAAATGAAGCAACAATTATGGAAAAAAACTGTCGATGGGTTTGTTACTTGGCCAAAAAGGTTAATCGTCATTGACACGAGTCTGAGCCAGGCAAGTCAAGGTCCTAGTCACATTCTTGACCAAGTAGTTAAGGGAAACAAACGCATCAAAAAGAGAGCAAGGAAAAAAAAAAAAAAAAACCTACAGCAACAATCGGAGGTACAACAACAAAATGTGCAACAACAACTATCTTCGTTTGACTTTAGTGAAATTTCCTTCGACTTAAGACTGTTGGCTTATTATGCACAATGTTCCATGCGTGACAACTTGCAAATACAGTGCCCAACACAACTGGCCATCAGTGGCAATGACTTGCCTATCTATCTTGGGTTTGAAGATGTCTACCATTTCATTACATTTCAAGAAAATTAGTGCAAACAGTATAATGATATAAATTAAGTAATAGATATATCCTAAAACAGTACTTATTTTTCCTTGTTAATCTTATGTTGTTTTTCGTAACAAGTTTAACTAATTTTTTTATAACTATTTAGTGAAATGTTGTGCCAAAGAAGGCGTTGATCAATGGTTCAAGTTTATTTCTCCAACCTTGATCTCACCAGTTAAACATAAAGTAGATCCGGAAGTCTACTGTAGAAATAAAGCCAATAATATTTTACGGCTCTTAACTAACGCACCAAAAGGAAAGTTGTTTCTCATGTCATATAACAGCAGGAAACATTGGATCTTAGCAGTTATTGATCCGTGAGATGACTCGATCATAAATTTTAATCCTCTTGGAAACAAACCGGGTGATGATTTTAAAGACCTAATTAAGTTGTAAGTATATTTTTATGTTACAAATTGTGATTTGATATTACATTATTCTTATTTTAATAATTTTGAACTTTGTTAAATTGTTAGGGCGCTTAATGACTGGAAGATTTTAGAGGAAAATGGAGTAAGAAAGTGACGCAGCTATGAAACACTCGATGTCTTCTAGAAGAAGGTCATGTTGAATGCAATTTTTTTCTTTTTTCTTTTTTTTTTGGGTTTCAGCCTTTATGCGGGAAATAACCTTGACTCTTGATGGATTATCCTTACTTCAAACTAAGGATCTTTATATCGACGTTGAGATAAGTTTAGTAAGGCAAGAGTGAGTTAATTTTGCAATGCGGTTCATCTAATAGAGTTAGGAGACAATCTATAAATTTTCTAATGTAATGTCTGTTTTTGTAACAATTGTTGTACATTGTGACACAAAATTAATTTCTGATTAGTTATTATTTCAATTTAGGTTGTGCAATGGATAACACACGGGATTTTCCACATGTGGGAAATCGTAGGAATTTAAAAAAAAAATTTCATTCAAAACTTTCCACGACCGGTTTCATGGAAAATGGTCGTGGTAAATAGACATAACATGATGGTTTTTAGAGAAAACTGTCGTGTTATGTTAATATTCCACGACTATTTTTCAATAAAAATCATCGTGGAAACTCCCTCTCTACCTTATATTTGACGCCAGTTTCGTCTATTCCACAACAGTTAAAAAACTATCATGGAATCCAAATATATTCCACAACCTAGATTCCACGACGGTTAAAAAACCGTCATCGTATCTTTTCACAATGGTTAAAAACCGTCGTAGCATCCTCTTTTTGTACTAGTGTGTGTCTCAAATAAATAATGTCATTTAAATTGGAAATCAAAATGTAGTGGTTAATTTCGTCGGAATTAACTTTTGGAGGTCAATTTATCAAAGTACGAAAAGTTCATGGTGTATATTAGTGTTGAAAAAAAAAAGGCCGTAGGCAAAACATGGATATATTATTGTCACTGATTTAGTAGATGTGATCTCTTTGAATCACACTGCAACAATTTGGTAAGTAGAAGCTAATTACTAAAATTAAAAAATCATTAAATAATTTTTAAACATCAAACCTTTAAGAGACTAAAATCTTAAAACATATTAAAATTTTAACGGTACAAAATTGTTGCACTACTTTTGAGTATATTCTTGCATCATTTTTTTTTTTCCTGAAGACTTTTAACCATCAATCTTAACAAAAGAAATTAATTATTCTATTATATACTCTCTAAACTTTAGCAAGAGTCATTCAAATTTTGCGTCATAAATTATAAAACTCATATATTAAATCGTGAATTTCGAGTTAGTCCGTTAAAATTTTCATTTAAAATAGATTAAAAAAATGGGGGTTAAATAAGATTATGTGGGCGTTTCTATTTGTTTATAACAAAAGGAACTTAGTGAGATTAATTTTCTCTTTTTCCTCTTCTTCTTAATGTCCATTCTAATAAAAGAAGTTAAATAGAGCTAATTCCTAATAAAAGAAGTTAAATAGAGCTAATACAAAATTTATCAGACAAAAAGAAGTTTTAAAAGTTGAAATGACAAAGGAAAAATGACTAAAATTTGAGACCTATATGAGGATATAATTATAATAAAATGCTATGGACACTAAGTCTAATCTCAACTTTTGAGTATCAACCTATGTGGTATATGAGTTGTCATTATTTTATCGGTAAGTGATTAAAATATTATCACATCAATTGATTACTTCTACCAATGAAAATATGACACGAGGGTTGGTACTCAAAAAGTTGGGATTAGAGTTGTTCCCTAATATTACTCTATTTATAATAGGAATCTTAATATTATAAATACATAACTATTAATGAAGTGATATTTAATCATTCAACTTTTTCCCCTGGTAGATGTCTCCTAGGAGTGAAATTTTTCACATTAACTTGTTATCCCGCGAGACCCATCTTAAATGGGGCTGAAAAAATCTGATTTAACTGGGTTTGGATCATAAATACCTGTCACAAGTTATAGGGGGCGAGGCGAAGAGTTTAGGAGTATTTTTATTACTATAGATATTATACAAGATGTTTTTTATAAGATTTTAAGTATTAACATATTTAATCGATGAAAAATTGAATACTTTCCTTTTAATTTATTTTAATTTAAATTTCCATAATTTTGCATGTTAATTTTTAATTTTTAATTTTAATTTTTTTATTTTTATATGATAGAAATAGATAGTAAGGTTAACGGGGCACCCTATAAAATTCCAAACCCGTAATGGAAAAAACCCGCCTCATCCCCATATATTTAAATGATTTACAGGGTGGATACAAGGTGTGTGTTTTTATTCATAAGATGGATTAACGAGAAGACCAATATCCTATCCCGAACCTGCCTAATTACCATCCCTATTGTCTATTTGTGAGCTTTTCTTTTTTTTTTTTTTCTTTTTTTTTGGCAAGTAATATGACCCCAATCATAAAATGACAATAAATTTGGAAAATTTAATAGAGACAACCACGTGTACATCAAGTAAAAACCTGAAATTTCCTAAAAACAGTCATATTATTTGCAAAATATTCTATGTTTTAGGATTTTTAAGAGGCACTGATATAATATTTTGTCACTTGTAAAATATGAAGTTATCGCGCGATGACTATCATGAGATTATTTTCATTACCTTTCAAACAAAAGAGAGAGAGAGAGAGAGAGAGAGAGAGAGAGAGAGAGATTATTTTCATTAAAAATTCATTGCTAATTTGACGACTATAGACCAAAACTGTTGAAAAGGGAATTACTTCCGGGGGGAAAAAAATAAAAAAATAAAAAAAAAAGTCAGATGCTCTTCGCCAAGATTTTTTTGCGGAATCACCAAGATTCTGGTTTTATCTTAAAAGTAAAAGTCAGATGCTATTTGTCAGATGCCACTACGTCATACAGCGACGTGACAAGGATATGATTACTTTCATATTTATGTAATGATTGATAAATCAATCTCACTCAAACTCAACTCAAATTTTTTATCTTAATTTTTATATTTTTTTAAAAAATTAATAAAATTTATAATTATTTTTTAAAAAGTCAACTTAACTTAAATTTAAAAGTTTCATCTTATTTAAAACTCAACTCATTCACCAAACAAACACCTTAATCATAAATGAGCATTATTTTCTTAACCGTAAGATATAGATTTAGTCTTTATTTAATGTTACGATTGGAGTTGAAATTTTTAAGTTAAAGCTGGTTGATTTTTTAAAAACTGATTATAATTTTTATTAATTTTTCAAAAAAAGATAAAACTGAAATAAAAAATTTAAATTTGAGTTTATTCATCAAATGTAACCTTAATGATAGAAAGAAGATGAAAAGTTGGTCAAAAATTTTAATAAAAATTAATCAATATTAAACTTAAAAAACTCATTAAATGTATTTTAGATAAACACCTAGTTTTTTTTAAGGTTTTTTAAAATATAAAAGCTAAATTAAATATTCCTTTCTAATTTTTAATTTTTTTTTAGATTTCGTTTATTCTCAAGTTTTTTAACTGTTTTTTATATTTTTATTATATTTATCTTTTTTTCGCAAATAGGTGACTCATCAAAATAATTCTTTGTTTGATCAAGGTTCCTCATGCATAGACCTTCCCTAAGGCACTAAAGCCATTTTATTACTTTTTTTTCTTCACATTAATTTGTATCTTCTATTTGTTTTTCATATTTACTCATCAGAATCTAAAAGAATACTTTCCTTCCACGTATTGTTTTCTTATGCATGAAAAATAAAATAGCAAATAGAGTTTTTTTTTTTTTTTTTTTTGTCTTTCTTCAAAAAAAAATTTATATTTCTTTGTTGCTTTTGATATGCTTCGGACTGTAGCTTACGCACGAAAAAATAAAATAATAAATAGAGGTTTTTTTTTTCAACTTTCTTTATTTTTTTGGTACGCTATGTCACAGGGGGAAAAAGAAGCTGAAAAAGTAACTACTGTTGGAGAGATGTTTGTGATTGAATTTGTTTAACCATCTTTAAAAAAAAACTCCTAAAAAACAAAAACTACAATTCATTTTGTTTATAATATTCTATTAAATAATATTTTTATTTTTTAGCACTGTATTAGATATTATTTGTCATTTTATAAAACTCGTTTAATTTAATATATAAGATTCATGTATTTCTTAACCTGTTATAGCAAGTAATTTAAAATGTTATATCATCAAATATAATTAATATATGTATTTTTTTTTTATAATTTTGTCTGTAACCACTGATGATTAAAAAAAAAGAGTAATTATTAAAAACTTCTAAATGGATATGTATGTATATATATATATATATGTACATATATACATACACACACAATATGAACCCAAAGAATTTGGCCCCATAAGTTTTCAATTCATTTCCAATACGAAACATAATAATTTTATGAGGCTTTTTTTTTTTTTGTTAGCATAATAATTAGTTCCATTATAGTTATTAAAAATAATTCAAATACACACAGCCTTTTTATTGATTACTAGTGGTAGTACATACTTTGCCCAAGTCACTCTTTTAGTCGTTTGGTTCCATTTTGTTTTTAGCTTAGTTACTTCTTTTTTTCCCTTGGTCACTTACTTTTTGGTTCATTTTGCTATAGTAATGATAAGTAAAGATAGTGTCAAAAGAGAAATGGGTTAAAAAAGTTTTTAATTGGATTGGTTTCTAAAGTGGTGACAAGTGTCGAAGTTAAAAAAGTCTTTAGTTGGATTAGTTAAAAACAAACTAAATATTTCTAAGATGGTGATAGATGTCAAAAAGAGAAAGGTTAAAAATAGTAGGGGAGTTTGGTACATCAATTCCAACTAACATTTTCAAATTTTTTTTTATCTTTTTTTCGAAAATAATATATCTTTTTTCCAAATTTTTTTTTTTGTCTTTTCTAAAAAGTCAACATAATTTACTATTTAAACTTAAAAATCTTAACTCAAACTTACATATCAAACTCCCCCTATTTTTTTTAAGGTGGTGACATATGTCAAAAAGATAAATGGGTTAAATAAAATTTAGTTGTATTGGCTCTTTTATATATATATATATAATATAATATAATATAATACATATGTAATAATAATAATAGTATAGAAGTACAGAATAGTTCAAAAGCATCTATGATGCACATGATTGTACATATTTAAAAAAAATTACTTAAATAGTAAGGGTCCGTTTGGTGAAACGGTTTGAGTTGAAATTTTTAAATTTAAGTTGGTTGACTTTTTAAAAACTAGTTATAATTTTTGAAAAAAGATAAAAAACTGAGATGAAAAAGTACAATTTAGTTTGAGTTAAACCGTTTCACCAAACAAGCCCTAAAAATACAAAAATGAAAAATAGATAAAAAAAAAAAATGAACAAAGTACCTGAAAAATATAAAAATGAGGCATGAAAAAAGACCAAGAAGACTAAAAAAAAAACTAAAATGTTAAAAATAAACCAATACATGAAAAATTACTAAAAAAAAAAAAAAAAAAAATGGGGTGAAAGAAAAAAAAAACTGATTGTGAGCTTTCTTTAAGAAAAATTATCTAAATAAGGCAAAATATGTAAGTAAATAAAGACAATTAAAAACAATACAAAAATCAACAAAGTATATGAAAAAGAGAGAGATTTAAAAATAAAAATAAAAATAAAAATAAAAATAAAAGATAAAAAAAAAAAAGAGATTAAAATATTAAAAGTAAACCAATATATAAAAAAATTAAAATTAAAATTAGGGGGAAAAAAAAAACTAAAAGATCAAAATAATAAGGGCATTGCTATAATGATGTAAAAATTTTAACCTATTAATAAGATAATAGGTGGGTGTTTGGGAGGAGGAGTGTTTCGCCGCCGTGAGATGCCGATGCAATGGGGGACCACAAAAGGACATTCTTCTCCGGCGACGACCACGGGAGGCAAGGTGGTGGCGGGGTGCTCTCCACCGATGTTGCTGGATTTTTTCTTTTTCTTTTTTTTTTTTTTGAAATTTAATTGTAATAATCAAGTGTGATATAGTTTTCGGTATATATGGTACATCATTTTGATCTCAACCCTCGAAATATCATCCATCGGTTAACAATTTTTACATTATCAATGTATAATTCCCCAAATAATAAATAAATAAAAATTCAATGCTCAATAGTAAATAAATAAAAAAAATTTCTCAAAAAAAAAAAATAAATAAATTAAAGAAAGAAGAGCAAAAATTAATTAGAAAAAAAAATTAAAAAAAAAAAGAAAAGAAAAGAGGACATTTGGGCGTTTTGCACTAAGGCTCATGAACAATATCATTTTTGGTACTTCTATATATAGTATAGATTTGTTGGCACGCATAAAAGACAAACAAAATCAAAACAAAAAAATACACATGACGATGACCGGATCGTATTTTAACATTGATTGGCTACCATAAGCAATCAAAAAAATAGAGAAAGAATGCAATGTATAAAATTCATATGTCCTTTTAATATATGCTAGTTATATAACAAATGTTTTGTACTTCGTAATAGACAAACAAATTAAAAATAATAATAAATAATAATATCACGTGATATTAATTGGATTATCACATAATTGATTATTGGACTGTAGGCCGGCTTAATAAATTATAGGGTCTTAAGCAAAGTCTTAAAAAGAGGCTTCTTCAAATAAATAAAAAAAATTAATGATAAAAATCTCATATATCATTCAAAATAACAAAACAGTCCACTATATATAGAAAAAAGGTAATATGAGGGAATATATGCAAAGAAGCTAAAGAAGAAGAAGAAGGAGATCATTGCAGGGTTTTTTTAAGTTGGATGAAGTTCAGTTTTTTTTAATTGTGATCTTTCAGTTTTTTTCTTATTTATTTATTTTTTTGTAAGAAGGTAACACTGTGCTTGTTGTAGTTCCTAAAAAAATCTCAACTATAAATATGCAATATAATGCATTGAGGAGAAAAATTAGATGGGGACCTTCAAAAAAGAAAAATTAGGAGGGGAAAAAAAAGAAGAAGAAGAAAATATCAGGAACATATAATATTTGGGGCCTTCCTAAAAATAAGGCCCAAAAAAAAAAAAAAAAAAAAAAAAAAAAACCAACTACAGTTAGGAAGGAAAAAAAATCTCAAAATGTATATATAGATGTGAATTATTAATTTTTAAAATATCCAAAAATCAGTAGAACCTATTTTTTAGGAAAATTTTGAAGGCCTCCCTAAAAGGGGGCTTTAAGCAGTTGCTTAACCTCCCTAGTTAAGCCAGCACTGCTGGACAGTTAGGAGAGGACTAAATGCATTCATGCTTTTATAACTACTAGTTTTAAGCAAGTGCGCCGTCGTACTTGTGCAAGAAAAAAAATGAATTTTATTATACTTAAAAAAAAAAGGGTGTGGCTGTGTTAGAGACTCATTGAGAGTCTCTACCCATAAAGCCAACTTTTAAACCACTGATTTTCAATCGTACGGTCTATATTTGTGGGTGCATTTGATGAACCGTAGACTCACCCTTATTGTAACAAAGTAAGTGAAAAAGAGAGAGAAAAAGAGAGAGAGAGAGAGAGAGAGAGAAAGGGGAAGAGAGAGAGAGAGAGAGGGGGGTGGGTCTTCTCTGACGTCGGCAACCCCGACGCCGGCTTCCCCCGCGAGGCCCTCCCCCACCACCGGCCCCAAGCCCGGCCGCCCCCCACCGCGGCCCCCGGCAACCCCCCCCCCCCCAGCCCTCCCCCACCGGCACCCCGGCCTCAGCCCCCCCGGCGCGCCCCCACCCCAGGTCCCCCTCCCCCGACCTCCCCCCACCCACCCCCCCCCCCCCCCGGCGCCTCTCGGCTTCCCCCTCGACGGGGACCCCCCCCACCCCCCCCTCTCTCTTCCCCTTTCTCTCTCTTCTCCCCTCTCTCTTCCCGGCCCGCACCCCCCCTATTACCGGCCCCCACCTAGCCGCGGCCCCCGGCAACCCCCTCCCCCAGCCTCAGTCCCCCCGGTGCCCCCGACCTCCCCCCACCCACCCCCCCCCCCCCCCCCCCGGCGCCTCTCGGCGTCCCCCCCCCCCCCCGACGGGGACCCCCCCACCCCCCCTCTTTCTCCCCTCTCTCTTCCCCTTTCTCTCTCTTCTCCTCTCTCTCTCTTCCCGGCCCGCGCCCCCCCCCCCCACCCCCGGCCGCCCCCCACCCGGTCATAACAGTTGTGACCGTTACTCTTGTTCACGATATGGAGAGAGCTTATAACTGTTATGACCATCCAAATATAATATATAAACCAAAACACTAAATTTTATGTTACAAAATCAGATAAAAATACTAATTTTATGTAGTTTTTTTCAGTCAATTTCGTGGCTTTCGACATGGGTAGTTTTTGAAGATTTTCCGACGTTCACAGACTTCCAAGCGGTTTATAGAGGGATTTCGTGGTGGTTTCCGAGCGGTTCCGGCGGGTTGCAACTCTTTCTCTCTAGATTTCAGTTTCTCTCTCTAAAACACTGTAGATGCTGGTTTGGAAATTTTTTTGGGACATGCGAGGGAGATGAGGGTAAACCTGACCTTTGACATACATTTAATGTTGGTGGGCCCTACAAAACTGACGTGACAGTACTAGAACTGAAGGAAAAAAAATGATATTATATTTAATATAATTTATTTCAGAAATGTTATTAATGAAATTAATCCATTAGATTATTGTAAAATAGTTAAATATTTAAATTTATGTGAAATAAGGGCTAAAAAACAGTTATTATTTATAATTTATATTTATAATGTAAAATAAGATGCGTTACTCTAGAAACTTCTAAAAATAAGAAAGGCTCGCGATGAAAATAAAAGGAGGTTTGTAGTTCTTTCGTTCCGTACAACTAAAAATCAATTTTTTAAAAAACAATAGTTGTGTGGCCTTAAGTGACAACACGCTTACAGACAAAAGCAAGTTTGTCTTAGCCAATCAGAAATCGACAACGTTTTAGACGAAACCGCTCTGGTTTTTCAAAACCGCCCGTCTCGTCGACGAGCGGTTTCCAAGTTTTCTCTATAAATATATTATCAACATCCCCCAAATGTATTTGCGTACATATATATATATGCACACGGAAGAAGGAGACCAAAAGCTCACACCAGTACATACACCTATATTTATATATATACACGCACAGAGCGTTCGCTTTCGCTTTCGCAAAGCTCAGTAAGTAGCGGAAGAGAGAGAGAGAGAAAACTAAATTTTCTCGGAAAATCTGAGAGGGAGAGAGAAAATTATGGGGAGGGGAAGAGTGCAGCTGAAGAGGATCGAGAACAAGATCAACAGGCAGGTCACATTCTCGAAGCGTCGCAGCGGATTGCTGAAGAAAGCTCACGAGATCTCCGTTCTCTGCGATGCCGAAGTCGCTCTCATCGGTTTCTCCACCAAAGGGAAACTCTTTGAGTACTCGACCAATTCCTGGTACGATAATCAGTATTCCGTAACTTTTCCATTTGATTTTTTCGAGAAAATTTTACTCATGCTGAGCTGGTTTTGTTGTTAATTTTCTTTTTTGAAACGGTGTTTTTCGTGAATTATCCTTGTCATTTTCCGTTTCGATTCTTTCTGTGCTGGCTTCAATTTCATTTTCTCGAGAAAATTATTCTCCCTGCTGAGCCGGCCTCTTTTTCTAGATGTTTTGTGATTTTTTTCTCAGATTAAGAAGCTTTTTCGCTAGTTTATTTGTTAATTTTCTTTTTTAAAATGGTGTTTTGAGTGAATTATCTTTGTCACTGTTTCGATTCTTTCTGTGCTGGTTTCAATTTCATTTTCTCGAGAAAATTCTACTCCCTGCTGGTTCTTTTATCTACATGTTTGGTGAATTTTCTGTTTCTGAGATTGAGAGGCTGTGTAGCTGGGATAGTTGTTAATTTTCTTCTTTGCTATTATTTTTTGTGCGAATTATCTAACGACTTTCTTTGTAGGTCAAGGCTTTGTTTGATTTGTCTGATATTTTAAGTTTAAGTTTAATTAAATTATACTTTTTTTTATCTTAATTTTTATTTTATTTTATTTTATTTTTTTAAATTAATAAAATTTATAATTAATTTTTAAAACATTAATCAATTTTAGTTTAAAAATTTAATCTTAATCAATAAATCAAATACAAGCTTATTTAGTAATTTTATGTCTTTATTAAGGGGTGTTTGGTGAATGAGTTTGAGTTAAAATTTATAAGTTTAAATAGTGATTTTGATTGACTTTTTTAAAAAAGATAAAAAAATTTTGGAGAAAAAAACAAAAATTAAATTGATGGTGATGAGTTTAAACTCATCACTCAAACATTAATTTATTTTTTTAACTTTCAAATAAAATAAATGTTTTTCTTTTTGGGCTTTATTTGCTTGTATTTCATGCAGAAAAAGTACCAACGCGCAACACGAACTTTATTGAAATAGTCCCTTTTTTTTATATTTTTTTTATTTTTAACTTTAAATTAGAGTTTGTTGCCAAAAATAGAAAAAAAAAGAAAAAAATACAGTTACAAAAAATTGCTAAAAATAGGAAGGTCCACAAGAGACATTATTTGATATGTTGATTGGAGATGAAAATTTTAAGTTAAAATTATTTAATTTTTAAAAATTAATTATAAAAATTGAGATGAAAAAGTACAGTTTAATTGATATTAAACTTAAATACCAAATGGAAGAATTTCAAGCGTTTCTCATGAACTCACTTGCTCACTTTCTGTAAGCTAGTAAGATCTGTAGAATCTTCCTAAGACTTGTATGATATGTTAAAAAAAATGTAACTGTAATGTATACAAACACCAATATACATACATATACATACATATATAGTGAATTATATACACAAATATGAGTATTACACTGATGGATGAAACTTGTACAAACAGCCTTTAATTAGTATGTATTTAACTTGGAAAGAGTACATCAAACCTTAGTTACCAAAAAGCCCCTTTTCGTTTAAGAGAAACACTTATTTGGTAACATATATAATTCATTTCTTTAAACTATATGTATATACATGAAGCCCCTTTTTGTTTCAGAGAAACACTTATTTGGTAACATATAGAATTCATTTCTTTAAACTATTTGTATATACATAAAATATGTACACACAAATCTATATATACTTGGAATGATATTCAAAACATATGACAATACACCAACTATGATGTAAGTGTTGAGAAAAGAACACGGTAGAGGAATAAAAAAACATTATAAATTGAAATTATTATCTCTATTTTCATTTTAACCCAGAACTAACAATTTATGTTTAGTCGGCACTAGATATATAATCGATGTATATATAAAAAGAGTATGGACGAATGAATAAATTAAAAAAGAAGTATTAAAATCCTAAGTTTTTTCAATAATTATCGATTGATACAAGTAATAATATAAAGTAAAGTAAAAAAGCAAGCCTAAACCGTTGTTTTTTACTTCTTCATCAAATTCCATTGAAAAATGAAAAACACCCATTTACATAACAATAATACAAAAAAATTTATGACCAAATTATTTATTCTCTCTATATATTTCGGTATGTTACTTCAATATAACTGATAAAATATATATACGGAGTGGGAGTACTCGAAGTATATATGTATTCAAAGGACATGAAGCCAAAATCGTGAATTTTTTTTTTGTTTTTTTGTTTTTTTGTTTTTGGGTTATTTGGGTTCTATTGTACCTTTCCTTCAAAAAGGCATATTATTTTATTCTCTGACATTATTCTTTTCACTTGTTAATTTATAAATTAATTAACCAACGCTACGGCGTAATTAAATAATAGAGCATTTATTAGTTTTGTAATTTGATGAACATTTTCTAATATTATTTTGGGAATATACAAAAAAAAAAAAAAGGGAAGAAAATATATATTTATCTTGTTAAAACCTTTTTTAATAGTTAATCATGCTCCACTCCTAAACTCACAGTGATTGATGGATGTGCCAAATGCCAGTATTGTCTCTCTCTCTCTCTTCCTCTTTTAAGAAAAGTCATGACTTTATCATATTAATTGTTGCTAGCTAACTGGTAAGAGGACTATTCTCCAATAATCTTATTTCTATTTTCTTACTACTTACTTTAGTTACTTGCTTTAACAATTAAACTAAAAAATAATCAGTAAAGTAATTAACTAGGAAGAAAGTAGAAGCAAAATATTTTTGAGGATGGTCTTCTTACCAGCTTTAACAATTTAACTAAAACTTAATTATTGAAAGAAAAAAATTAAAGTAAAAACTTGTTTCCTAATTCAATTTTTTTATTCTTGAAGTAATAGTGAAGATATCAATACAGGGGAATCATACATTATAATAGATTCTACGATGGTGATGTGGCTTTGCAACTTTTTTGACTTTTAGGCAAAAGTTACAATTGATATAACAATATGCTCTCGATAGATGATTGCATACTGAAAATTTTATCCACTTTTGCTTTATCACTTCATCAAAGCAATCAATTCTAAACTACGAACCTATCTCCCCGTTTATAATTATCCCAAAAAAAAAAAAAAACAAAAAACAAAAAACAAAAAACAAAAAACAAAAAAGAATACGCTCTTTCCCACTTCTCTTTCGGCCATTCACGCTCTCACCTATTCTATGTTTCTTTCGTACTTTAGCTTATGTTTGACAAATATTGAAATTGATAAATTCCAATTTGTCCTTATCTTTTTCTAAAAAAAAAATTATTATTTATAATTTTTAATTATAACTTAAAAATTTAAATTTTAAATCCATAATTTTATTATTTCAAGTTGAAAATAAGATGAATTTGTTTTTAAAATTGCATAAAATTTTGAGATAGATAAAACAATATTCATTCTAATTTTTTTTAACACATTTTAAGTCTTTACACTTTTTAACTCCAATCAGAAAAACAACATAGTCATCCAGAATTGCACTTCTCCTTTCTCTAGTGGATCTTCTCAATGGCATATTCTTTTGAGGTTGTTGAGTTTGCACTTTATGTATAATTTCTTCCTTTTGCACAGGGAGCTCTTCTACATTATCTTGATATTCTGCATTTGCATTTTGAACAATGTTAGGAATAGGAGCCTGATCATTATTAATAGTAGTAGCAGGAACATAAACAAATTCATCTTCAAAGACAATGTCTCTAACCTTATGTCCCTCCACAAACTCAACTTCCTCAAGAAATCTCGCATTTTCCGTCTCGAAAAATCTCCTAGTAGTGGGATCGTAAAATTTGAAACCCTTTGATCGTTCAGAGTACTCAACAAAGTAGCAGCTTACAGATCTTGAGTTCAGTTTCTTTTTTATTTGGCCTGTAAGGCCTTGTCTCAGCTGGACAACCCCAAATGTGTAGATGCCTAATATTAGGCTTCTTGCTTGTTCATAGTTCTTAAGGGATTTTAGCTACCGTTTTGCGTGGAACCCTATTAAGGATATATGCTGCAGTCTTTAGAGCTTCTCCCCAGAAAGATTCTGGTAAAGAAGAATGATTAATCATACTTCTTACCATGTCCTTAAGCATTAAGGTTCTGTCTCTCAACAACATCATTCATGCTAGGTTTGCCCGGTATTGTGTATTGCGAGACGGTACTGTATTCCTCTAGAAATTTTGTGAAAGGTTTCGAACGTTGTTCACCGGATCTGTCATATCTACCATGGTATTCACCACCACAGTCAGATTTGACAGCTTTAATTTTCTTGCTAAGTTGATTTTCAATTTCAACTTTGAAGGCCTTGAATACATCTAGGGATTGAGACTTCTCATGAATCAAATATAGGTATCCGTACCTTGAGTAGTCGTCTATGAATGTAATAAAATATTGTTGACCATTCCAAGAAGCTGTAAGGTATGGTCCGCAAATATTAGTATGAATCAGTTCTAAGACATCAGAACATCTATTAGCACCTAATTTCCTAATGTTTGTCTGTTTCCCCTTGATACACTCATTACAGACTTGGAAATCTGTCAAATCAAGGGGATTAAGAATTTCGTCAGACATAAGTCCTTGAATTCTCTGTTTATAGATATAGCCTAAACGCCTGTGCCATAATGTGGCAGAATTCCTGTCAGTTAATTTTCGTTTTGTATCACGTGAACTTGTATGCAATGTTTCATTAAATGAGGCAATTGTATTCAATAAATATAGGTTATCATGCAAAGATAAAGAATCGGTACTAATAAGATTCGAATCTTGAAAAAGATTAAATTTTTTATTTCCAAATGAACAAGAATAACCAAATTTGTCTAAATTAAAAACTGAAACTAAATTCCGTCGAAAGACGGTACTATATAAGTTTCTTTCAAATTCAAAAACTGACCAGTTTTTAATAATAACCTAAAAGTTTCTGTAGCCTTTACTGCAACTGTTTTGCTATCACTCACATAGATGAATATTTCAGCATCACTTAGGCTGTCGGCTCCATAGGCAACCCTACATAGACACACTTATGTGAGTAGTAGCACTAGAATCTATCCATCAAGTGTATCTAGATACAGAAGCTAAATTAACTTTAAAACGAACCAAAGTGAGAAGCATACCTTTCTTGATACGTCATTTAACGTACTTAGGACATTCTTTCTTCTTGTGTCCAGCTTTCTCGCAAACGTAACATGTAAACTCCTCATCCTGTTTCTTTTGCACCTTATGCTATGATGTCCCAGTTGCAGCTTCTTTTCCTCTTTTCATTTTCTTGTCCTTAGAGGCAGATGCTAAGTTAGTACTTTCAACACTTTCTTGCTTAAGCATTTCCTCTTCTTGCACACAATGAAATATGAGCTCATTAATAGTCCATTTGTCCTTTTGAGTATTGTAACTCATTTTAAACTGACTGTATTATGTAGGAAGAGAAATAAAAACAAAGTGCACCAGCAAGTCCCTGGACAACTCTAACTTTAGTGCCTTTAGTTTGGAAGTGAAATGAGACATCTCCATGATGTACTCCCTTATGTTCCCCTTTCCTTTATACTTCATTGAAACAAGGTTAGCCAAAAGGGTACTTGTTTCAGCCTTTTTGTCTTTTTACAAAACGTTGTTCTATTTCCTCAAGGAACTTCGCAGTATTCTTCTCTTTTGACAGAGCCCCTAAAGGTTTCTGGAGTAAAACGTTTCATGATCATAAGACTCATGCGATTAGAACGGTCCCACTTCTCCATGATCACTTTGTCATCAGTGGAACTTTTCTCATTGAGCGGTGCAGGCCGTTCTTCCCGAAGCGCAAAGTTAAGATCCATGCAACCGAAAACAATCATAACATTCTCTTTCCAATTCTTGAAGTTTGTGCCATTAAGCACATGAATGGAATTGATATTGACAGATTGTTGAAGCAGAAATAGTAACTGAATAGAGAACAAGACAAAATAACAAGCTCACAATCATAATCATATCACAACACAAGAATTCTCAATTAATAATTCCATACATGACATGATTAAACAATTCACATAATGGTGGGCTCTAATATAAGATATCTAAAACAACATTGACATTTAGTCTTTAGACAGAAATATCAACTGTAAGTGGTACCCTCCGTGCATTAATCAAATATTGACAATTAATCCTGTAAAGCAATAAGCCTTTCATTGGATCGATTCATTGCTCACATGGGAAACCTAATAATCGTCACTTATCTATTATCACAGGTATGCCTATTATTTGGCTAAACGACAACCTTCTTTTGGGCTGGTTGTTATTCGTATAAACAATAGACATACACATCTTAATACTCTAAAATAAATAAATTTACATTAAAGATGTTACTTTGGCAATATATAAAAGTCAAACCGAATCGGTCAAAGTCAGCGCACAAAGTATCGGACTGTACGGATCGGGGCTTGTATTACTGGATGGGTCGTCTCTGTACGGTTCGGGTACTGTACGGGTTGGGTCGAAACCCTATCCAACTCTTTATCCCTGCCTTTACCTGATCCAATAACTCAAAACCTTAGACAAATGGGCTCAGGTCCAATGGTTTGAATTACAACCAAAACCCTTTAAGCTTAATCGTGCAAATCTAGAGAGCGGCAAAGCCGAGATCATCGGCCGCAATATGCAACCGTCTCATGCACTCCCCAACAACTCTTTGTTATTGAATCCGATCTCAAACGATCCTTCAAAAAAAAAAAAAAAAATTCATTTCTTAAATTTGGAATCCGAATTCAAGCAATCTTAAATCCGAATTTATATATATACCCAAAAGTTGAATCTGAAAACGAAAATAATCACAAAAGTTTTCAAACTTAACAATTAATTCTGGAAATTGCCGAATTTGAGTACACCCAAAACAAACATATCACGTATATCTCAATGATTCAACATGAGCTGATCTGATATCACTTGTTGGGAAAACTTAAATTGATGAAAACTATCATCTAAGCCAGAATCTCATGTTAAATCATTAAGAGAATTTAATCAGAAGCGTATCTGAATCCATTGAGACAAATTAGAGAATGATGGAGTTTTCCACAGTCAAAGCGTCTTAGGTTCTTAAAATGCTTTATGGATTTTTTCTCTTTAATGGGGAAGGAGGAGGAGAGTAAATATTGCGTATTATAATTTGACTTGGGAACCACGATCCTTATAATAACCCTAATATACTAAATTAAATTAGAATCTCATCAACCCTAATTTAATTAGTATTTGGTTTCTTCACATTAAAACTCATACTCAATAGATATCTCTAGAGCTCGATTAATAAATCACTTATCTGACCCTATTAAATTAGATAGCCTATAATATACTTGTTATTTAATATGTACGCTCATAATAAGAAATTAATAAAATCCCAACAAACTCAACTCCAATATGACCACTTCACTATTTAACTCAAGCGAATTAACTGAACGCATGCTTAGTTGATTCTATATATGAGTTTAACTTTCATTTTATTGCATTTACCGTTTTTTATTTTTTATTTTTTACTTTTTTTATTGCTTCAATTACATATGACAAGATCAATCTGTCTTTTCTTTTCTTCCCACATTTCTTTCTATTTGTGGGGGATGGTAAGCTAAAAAAGAAAAGGATGGGAAAAAAACTGACATGTTTCTCAGAGTATGTTTTTGGGGATTAGTTCCTTGGAATTATTGGTTTTAAAAGTGGGGTAGGTATTATTTATGAGGCAAACACGTACGTGTGGATAGTTTTGATGCCGGCCGCTACTATTGTTCTCCATTTAGTACTTATTTTACAAAACTCGGACTGTCGCCACCATCCATTTTCCAAGAAGAAACCCAAAACACACAGAATTGCACGTTCCAGCATCAGCCAACCCAAACAGAAACCCATACAAATAATTAGTAGTATCTCCCTTAATATATGAACCCAAAGTTTATTTTCTAAATGTTATCTGTTGGGAAAATATGTATATATATACACACACAGACGTTTGCCTTGGGTTCTTAATTACATGCACTTTAAATATGTGTGATAGTACGCCTTAGTTCTTGGATTTACATGTTAGTTATTCGCAACGAATTTTAATAGTAAGATCTAATTCCATTAGCAATAACTGTTTCTTAGTTGATCATATCTCCCTAGTTCATTTATTTATTTATTTTCCCCTGGGACTTAGATATACAACACTTTCTTCATTTATTTTTCTCTGTTAATACGCCTTAATTTATTGTTTGTTAGATACGGTTTTAATTGAGTTTTTTTTTTTTTATTTTTTTGGATTTTGATTGACATATTCCTTTTACGTGTAATATGATTGGGCGGTTTATTTTTGTTAGTTATCAATCCATGTCAAAACTTAAGTCGTTTGATGGACTAACAATAAGTTTATATTCAATAAATTTTCTATTTTATTGTGGTCCCCAAGTACAAATTGCTCTCTTCTTCGTAATCCTAATAACTTGGTAAAAAGATAAAATAAAATTAAAAAAAAAAAAACTTTGCATTTTTACTATAAACTTGTATGTACCTATTAAAAGAGAAACCGGTTTTCTGATTTATATTAAATGACTATGATTTTGGTTTAGCGTACTTGAATTTTATTGCAATACTTATATCATAAACTAATATTAAACTGAAAAAAAAAAAGAAAAAAAAAAGAAAAAGAAAGATAGACTATAAATTTCTTTCATGACTGGTTTTGTGTTCTCCTTTTCTCATCTGTTTGGTTTCTGGCTTTTTGCTGGTTAAGAGGCCACTACTAAGTCACAAGTCTAAAATATTCAGAACAGAAAATTATGCAAAAAAAATTCAAAAAAAATTCAAAAAAAAAAAAAAGAAACAAAACAAAAAAACAAAAGATTTGTCACTTTTAATAGCAGTAATTTTTTTTATAGGTAAAAACTTAAAGTTGATTACACCTAATTCACTTGATAGAGAGATTGGCATACTTGGTTTAATCAAAGGTATAGCTTCAGAGTTAGAAAAGAGTTTCCGTTTTCAAAGATAAGGAGAGGATAGATCTTTCATAGAAAAATAACCGAGAGATGACCAATTAGAAGAGATCAGAAACATGCATATTAAAAGAAATGAATTTTTAGTCACAATATTCTTTTTATGAGACTTTCAGTTACAACATATTTGTGTGATTAAATGTCACCAATATGCCTTTACAGTGGCAGAACCAGAAACTTTTTTCAGGGGATGTTAATTTAAAAAAAATATTCGACTCTATATTCTTCTTTTCTTCTTTTCTTCTTATGTGTAAACTTTGTATTTTAATTTAACCATCTTCAAAAAGCCTAAAATATGAATTTGGATAGAAGTGTAATTGACTTTTTGTTTACTTGGGGTTTTAAGGATGAAATAATGAGTATTTATAAGTCAAATATTGGAATATAATTGAAACCTTTTAAACAATCTAATAAAATTTGTAGTTTCAAAATTTCAAGGGGGTAAAACTAGGGGAATTGTAGTAAATAGCATATATTTTGTAGGTATTTTTGAAGTTTATAGTAGGTTTTTTAAAAGATGATGAATTATAACATATATTTTCTAGAAATCCTTAGATTTTCTGTTAAATCCTTGGGTTTTATGAGATTTTCTAGAAAACAACGGGTTTATCATTAATTTTTAATAAAAAATTTATGTGCATAGATTCATATTAGAGAGAGAAAGAGAGAGGGGAAGAGACAGAGAGAGATAGAGAGGAGGAGGAGGAGGGTCTTTTAGTATTGTGTAGTCATAAATTTGATTATGCTATTTATTATTACGTTTAAAATTTTATGCTATAATTTGGTCTTATTCACTTCAAAAAGGCTATTTTGCTCTTCCTCCTTGAGATGGGGCCTGGGGGTATAAAAACAAAGGAGCTCATTGGGTCGGGGGTGGCTGCCCAACCGGGCCTAATGTGGTTCCGTCACTGTGTCTTTAGTCACAAATTTTTACTGTGACTATTACCTTTCACCACTAGAGTTTCAATCATTTGTGAAAAGAACTTTTTCGGTAGTTAAAAATTTTAGTCAAAATGAAATTTTTGACTAAATATATATTAGTCACAAAAAGTATCCATAAGAAATTTTTTTTTTTTTTTGGGTTGTGATTCAGTGCACTTGCTTAAGAACAATGTGATTAAAAGTGACATAGAAAGTATCCATAAGAAAATGTTGTGACTAAATTTTTTTTTTTTTTTTTTTGGTTGTGATTTAGTGCACTTGCTTAAGAACATTGTGACTAAAAGTGACATAGAAAGTATCCATAAGAAAATGTTGTGACCAAAAGCTTTTTTTTTATTTATTTATTTTTTACTTTTTTTTTTTTTTTTTGTAGTGATTTAGTGCACTTGCTTAAGAACAAATAAAGTGTAAGTTATTAGTAGAGATCACATGCGTAAGAACAAGTACAAGTTTAGAAGAAAGTTGTGGGCATAATGTAAGAGCACATGAAAGAACAGATAAAAGTGAAGAAGAAAATTATAGGTTGGAAATAAGAGCGAAAGCAAGTCAAGAATATTTTACCATTTATTTTTCCTGTATTTAACTTCAACATCAGTAACTTGATACACAACATTTTTGAATTGGTTACCAATCCAGGCCATGTTATTATACAGAAATGTTAATATTTGGACACTGGATGAAGATATGAACGTTTGTTTGTGGTTATTTAACTGCTCGAGTTTTTTTTTTTTTTTTTGAATTGTTTGAGCTGAATGATAAAGAAAAATCTTCATTCTGGCAATGCATGAAAAAGAAAACATTGTTGTATTAGATCGAATTTCCTTTTTTATGTGCTTGAAGATCTTAAAACTGCGAGTACTATTCGATCTCACTGATAATATAGCAGCATGGAGAAGATCCTGGAAAGATACGAAAGATACTCATATGCAGAGAAGCAGCTTAATTCAAATGATCCTGAACCAAATGTAAGCTACCATTCTGCTGAAAAGAACCGAATTCAAGATATATTTCATTGCTATTACTTTTCGATAAAATGAATACAGAACAAACAAAAATCAAATTCAGATCCATATGGTTTCTGGGTTTCTTCTTCTGTACCACTCTATAGTACCTGCAATACAATTTCTTCTTCTTTTTCATTTTCACTCGAGAAAAACTTCTTGGTTTATAATAAATATTTACTAACCACTTTTGCTAATCTTTTAGGGAAGCTTGAGTCTGGAACATGCCAAGCTCAAGGCCAGGATGGAGGTTTTACAAAAAAATCAGAAGTAAAAACTTGAACATATATATATATATATATATATATATAAACACACACATACACACACACACACACATACAAAATGCAATATATATGGATACTCTATTGTGGAAATGAAAAACTCAAGTGGCAATTCTTAACAATGTTCTTTTGCAGGCATGTCATGGGAGAAGATCTTGATTCCTTGAAGCTCAAAGATCTTCAAAATCTGGAGCACCAGCTTGATGTTGCACTCAAACACGTAAGGTTGAGAAAGGTGAAGTTTTAACGAACTCTGCGAAATACTGTTTGTCATTAAGAATTAAACCATGCATAATTACTTGGTTGAACCGAGAAGCTTTCAATTACTTACAGAACCATGTCATGTATGAGTCCATCTCAGAGCTCCAAAAAAAGGTACCCGGCCCTTAGCTTATTATTACTAGGATATCATTAGCATTCGACAAGGAAAGTGTTTCGGAACCACGAGTTGATTTTGTTTATTGCCTTTGTCTCATGATAGGACAAGGCATTAGAGGAGCAAAACAATCTTCTGACAAAGCAGGTGAACATTTTCTTTCACCACAAATGGAAATTCCTTTCCGTTCTCTCTCTCATACATACATGCATACATATGTGCATAATATATATGTATATGTATATGTATCCACATATTTTCTGTGTGTCTAGTTTGTAAGTTCTTGTATGCCAAATACCAGATAAAGGAAAAAGAGAGAAAGTTAGCCCAACTGGCACAAGAGGAGCCGCAGAATTATAGTTTGGCAACGTCCTCCATCCTTTTAGCACAGCCTATTCAATCCCTGGATATCGGGTTAGTCTCTGTTTATGCACTGTCCCTTTTTTTTTTTTTTGGACATACGGGTGTCTATTTTATTCATTTGCAAAAAAAAAAAAAAAAAAAAAAAAATCCCTTTAAATTTCGAATCTGAGATCTAAAGCCTTGAAACCCCCCTCTCCCCCGATGAGTTAACCTAACAGGCCTAGTTAAAATTAGAAAAACTTTAAATATCACCTGCTTTTTAATCATATAATATATTATCATAAGATATATGGGTCTCATAAGCGTGATTTGTTAGTAATTAGATTTAAACTAGGATTAGAATTTTTTTCGTTTTATTAGTAAAGGTAGATAAGTCCTTTATTAATGTGTTTGCAGCTTGTAGGACCCCTCTCTATTAGTTTATTTTAGCAAGTTATGTTTCAATAAGTTCTTGCAATTCACTGCAATTGCAATAATATGAGAACCTAGCCTCCTTTTTCTTGTTCTTTTTTTTTTATTATTCAATTTTCCATTGGGTGATCTCATATGGTATCAGACCATCAATTCTCACACATGAGTTCAATGCAGTCTGACGTTATAGTCCATACAATCCAAATGATTCCATTTTTCACCTTCCATGCAGTTCAGCTTTTGGTAAATTAGCTTTTCTCTATCTAGTTCCTTTTTTTTTTTTTTTTTTTTTTTTGTTTTTTTTTTGTTTTTTTTGTTTTTTCGTTTTCGTTGTTGGGCGGATACCCGTTTGATTATCCCAATGGCTGGGATGGGGCAAATTATTTGTTCTGGAGTTATGTCAAGAAAATTTTCTGAAAGGCCAAAAGATGTGAGGTTATATCATTGGCACTTTAAGTATATGAAGATATCCATTAGATGCCTGGGAAGCAAACAGTTCAAAAACTATTTCTTGGTTATGAAATCAGTAAGAGTACTAGTTGCACCTTATATTGTTCTTAGACAAGAATGACTCGTTCAGTTTCTAATGGCCCTTCGTGAGGATATAGGGGGACTTCGTGTGTACATTTTACATCATAGCCCGATTCTGTAGGTTGCTTTAATGTTCAATGGACTGTTAGCTAAGGAGATACGTCACAAGTCTTGGGCAAGAAAAGGAATTCTACCCTCAGCTAATCCATTTGTTTTAGCCGTTCCTCGGAGAGCACCTTCGAACAATTAGAATAAGCACCGTGCCAAAGAAGGCATTGATGAATGTAGCTTCTGTAATCAAAAGGGTCATTGGAAGGCTCAATGCTCTAAGTTGTAGAAAAGAGCGTCGTTGCTGCTTCAACGAAGATAGCAGTCTCCTCAATGTTAACTTGGAAATTATTCGCAACAAATAGCTTACACTCCTCAGTAGCCAAACACTTTAGTTGTAGTACTACTGCTAGACTCATTTTTCTTTGGCACCTACTTTTTCCCTAATCCGACAGGAGTTGCCCTTGCCGAGTAATTTCAGAAGTCTCTTGCTAGAACCACATGCTATGTTTACTTCTTTCGCTACAGATTTTTCATATTTTGGCCTGTCAGGATCCGCAATCCTAGAACATATTGGTACATGTCGTAGGTTGGGAGGATTATATATTCTTAATGAGCAGCGAGTACAGATGTTGCAGCTTCGAGTATTTGACCTATCATCCTTTCGTTTCCGCTTTTTTCTTCCTGTTTTTATTTATTACATTTTCGCCTACTCACTTTTGAATTGGAATTTGGTAGCTTTTCATGCGTAGATCTAATGTACCATTTGCATTTTCATTCCCCCTCTTTATTTGATTCACCCATGTTGCGTATTGGCGCTCTCATCCTTTGATTGGTTCGTGTCGGGCATTTGCTTTCTCTCTTTTGATCGGTCTATGTTAGGCATTTGCATTTTCTTCTCGTTTGATTGGCCCATGTTGGGCATTTACTTTGATCTAAGTCCACATGTAAAATGTTAGAAAATTGACACACACCAGATGCTTCTTACAGTCACATCGTAAGTTTGAGGTTCGGTATTAGAGTTATTAGATTTAGATTAGTAGAATAAGGGAGAACTACACTGACATCCCTGTGTTTTTTCTGAAATTACAAAGACACAATCAAAAGTAATAATACCAACACCCCCTCTCCTTAATTCTGTTTAACTTGCATTTGAAATGACTGAAATACACTAATAAATCTTAGTCATTGATCTAATCAGAAAAAAATCATAACCCTTCATTTTTTTAGTCTCATTCAAAAGTTTAAAAAAAAAAACGCTAGTAACCATTTGAAGGGAAAATGGCCACAATAACTTCCCACCCGCTCTCAGCGAATATGGCACCTCCGCGCAGCCGTGCCTGCACCGAACTTGCAACGTCGAATCTCCCTGAGTCGCGCGTCCTGGTCACCATGGCTGCATCGTTCTCTATCTCTCTTTCTCCCAGCTTGTGTTCGCGAAGTCGTGATCCCAAGCCGTCGAACTCCCGTTGCGAAGTCCCCCACCATCAACCTTTGTACCTAGCTCGCCCCAAAACTCCCTCGCGTGAACCAGTCTCTGCCAATCATCCAACTCGTGAACCAGCCTCCACCTCCCTCCCCGGCGCGAACCAGTCTCCATCCCTTTCCCGGCGCAATCTACTCTCGTCAGCCCTCTACCGCACCGTCTATTTATTGTCAAAAAAAAAAAAAAAAAAAAAATATATATATATATATATATATATATAGATATCAAAGGTGTAAATTTTTTTTAAATTAATAATAAAGTGTAAATTGTTGAGTTTTGATGTTTTTTTTTAATGTATAAATATTTTTTTAGTTTTGTTGACATTGTTATATATTGGAGAGTTCGTAACTTTTGAAATCATTTTAACATTTATTTTTTATTATAAAAATGGAGCTTTGAGGGGGGAAAATCATTTTATTCTATTAAAAGAATACTGTGGTTATAGGCATAGTGATAATATCACACCTGACTTCACCTAAAGTGTAGAGTTCGAATTCTCTCACTTTTAAATTTTAAAAAATATATATAAATATAATATATAATTCATTTAATAATAATAATATACTTTAAAGAGAAAAATAATACAACATCACAAAGTCATTTAACCTTACAAAAACAAAAAAGCAGTACTGATAAAGGTAGAGGAAAAAAGTTATAAAAAATAAACCTTTTCCTCTCAAAAGAATGTAATTTTGTGATTATAATGTGTAAGAAATATTTAAAATAAAAAAAACTAAATTCATTTTTTCGGTGTTAAGAGGGGGATTTTTGGTATTTTAAGTATATTTAACGGTCAATTAACAGATCAGATCTTTTTGTGATTTTTTTTAAAGACATAGGTGTTAATGTAATTTGTTTTAATTAACAAGGTGTTACTGTAATTTAAGAAATACACATGAGATGTCATTGTAGTTAACGCGTAGAATATTTATTTGTTAGTTGACCATTAGTTTGACAGTGAATTTGACTGTCAAATATATTTACAATACCAAAAATTCCCCTCACATAAGAAAACTTTTTCAACCATGAATGAAATTATAAAATGACGTTTTTACTCTTATTTAGTACCAAATAAAATTTAGTTTAATTATCTTTATTATAGTATAAAGTAAAGTTGATTTTTATACATTTTACAACTATAATTTACATTATAATAAAAAGAAAAGCCGTTTTCTTTTTTTTTTTTTTTTTTTTCTACTTTGCTTTTTCAAAAGTCCTTTTTAAAATACATGAAAAAAAAATATTTTTTTCTGACTTTATTAATACTGTTGTTGGGTAATGTACACTTATACCCTTTGAAAATATACAGAGACATAAGAAGACTTAATGATTTAGATGATTTTGTATTCTTTTTCTTTTTAAGTAAATTAATTATTTTCTTTTAAATTTCATCTCCATCTCCCTCTCTCTCTCTCTCTCTCTCTCTCTCTTTTTTGGTTTTTTTTTTTTTTTTTGGGAAGTGAAGTATTTATTATAACTATATATTTTTTTCATAAATATCATCCGTTCGTAACTACATTTAACATTCTAATAATAAAATAAAGTGACCATTTTTCTCTGAAAGCTCCATTTTGATCTTCAAAAAATAATTTTCAAATTGATTTTAGAAAACACAAACTCTCCTATGTATAACAATGTCACCAAAACACAATTTTTACACCCTATTATTTCTTGAAAAATATTTTACACCCTTAATAGGGTATTTTTATTGCTTTTTTCTTCAAAAGTTCCTACAAGTCTCTTAAAAGAAGTAAAATAAAAAATATAACCTAATTAAAATCCTAATCAAGATCTGGAAAAAACCGAGATCATTCAACAAAAATCGATTTGTAAACGACATAGGGGAAGAGATGGCTGAGGCTGGATTGTGCGGAGTAGGGCTCACAGAGGTTGGATGGCGTTGCGAAGGGGCTGGTGGAGGATGGTTCGCACGAGGTAGGGCTGGCGGAGACTGGTTCGCACAGGTGAAGGCCGATGGAGATCCAGCTATTAGGGGGTTGTGGGCAACAGAGACCGAGCTAATAGGAGTGGTCGTGGATGACGAGTTCACGGTGGGTGGCATTGCGATAGAAGAGCAACGGGCTTGGGCAACCATAACGATGCGGCAATGGGAAGGACATTGCAAATTCGAGCTCGAGTACAAGGTTCCGACACGGCGGTTCCAGATCTACGAAGGAGAGGCAATGGTTGGGGGTAGGAGGGGTGTGGCCGTTTGGCTGCTAGGGTTCTCTTTTGTGCTTAACGAAACGAAAGGTTATGATTTCGTCAGATAATAAAGATCAATAGTTGGAATTTATTGGGAGTATTTTTATCACTTTGAACCTAAATTTAACTGAGTTAAGGTATAAGGGTGTTCATGCTATTGATTTTGATCAAGGGATGTCTCTGTAAGTTGAAGTAAAAAAATGGGGTGTCATTCTTAGTTTTCCCTAATATTATTTAATGTTTTCTCTGCAACTATGATAATTATGAAACCCTAATCTCCTTTTCCTCTTTCTCTTTTCTCATTGAATATCTATTTTTGATCACCAATATTGACACAAAATTAGGGCAAATATATGTGTGTTGTCAGTGTGTGTGTGTAAAACAACCTTATTATCGGACTAAGATGGGTCAAAACATGTGCATATTGCAGAATGTCTTACCCCGCAAGAAGTGATGGAGTAGATGAAGCGACCCAACAACGTCAAAACCGAGAAAATGGCCTCCTGCCCCCTTGGATGCTCAGCGACCTCAATGCATAGAACCAATAGTACACACTGCTTTCTACTACTTATGTGTCTACCTTTTTTTTTTTTTTTTTGATAAACACTAAAGTGTCTACCCACACCTACATATATAGATCATATATATGTGCGCATACATACATATATATATATATATAATATACAGCACACAAGACTGAACCATGGATATTTTGAGGGGTAGCCCAGATAGAACCTCTCTCTATCTCGAACTATAAATGTCCAGAAGTTACTAGTATAGCTCGACAAGAGGGTAGTATATATATAATCAATAATGTACCTGGTTCTGTTTCTATGTGCTGCTTCAAAATACGACCAACTTATTTTTTTTTTGCCGCATATAACATATACACGAGTGCGTGGATATGGAGTGCCCCGTTGCTCGTAAAGTTGGCGCAGAAGTTTTTATAATAGCTGTATTTTTTTTTTTTTTTTTGGGGGGGCTAGAATATAGCAGCTGTGCTTTTGTTGTATTCCATTTATCTACCTTGTAATGAAGAAAGATCTTTCGCTTCTTCCTTCCTATTCAACTTTCCAATCATTTTTCTTGTCTTTTATTACTTTTTCCTTTGTGTGGCTGTTATTATTTTATTTATTTATTTATTTTTTTGCTCAGATTGTGTGGCTGTTATTTAACTGGTTCTTTCAGTAGTTATAGACTTGCACGTCACCATTACTGTTGAAACGTTTTTTTTTTTTTTTTTTTTTTTTTTTTTTTTTTAAGGCTGTTGGTGAATGAATTGAGTTGATTTTTTAAAAAATAATTATAAAATTTATTCATAGTTTAGAAAAAGATAAAAATTAAAATAAAAAATTAAATTTTAATTGGAGTTAAATTTTGTTATCAAACAAAGCTAAGGGGGTGTTTGGTGAATGAGTTTAGTTTAAGATTTTTAAGTTTCAATAGTAATTTTTCAGAAAAGATAAAAAAAATTTTTAGAAAGATAATTTTTTTTTTCAGAAAAAGATAAAAATTATGATAAAAAAAATACAATTTATTTTAAACCAAACTTGCAATCAAACAAGGCCTAAGTGTTCTACATGTTTACAGAAAAACCCACAGTTTCGGTAAAGTCGAAAGAGTGTCTATTTTCATTAGCCTGTTTACTTTCGGTAGTGTAGGGCTCTTTTTTTTTTTTTTTTTTTTTTAGTTTGGTAACTGTGATTTTGATGAGATAGTTAGCTTAAGTTTAGTTTATTAATTAAAGATGAAAATTTTAAGTTAAAATTAATTAATATTTTAAAAAATAATTATAAATTTTATTGAATTTTTATAAAAAGATAAAAATTGATATAAAAAAATACAGTTTAGTCTGAGTTAAACTTGAATATCAAATAAAGTTTAATTTAGCTTTTTTTAAATTAATTAGGTCAAATTTGATATATATATATATATATATATTTGTGATGAATTGGTTAACTGTGAATTAACAGATTCAATATCCCAATTCTAGCTGCATATGTTGGTTTTGATAATTTGACCATTTATAGCATAAGTTTTAATCTTACAAAGTAATTTCGCTCTTTTAGCTACGAAATTAAAGTCAAGAAAACCCAAATAACAATTTTTTTTTTTTCGTTTCTTCTCAAAACCAATGTTGAAATTCCTAAGGAACCAAACTTGGATGTACTGCTAACGATGTACAATCTTAGTCAGCTTTATTAAGCACTGACTACAAATCACAACTTTAGCCAAAAAAAAAAAAAAAAAAAAAACTCTCTTTCGTTCACTCTCTCTCTCTCTCAAACTTCCCAGGTACTACCTTTTGCGTAGAACTCCTGCCACCGCCTTCAACAGGACTTGGTTAGAGCACGCCAATGCCACGTTGTCAGTGTCTGCCACGTTGTCAGTGTCCTAGTCCAATAAAGCCGTGGAAGGTGAGGGTGATTGACGGTTTAATTACTTCAACGGGGATGGAGTCAGAATGTCTTATTTGACTGTTATCGGTCAGATATAGCCCGATGAGCTTTCAACGGTCTAACATCTAGCGAGGCCTCGATAATCTGATAGGAGATGCGACGATCTCCTTCTTCTAACCAAGATAGGTCGATTTTCTCTGAGTTGTGACGTGCAATAACATGGTTATTCCGCATGGGGCGATAATTTTATAGTTGATATTATTTTGTATTCGTACTTTGTTTTTTTAATTTTTTGTTTTTGTTTTTTTTTTTTTGTTTTTTGTTTTTTTTTTATAATAAAAGAGGTAGTTCTCCAACTTTTAGTTTGTATTTGCTTGTTCCGTGTAATGCTCAAGTTGCTTTTCGGTGGTATCTGTCTCTTGATTCTGTTAGTATTATGGCTAAATGGAGTTTTTAGAGGCCTCTATATGCTAAGTGATTGTCTCTCAATTACTCGAAATATTTCATCGATTGTAGATGTTTTTTATAAAGACTTTTGTACATGCTTGATTATAAGATTGTCAAGAAACTTGAAGAATTTTTCTTATCATTAGGTCTTGACTTATGCCTCCCTCACTAAGCTTTATCAGATTATACAGATGGAATCGGTCTTAGTTAAGAGTTGTCTATTATATCACATGGTTGTTTCATATTTGATATTGTTATTTGTATCTCATTATAGTTTAAATAATCATTCCCCTTCTAAAAAAATACAAATCACAAAATTAAGCATATGAACATACGTATGCATGCGTAGATATCATATATGAGGAATAAAGAAGTAACTAGCATTTTTAATAAAAATAATTGAAGTAAATAACATGTTTTAGAAGTATTAAGATAAATAATGATAATTAGTAAATTTATCAGATAAATGATTTATTTATTTTATATATATATATATATTATTTACTTAAAAAATTTATTGTCCTTAAACCAACATAATTGATAAGGTACAATTCTCTTATAGTTTGGTCGTGTATAGTTCCCAATTTGGTTAGATATATTAAAATCTGACATATATATATTTGAGGAAAAAATGTCTGACTTTTTTTGAAATAGAATTTTTAAATTAGAATTGGTTGATTTTTTAAAATATAATTATAAGATTTATTGATTTTTTTTAAAAAAGACAAAAATTAAAATAAAAAATTTAGGTTCAAAACGGTTGGCTAAACACATGCTTAATTATTGATAAGTGATAAATTTGGTTGTAAGTGTAGAAACACTTTAGTATCATGGAAATAGAATTGTCAAGTTTGATTTTTATATAAGGCCGTTCATGGACACAAGTCTACTGTTTCTTCGTTTCACGAAAAAGCATAAGCTTCCAATTTCGGAAATAAAAACGTTAAGAGGCATGCGCCACCAGGGACCAAGCTAAACCCCCCTAAATTTATTTATTTTTTCATTTATTTTGCGTTTTAGCCCACATATTAATGTATAAATTTACATATAGCCCACTTAAGTTCCCTCAACTTTTTAATTTTTTCTTTTTAGCGAAATATCTGTACAAATTTACATATAGTCTCCCTCCCTTAATAAAAAGCATAATCAACTACGCTATTTTTTATACCTTTTTGTACTAAATTGGATTCTTTTTTAGCTGACTAGAAATCGAATTATCTCCCTGGAATATTGACATAATCAATTTTATTTATTTATTTTATTTTACAAGTATATTGACATATAAACAATTACATTATAAATAATTTTATGCAGATATTTTCCCCTCAATAAAATAATTGCTTAGATTGTACTACTAAATATTTAAATCTTCGTAGTAATTGACTCCACACAATCATTTATGGCTTTGTACCACCACGCTAAACACAAATAAAAAGTGAATCTTATATATAAATTTTATATCATGAGACTTACCTTTATATTAGTGATTGATGATTATTAGTGATTTATGATTAGTATCATCTGTTTCTTTAACATTGTTCTATTAAAAATCAAAAACAATTTTATTGGTGATGACGTGGCCTTACATTAAAACAACAAATAAGGAACACCACCACTATTATTGTCACTCAACAAACCACTATATGCATGGCTGTACTTGTACTCCATTTCATTCATGATTTCGGAACTGGCAGATATATATATATATATATATATATATCCAAATCTTCAAATTATCTAAGATCTAGTAATATATAATTTCTTAGTGGCACAACATTTCCTGCGAACTACAATCTATAGTACCACGTATATCTACATATAAATACGTGATTATTTTTTATTTTTGTTATTAATTAAATATAGGGCAGAAGGGAAATAATCATGCAAGCAAGTTGGCCTTGAACAAATTGATTTGGTATTTAATTATGTAATTTGCCTCCAAATTATTGAAACCAGACAGCTATAAATTGGGATTTTGCAATAATTATTATTCCTTAATTCAGACTATTAATTTAAATAGTCGTACGTACGTGTCTATAATCTGCCACCAATTAGACTACTTCTTTTGTTCAACTTATAATCTCGCAAAAGATTGTACTCTCTGAATTTCTTCTTTAAAGTACTTTTATTATAATAAGATTCCATCTTATCAACCAAATAATTTTTATGTAATAAAGTTTAATTAGCATCATTATTGAAGGAGTGTTGGAGCAGTATTAATGTCACCACGTAAAGAATGAGGAATAATACAGCCGACACGAATTAATGTTGTACATGTATCTATAAATATATATAAAAACTTCAAGAGATTTATATCATGTGTGTATTTTTTTTTATTAGTAAAAAATTTGATTAAAAAAGAAAAGAAATTAAAAGGTCTAATAAAACTAGAGACATTAAATACAATCTAAAGGGAAAAAAAATAAAAAAATCAGAACAACTATACGAGGAAAAATCATTATGATTTTCTTATTTAAAACCTTTCCTACTATGAACACTAAGCTAGTTAGCCTAGGATCAATTTTTCTTGCCGGATTGTTATCTTCGTTTTTTTTTTTTTTTTTCCAAATCTTGATCTGTTAAATTCTTTCAAGAACACGAAACAATAATTTTCACCTCTTTATGAATAATAATACGATTGTAGATAGCATCATCCTCGTGAAGGCTAGGTTTAGATATTCAGAATATTCTTCAACGTCTATTAAATCCATCCAAGTTTTTTCCATGCTTGTAACTCTGACCCTTGTGTAATAAGCTTCATTTTCGTTTTCCAGAATTGCCTTCTTCTTCCTTCTAATCTTACTATAACTGAAATAAACCTATCGAGTGTCGACATCAACATGATCAACCCAACTTTTTGAAACTTTACTGCTTATCTCCTTGCAAGCATTAGTACGTATAAGATATATAACAACTGTACCTGCTTGATATAAAATTTGACTTGACTGAACCAGAACGTTACCATCGATATGTATTGAGGATCGTTCTCTGAATTTTGTCATGCACTGACTCTAGAATCAACCACATTGGTTCATGGCGCAATTTATAGATATTCAATGTGTTAAATGCATATGAAGCCGAGCTTACGGGAGTTATATGTGTTATTGAATTAGCTATCCAATATAATTAGAACTACCTATGATTTGAGTGTGATTTAATATATGTGGTTACAGTTATTTTGTATTGGTGCACCTGTTAATTTCTATCCTTTCCAAGAAAAAAAAAAAAAAAGAAACTCTTTATTTTGCAAAGCACTATTGTCCCAATTTGCCTTAAGAGATTAAGCAACAGTGACTGCTCTACCAAGCGATTCATTCACAGTTAGTGTCGTCACATTAGAATTAGTTTTTTCAAAATTTTTTTTTTACCCCTTTACATTAGACAACGACTCCACCAGGGAAATTTTATTATATATATACACTGAAATAAGGAATGACCAATGGCACGACAATTGGAACAAAACTCAAGAAGATTCTCATAATTCATAGGAGTAAAGAATGAGAATTCTGATCTTTCAACCAACAGTAGTCTTCAGGATATTACTGTTCAAATTAAGTTATATAAGAACTCTAGTATATTGACTGAAGATCCAAGAACTCTAGAAAATATTTTTATACAAGGCTAAATTCATGCAATTTCTAAGGACTCTCATATCTTGTTAATATATACAATTTTGGTCCCCGAAAATTTGATTTAATTGATACTAAATTTCTGAAAATTATAATTTGTGCTAAAATGGCTAGGAAAATATATATACACTTGTTTTTTCATTGGTCACGGCATGTCATTTTAAATTTAGTGAAAATACCATAATTTTACACTCCATTTGGTACGAGGGAAAGAAAAGCAAAAGGAAAGAAAACATATAACGGAGGGGGGAAAAGGAGAGAAAAGAAGTAGGTTTTTCTTTTATCATGTTTAGTATGATAGGAGGAAAGAAAAAATGTCATAAATTAAATGACTATTTTGTCAATCATGATTTAATATTAATTTAATTTGAAATTTAGAATAAAAAAAAGGTAATTTAATCATTTATAAAAACTAAATAAGTTTTCTCTCCCAATATTTTTTCATTATTGGAGAGAGAAAAAATGACGGGACCCATAGGTCATTTTTTTCTCTTCATTTCTCGCTTCTACCAAACAACGTCCAAACATCATATTTTCCTTTCACAAATCCCTTCAGAGAGCAAGAAGGATAAGACGGTTTCTTTTCTTTTGTTTTATTGTTCTTTTTTAATATTTGAAATTTCATTTCATTTTTCTTTTGTTTTATTTTTGTCTTTAAATTTTTGAGATTTAATTTAAAAATTTTAAATTAACTTTCAAAATCATTAGATTTACAATTTTTTTTTTTTTAGAGAATGTTACGATTTTTTTAAATTACTATTTTTTTAATATTCTAAAAAACAATACAAGGTGTAATAAATAAGATAAACAATCAATTCTTAAATTTATAAGAAAATAAATATATTGTATTATCATTTAAGATAAAAGTATAACATTATCATACACAATCAAACACAGTAAAATAACATTCTCGGGAATATGAAAAAAAATTCATATATACAATTAAACGTGTTAAAATAAATTTCCTAAGAATCATATTATCTTCTATCACTTTTCCGATAATATGGTTCTTAATGATTACTGTATACTAAACACCCCCTCATATTTTTATTTTCTCCCACATTTCACCTCTACCAAACATAGCAATAGTGTTAGTATCCAAAATGTCAAGTCAATATAACTCAGAACAATGTTATAGAGCATTTTGGTGCACTAATAGAGAGACATGAATTATGTGGGACCAACTTTTTACAACTTTTTACTACTTGTGATGGTTAACACCACCGATGCTTCTAAATATCTTTCATAAATCTTTGGGTATTTCTAGCAATATTACATGCCCGGAAAATGTTTAGCACAAAAAAAAAATAAATAAATAAAAATGATCGGCAAGAGTTGGTTAATAATTTATTATTTTTCATCAAATAACCCTTTATGGAACTCAACTAGTACTTGTTTTGGTATAGTATGTCAAATCTAATGACAATCATCCAATAATATCTCGAAAATCAATCATAATAATCAAGATAATCAAATAGTCCTCTACAAACGTGACATTAAGGTCAACTTGATAAATTCGTTTTTATATTCTAGAAAACCAAATTAGTCGGCAGACCAAGCCAAAAACATAGACGTGCAAAAAATTAATATGACGGCCTGCAAGACGACAATGATATTTATATTCTCCATCTGAATAAAATAAATAAAAGGTCTCAATTCTCAAACTCAACTACCTGTGTGAAATGCATGCCATCAAATTTGTATATGTACAAATATATATATCCATATATAAAGATATATATAGCCTCCAATCACAAATATATTCATGTCAAGCACGTTCAAGAAAGTGCCCCACCACATAGAAAAACCTAACAAACAAACAAACAAACATAATATATTTATATATAGATGCACGCATATATAGGTACATATGTTATATAGATACATGACTACATTTCATACACATTTATATAGAAAGAATTCAGACTATAACTTCTGAGAGGTCAAGACCAAGAGACACGATATAAAATATATATCAAGTTATATAGTTACGAGTACGGTGTTGGAAATCTGTATCTCAAGCTTGTTTGCCGGCCGAGAAACTGCTGGGAAAATGGGGAGAAAGTATGGCAGATTGTGCATTGGCCGTCCCGGCGCTTGTTTCCGGGTAAAACCGAGATCGAGTTCGTTCGGGTCGAGCGGTCAGAAAGCCGAGTTTCTGTGCAATAATAACAAGAAGAGTAGTAGTAGTGTTGGAGGAGTATCATCAGAAGAGTTTAGCATGATTAAAGATGATCATGATGGTGATCATGATGATATTGAAGATGAGAAAAGTGGGAACAAAATAATGGTAGTGGTTGATTCAAACCTTGATGAGGCCAAAGGAGCTCTTGATTGGGCACTTTCCCACACTGTTCAGACTCAGGACACTCTTGTTCTTCTTCATGTTTCCAATCCCTCTACACAAGGTAAGCTTTTAATTTTTGTATTAATTTATTATCTTAGTAATTAATTCTCATTTATTATGTATTTAATCTAAATTAGATATAAGATGAAATTTATGTTTTTATTTTTTTATTTTTTATTTTTAGGTGCAAATTCAAATGCGAAAGTTAATAATCTCAGGGCCACTGAACTTCTCCACTCCATGAAAAATAATTGTCAAAGGAAAAGACCTGGGGTAAGTAATATTGCTTCTAGATATTCAAAGAGGTCTTTTTCTTTTCTTTTCTTCTTTTTTTTTTCTTTTTTTTTTTTTAAAGACTTTTATCTTGCTCAAGTATTTTTTATTTGTGAAGTTTTTTCTTTCAATAAAAGATTTGAACTCTACAAGTCTGTTTGGTGAAACGGTTTGAGTTGAAATTTTTAAGTTTGAGTTTGTTAATTTTTTAAAAACTAGTTATAATTTTTGTTGACTTTTCAGAAAAAGACAAAAATTAAGATGAAAAATGTGAGTTTAAAATGTAATACCAAACGGGCCATACATCTTATAATATAATCAGATGTAAAATGACTGTTAAATTTATATTTATAACCTTTTGTATTATGAGTTTTCAGTATAATATTAAAGATTCTAACATCAGACTTAGACAAAAAGAAAACTTTGTACCTATTTCCTAACTATAAAAGATTTAACTTAACTATAACAAATGAATAACCACACATTTTTTTATTATTATTTTAACAAGTCAACTAGAGGCCTAGATTTGTACATGGTGCATGAATAGATCAAGTCATTACAAAGCATTGCCAACTAGATAATATTCCAAAATATATTACACAAAAGATGCTCCATTAATATATTAAATATACTATGCTAATAACAATTCTTTTTTATTTGTGTTATATATATATGTATATACATAATATATAAATTTATATAGGTGAAAGTTGAAATAGAAATGTTGCAAGGGAAGGAAAGGGGTCCAATAATAGTGGAAGCAGCAAAACGACAAAGGGTGTCTCTTCTAGTGCTTGGCCAAAAGAGAAAAAAGTCAGTTTGGTGGAGCCTCATGAAGAAGATAACAAGGTGGACGACAAGAAATAATGGGAAACGACGGAGAGATATAGCTGAATACTGCATTGAAAACGCTGCATGCATGACCATTGCCGTCAGGAGGAAGAACAGGAAGCTTGGTGGCTATTTGATCACCACCAAGCGTCACAAAAACTTTTGGCTTTTAGCTTGATTCTCATTTTGGACCAAGTTAGATTGATTAATTAATTAGTATAGTTTGTTCTAATATTTGATTTTTCTTTTTTCTTTTTTGTTGGTGAGGTTAATTTTAACAAAATTAATCCCAGGTTCTTTGTGGAAATATCAACTTGGTCTAAGATTAAGACCCCCATTGTTGATTTAATTTCTTGTGGTAATGAATGTTGAGAAGTGCATGCAAAAGGATTGTTAATTGTCGATATATATATATATATATATATATATTTTATTTTTTTGAAAAATCTCTTGTTTTGTATTTGACAGGGTTATTCAACATAATGTTATGTTATATGCAACTTGTTTATATACTATACTTTTTTTTTAATCCAAAGCGATATTGATAAATAACATGTTAAAAGTTTTAACCATGCTTTAATTAAAATTAAATAATAATCATTAAATTCAGGATCGTTGTTTGTTTTTCAATATGCATGTAAAATAACCACACACAGGGGTGGAGTCATCTCATCAATGATTAAGTGGGGGCTTTTGTTCCAATGAATATTTTTAAACAATTTTTACTTTAAATGTTTTAATATTGTTTTTACAAAAACACCTATAAATGTTGACATTTATTGATAGTCTCTACGAATTTATTTTGTAAATTATCCATGTCGCCTTTAGTTTACTGTACATTAGACGATTGTTTTCCAAAAAAATTTATCCTATATTTGTAGACGTTTAATCCAGTGTTTATGGCCTATTTTTCAGTCTAGTACCAAAGTAATTTCTAAGCCCCCACAAACTTTTTATATGGTAAAGTTAGGATTAGGTGAATCGAACTATGTACCATACGTGGTATCCACTAAATATTTCAAGCACTACTGATTTTAAAATTTGCATTAAAAAAATAGTAGTTGGAAGGAGACATGGGAATTTAATAATCTAAAACCACTTAATAGCAAATGTCATTATTTATATAATTTGGTATAGAAATGATTGATGACGTGTCAAAAATAAATCAAGCTAATGATTAGCTAGTTAATAGCCAAATGTTCAAGGAATATGGATCACTAATTCTCTTCACCTAACTTACTTCATATCAATTATTAATGATATTCTTAAGCGAGGACTTTAGACGTAGTACTTGAATTGAACGTTTAACGTAACAATTATGTCAATACGTCTTCTTTTAGTGGTATGAAAAATACCCAAAAATCAAGGAAGAGCTGATGTGTTTTGGACGTGTTCAGTCAGGTGGGATCACTTGAGATTTACTTCAAATTCCTAAATTATTGATGTCCACATTTACGTTGTTGATTATACATTTAACCTTACCAAAACACTTTTAAAGGCTCGGGATAGATAGGCCCCACATCTGTAGTGGAGCCTACCTATATTAGGTACGAGTTCTAACTCCGCAGAACCGCATACATAGCAATGTTTTTTTGTACTAAAAAAAATAGTTAAGAATTTTTAAGGATCATGTCATTCTATTTTTCATCTCTTCTTTTATTAGTTCATTTGGTAGAACTCAAGGACTTACAAACCTACTATTTATCTTATAAATTTTTTTTCCCTCTAAATCAAGGACATCTAGTATCTAACATTCTACCACATTACACAATTATCATCTATAGTGGCCTATATTCCTAGTCAGGTGACTTCGTAGATCTCACCTTCTATTGAAGAGTACCCTTATCAAGTCGCAATCTTTGTAACGATGATCAAAGAACCGTAATCTGTACTGCGTCCGATTTCATAGTAGACATGATGGCTTGTAAAGATCCACCGCACGTCCATCTACCTAACAATATCCCTTTCCTCTTTAATAGGTTTGGCATTATTAAAAGATTATAAATAATAGTATAATTTAATCCAAACCCACTAAATCAAAATTGGGATTGATGGGTTATTCCAATATTGGAGTCGGGTTAATTTTAAGTAGGGTTTTATTGGGTTTAATTGGATGGTTAAATCGGATTATGGGTGTTTTGTTCACTACTAATTCAGGATGTAAAAATATTACATTTACATCTTTAGCTCTTTTTTTCTTTTCTTTTCTTTTTTGGTTAAATACCTTTAGTACATAAACTTTAAATCTTGCGACTTGCAAACTACATTCCTACCATTAGCAATTATAACAATATTATTATGTAATTCAACTGTACAAGGAATATACATGTTAGTTAATCTTCTCGGCACTCCAAGATGAGTATTTCCTTTGCTTTTCACCCCCCTTTAAATTTCTTTTTCTTTCTTATTTTTCCTTCTTGGAATTTACCTTTTGCCGGCATTAATCAATTGAATTTGAATACTAGTATACAAATTTTCCAAATTCAAAAGTTCAGATTCACTTCAAAACCGTTTGTCGTGGCTCAAAACAGTGACCGTGTCTAGACGCAATTCGGTGCAGCTGATCATATCCCGCAAGAACTCCAGCCCCCGCAACACCGAGAAGCATATTTGCGGTAACTCCTCGGTACAATGCTGTGAAACCTTCAAGGCGAATGATCTCTCTAAAGGCATGCATCGCATTGCGATACTTCAAGGGTTGTCCTGAGGTCATCATCATCCTCCGCCGAAGAGTGTCAAACGGATATGCACAGACCCCGGAGACTGTTGTGATACTCCAACCCAGAAAGAAACTAGCTAGAAAATTTCCCTACAACAAATAAAATCTTACTTACAGAAGCTTGACATCAAATTGAGAGCTTTTCTTTAACATAAGACAAAATCCAGATCAAATTCTTTAATTAGATGTTAAAATTCAATCAACTCCCAATCAAATATATAACATATATCAAGCAAACATCTCCAGAAGGCAAGATGATTACCTCAAGCGGACCAACCAATATGGTAGGCTTCACAGTGTCATAAATCCCGAAGTACATGCCTCTGTATAGTGTGATTCCCATTATTGAAACCCCAAATCCCCGATAGAGGCCTACTACTCCGTCACTTGATAAGGTTTTTCTGTAAACATCTATTAACCCTTTAAACTGGCGCTGACCGTTAACTGAATGTTCCCTTGCATCGGTCCCTAGTCGTGTGCGTGCGTAATCTAAATGATACAGAAACAAGGAAGTGGTTGCTCCTGCGGCACTTCCTGAAGCCAAGTTCCCAGCAAACCACTTAAGGTATCCATCTTTCTCCTTTGAGCGTCCGAAAATGCTTTTGAAGTAACCTTTGAATGCAAAGTTGGAGGCCTACGGATAATCCAAAATCTGGTAATAAAATTCGGTAGCATTGTAATGTGCAGATCAAAAGCCAAACGAATGAAAAGCACAAAAGGCGATATTAAACAACTTGAACCATACACATCCATAGAGCCGATGTGACATATATTCTTATATGCAGATGAAAAGCCCAAACAGAGAAACAGGCATGAGTATACAGAGGATTGTAACAATTTCCATGACAAAGGAATAATTTGAGTGACGCGAATCCTTACAGCTCACAGATATTATTTCCTAACAAGTAAACTGCAGGTATATAATCAGCACAATAAAATAAATTCATCTTATTTGAGCTAAGTACTAATAACTAAGTTCAGATATGTGCCGATACGGGTGTAACCAATTGATGAGGCACCATTACAAGACGAGCAGTAATCCCAGATAATCCCGAGTTCGAGTGTCCTTAGAAGGACCCCATTTTAAGAAGAGTACCGGAAACTTTGCTTAGAAGAAGAACAATGCCAGAGTTTTTTCACACTATGCATGAAAAGGAAAGAAAAGTGTTGCCTACCGAAACAGACAACAATTTCAGAGTAACAAATCTAGCAAAATCAATATCGCACGAAGAACATATCAACACTTAAAGCTAAAAATCCATGTAATGCAGGGCAATTGCAAGAAACATATCGATAATTCAACATAAACATGGAGAACAAACTAATCATCCATACTCAATGTATTTCAGTAGACAAATCATAGCCCAAAAAACAAATTCATGTCAAGATCTTCAAGAGCGGAACAAAAATTAAAAAGAATCTGAAAAGGTACCTGAGTAGGGAAATATCGTATGACATTGGCCTGGTTACCTCTCCAGAAAGACAAAAGGCCTTCCTCTCTTGATATCCTTTTAAAGCAATCACCAACACCAATGTATGGCTTCCTAAGCCGCCCTCTCTTTATCATTTCTCCTTGATTCTGAAGCAAAAGCTTCACCCTTTCTATCGGAGCCGCTGCACTCTTCGAGATTACCGCAGCTACTCCTCCCATTGCAAAGTCCGCGGAGAACTTCTCAGATTGCCTTTTCACTGCCATTTCCAATTCCCCTGCAATGGAATCTTTTTTTTTTATTATTATTATTTTTCCTCATTTCAATAATAAAACAGATGAAAAAGATACATATTTACAATATAAGAGAAAAAAATTTCAAAATCAAAGGTAACAAGTCCTCCAAGGAAAGAAACCTTCCAACTCAAAATAATCGAGTTCAGAGTAATGTGTCCGAACTTCTTCAATGGAGAAACCCATAAAGAAACCAAATTTAGTTATTTCTTATACAAAATCCATTTCCCCAGAACCCTACTCGCAACAAATTTTTTTTTTTTCACATGCAAATATACGAAGAAACATGTCAAAGAGAAGATTGAAGATTGAAGTCTTTCAGCAAATCTGTAATTAATAACAATCCTATTTGCTATAAACAAGAAAATCAAGAATGCCCATGTAACAAAAATTATGAAAATTCCCTAAACGGAAAGAAAAAAGATAATCACCAAGCAGGAAAAAAAATACAAAAAATACAAAAAAAAAAAAAAAAAAAAAAAAAAAAAAAAAAAGAATAAAAGTGAAGTACCCGGAATTTGTCGAGACGTGGGAAGTAAATGAAAGTGAAGACTCAAATGTGCTTTCCCACCAAACCAATTGAAGACGAGAGGCTTTAAGCGTTAATGGTCTACAGTTCACAAATACATGTGTGTGTGTGTGTATATATATATGTATATAAATGGATTTAATGGAATTTAAATCGAAAGTATGGTAAATTTGACTTTGAGGGTTGGTCTCCAATGGCGGAAATTTGGGTCTTGATGAGGGACAGTTTGGGGGTGAATCCACGGCCTCAAAAGCTTCGAGGCCACGAACGTTTGAAAACGCCGCCACACAGACGATATAACAATTTATAGGAGGTTGCCTTTTTTAAGCCGAAAAAAAATAGGAGGTTGCCTTTTATTTTGTATTTTATTTATTTAATTATTTGTTTGTCTTAATGTTTTTCTTTATTATTTAAAAAAAGTTTTCCTTTATTTAGTTATTTTAAGAAATTGTGTGTGTGTGTGTGTTTTTTTTTTTTTTTTTTTTTTGGTAGGAAGTGTTTAATTCTCAAAAAAAAAAAAAAAAAAAAAATCTGTTGCAATGTATTTGTGTGATTTATATTTTTCTAAAATTTTGGATTTTTGTTCTTTTTTTGTTTTATAATTTTGATTTTTTGTTGTTGTTGGATTTGATGGTTCACCAAAAAAAACTGTCAATAGGGGCCAAAAAAAAAAGAAGACTCGTTTTTTGTATGCCAAAAGAAATGGAATTTATCTCTTGAAAAAACATAAATATAATTTAGAGGAAAAATAGCGATTTTCATTTTTTTTTTAATGGCCTTGTAGAAAATTGTTGAAATATTTGAAAGGAACTTTCTAAAGTAAAACATTTTTACTCATCAAACATTGTTCTCGATTGAATGTGATCATATCAGCGAAAAAAAAAAATGTAAACTAGTCAAATGTAATTTTAAAATAGCAATATAATTCCATTTTTTGTTGTTAAAAAGGGAGTTTAACATAATATTCTACAAGTAAGATTAAATGATCAAATATCGTTCAAGTTCATGAAGGACCGTAATTCTCCTTACAGAGTTATGGAGGTCATTCTTTCATACCCAATTAGCAAAAAATAAAAATAAAAATAAAAATATATAGATAAATAAATGAATCTCATATAAGTAGGTTTCTTTCTTCTTTTACTGAGTGGAAAGGATAATAATGACCATAAAAGATAATGCGTTACATTGTATTGTCCTGACCTGAGACCTGAGAGATTATTTTCACTTGAAAACAAAACATGTCCTTTCTTTCCTTCTTTTTTTCTTAATTATTATTTTTTATTTTTCAAGAACAAAATGTCTTTTCTAGTTTCCTCCCCAAAAAAAGAAATATATATATATATATATATATATTGTATTGTCTTCTCTAGTCCTTGGCGTCGTTTCTTGTTTTTCACTTTTTTTAATGAAGTTTTGACTTCGTTGATTGAACAAAAAGACACGTGGCCCGTATTGACGACACGTCCTTTTGCATTAAACCTTTGTTGTCGTTTAACCCGTTGTTTATTTCTTGTATCGAACTCTTTTATAATGGGATTTTCGAACTTTTTCTGCTATTGTTTAACATAAATTTAATGAAACATTCCCTCAAAAAAAAAAAAAAAAAAAAAGAAGGAACAGACGACATGTCTTTCGTTTTACAATTCAACAACATAAGCTTGTCGTTTACACTCATAAACCATAGTACTAACGTCACGAGAACTGGCTGTCGTTTATGACCGAAAGATGTCTCGATTATTGTGTTAATAAAACCGACATGTCATTTTCATCACAAATGTTCTCACACTTTTTTTTGTATTATTATTATTATTTAAAAAAAAAAGAGCAAAAAAAAAAATGTTTTGATTGGACCATCACGTGATGATGATATTGCTATCAGGTGACAACCATTTAAAGGGAGATAAAAAACACATTCGTGCTTTTACATATAGGTAATAGATATGCCGTTGCAGTAATTTGTTTGTCATCTAGCACTACAATCATTGTCGTTATAATGATGTGTCAAAAAAAAAAAAACATTATCCATTTTTAGTCTCTAATTTTAGAGTGAATTTCACTTTAATCCATAACATTGAAAATGTTCCAAATATAGTTTTTAGAGCATTCGTTAAAAAGTACATGGAAGATGAAACGTAATAGTCAGTCAACATGATTTTAAATGCGTAGCTTAAAGGGTCACATGATTTTTACATTCTTATAAATAAGTAGGATAATTATATAAATTTAGGACTACTTATCTAGCATTTTGAATGTTAAGTACCAAAATGGAATTTACCACGTCTAAATCATGGACAGAGCCGAAATTACCCCCACAAAAAAAAAAAAAAAAAAAAAAAAAAAAAAACAATGAATTCTGTTAATTTAAATTATTTTAAACCATATTCACAGACATAACAAACAGAGTAAAAAAGATAGAGGGAATGAACCTACCCTAAAATGTCCCCAAAGATACATTAATTTACTCTAAACTTTTTTTTTTTTTTTTTTTTCTTTGGAACTTGACTCTTGAGGAAAAGCAAATATCACTAAATATTCAAGTGTTGCAAATAGTACCTACATTATTTGTACTAACGTCAGGTTGGCCTCAGCGTACTCGAGTCGGTTGTCGTTGACTCTTGAATTACAAACGGTACAAGATGTCGTTCACTCAAGACAAATTTTGAGACCTTGAGCAGAGTTTTTAAAAGGGGTCTCTTCAAACGAAATTTTTATTTAATAGAATATTCTGTCTTGAATTTTTTTTTTTTTTTTTTCAAAGAGCTCCTTCTTGAGATTAAATTAAATTTTCTGTTATCCTCTTGCTCTTGAAATTGTCAAAATCCTGTGTATATTATATATTAGATAAATTTATTCTTTAACTTAGGTATGTGTGAAAATTAAGTTAGCACAACACAACAATAACAAAATAACTAATATTGAATTTAAAAAAAAAAAAACAATATTAGCAAGTAGATAAGAAATGAGTAAGAAAGATATAACCTGAACATTTTTTTGATAAGGGATTAAAATGACTAATATGAAATTTGAAAAAACAATATTAGTAAGTAGATAAGAAATAAATAAGAATGATATCATCTGGAGATTTTATTGAAAAAAGAATTGGAGCCTTGTAAAATTAGAGAGAGATTTTTATTTTGAGAAATTGAAGAGATATTGTATGAGGAAGAATAAAATATTAAATAAATACAGCTTTCTAAATGAAAAAACTAGACATCATATTTCATTTTTTTTAGATGTCGTTTCAGGTTAAAAAATATATATTTGACGACGTTTTAGTTTTCTAATTTATTTATTTTTCAATTATTTTTTAAATGATAATAACGTTGTGTTGTGGTTCCCCGAAATTCTCAATTGCAATTTAATTGTTTTAAGGCACCAAGGCAGCTTAAGTGAAAAAAATATTAATTCTTGACAAAATAGATATTATTTGGGGGCCTTTGAAAAAAAAAAAAAAAGAGAAAATCAGCTAAATAACAAAATTTTTTTTTTCATATATTAACCAACATGATCCAAAATCATCATTTTTTATCAATATAACACAAATTATAATTAATTTTAGTTTACTTTTGTATCATGTTAGTCTAATATTAATTTTTAGTGTCATATTGATACAATGGTCTTTAAATTTTTGTTATTAGATGCTTCCAAAAAAAAAAAAAGGCAGTTTTAAGGGAGTAAAAAAAAAAGTCTCATTCATGTGCGTGTAATTAATTATTTTGAACTATTTTTTTTTAAATATAAAAAAACTAAGATATAACTTATTTTTTAGAGAAAAATTGGGACATTCTTAAAAGTTAGGCCTTAAGCACTTTCTAAACCTCTAAGTTGGTACTGCGCTGACCTTAACCAGTTGAACCAGACACGGATATGGTTAGCAGATCATTTCAAGAATCACGAGATTATCAACCAGAAGGTTTTAACATTCAAATTCACAAACAGCGAATAAGGAGTCATTATGCTAATATGTGGATTGGTGGGGCCCTTGTTATCTTTCTATAAACATTAACAGAGGTGTTCAAGGCCGAGTGGGGGTAGCCTGGCCCCCACTCAAATTTTTTTCTTTCAATTTCTACCTTAAAAATTTTGTAATTTTTTTTTCTTGACCTCATTAAAAATTTAAAATTCTCATATAGCACAAATAAAAATTCTCACATGGTCCTAATAAAATTAATTTTACCTCCAAAAGCTTATGGTTTTTATGCCTTCTCCCTGTTAAAATTAAAAATTCTCACTAGCCCCACTAAAATTTTACCTTTTAGTTTTTATACTTTGATGTTATTTGTTTTAAAAAAATATTGTATGTCCCTACTAAAATATATGTTTGGCTCCACCGCCACGCATACATTTGGGTTCGAGTCACTCGTACTTCATTGGTCGGGTATATAATAAAAAATATACCCACCATGAAACTTCCTTCGTCGATCTACGTTCAAACCCACCATAAAACTTCCGTAAGACCTCCTCTTTAGCTTTGGTTGTGGATGCATTGGGTTGGTAATATTCTGGATACGGCCTGGGTTAACGACTGTAAGAAGCAGAGTTAAAGACCCATCTCTTCATTGTCATACTTAGGGAAGTGGATCCCACCTGTAGGGTTGAAATTGAAACGATAAAAGATTCACCACCAAAGCCTTTTTCATTCATTTAAAAAAAAACCTTAGTTACCACAGACATTCTATGTTTATTACCACAGACAACTAACTACCGCAACCACCACCAAAAAAAAAAAAAACTACAAATTACATACGACAAATCGTTTAAAATTGTCCTGTCAAAGTAGGCCGCAACCGACAGCCGAAAACGCTGTCATATTTGGTGATTTGCAATTTAGACCTCAAAATCACAAATTGCAAATTGAAAAATAAAGAAATAAATGAATAAATAATCCGAGCATGAGCAAAGGGCAAGCAATAGAACATGTGCGGATCAGGTACCCCAGTACAGCACATTGATAAATCCTACTTATTTTGTACATTTCAGTCAGTCTCACGTGGTTTGTAGTCATGGCGTGGGGTTTCAAACTTTACTACCTGTCTTTGCTTATTAACACTCCCCCGGGTTGTTCTTCTGCGTCGGGAGAAGAATTTTCGACACCATTGTCGGGAGCTCGATCGATATATTTTCGAGTTTTGATCTCATAAGAATTGCAAAGGATTTGTATGACTAAAGGGTTTGAATCAGAAATTTTTATGTTTAAATTTGGATTTTCAAAAATTTTATAAGAGAAAATATAACTGTAAAAAGAGTTCGAAGCATAACTTGTTGAGTTTGAATTTTTTATTTTTTATTTTTTTAATTAGATTGTTTAAAAACCATATTTATCTTTAAGAATCGGTGTATGGATTCTCTAATATAAAAGAAGATTCTCAAATAAGTGTAAGTTGTAGGTAATGTTATGAAATCAAATCAAAGACAATATTATAGTTATGAAATCAATCTTTTTATAATTGATAACTTTACCTAATCCAACATTTTTCTTTTTTTGTTTTTTTGAGTTTGGTCGAAACCAATACAATCAATGTCTACTGTGGCGACTTTTTTTTTTTTTTTTTTTTTTTGAGTGCTCCCCAAAGATTCAAGTTGGCTTGTTTACCATCTAAAAGATAGAAATCTTGCAAGACGAAACTTGCCCTTTTATTATTTATCAAAAACCAAAAAAAAAAAATGCTAAAAAAGCAAGTTTTTTATTTTATTTTTTTTTTAATTTTTTCAGGAAGAGCACAAAAGCTAGAATTTAATAACATAACATCATTTGAAAAAAAAGAAAAGAAAAGGCCATGGACACCGAGGACGGAGTCAGATTTTGAGCTCAATGATGACAAAATTAAAAATAAAAATTACAAACTAATAGCATGAAAATCAAGTAATCATTATGAAAATCTTATTAAATAAGCAAGACATTATGATTATTTTCAAACAATTCTTTTTTTTTATTATTATTATATCTCTGCATTATAGTTTTATTGTCAATAGTATGAAAAATGTCTTTCTCATTGTAGACAACTAAAATTTAGATAGTAGTTAGTGGGGACACAAATAATTTAAAAAACATTTATAAGCTATATAAATTTTATTATAATTATTTTTCTCAGTGGGAGTATGTGCCTCCCTCCCTCCGTGCATGTTAGGCACCATTAATACTAAATACCATCATTAATAAAATGTATCATGAGATCCACTTTTTTATTAGTCTCCCTTAACATTGTTCAAATTATAAAAGAATATCATCTCAAACTGGTAATTTCATATTAATCTCTAATTTTTTTTGGGGATTAATTTCTAATGTTGGTGTCTAGGTTACAAAAATTCTTCCACTTTAAACTTATAAAAAAGAAAATTTCTTTTAAATTGCGTGATTTATATATCTTTTTCAATCTATTAATAATAGAGAGTTAAGAAATTCGAACTCTTTACAGTATAGTAGACTTATGAGCCATTGTACATAAATATTTCCATAACCAAGTACAGAATGTTGTAAAGGCAGTAATATTTTAGCCAAAATGTCACGTGGGCAGTGATAATTTTCTTCCAAAAGTGATATGGTTTTTTAATGCATAAGATTAAAGTCTCGGGTGTCAATTTGTTTACTAAACTGCCCTATGCTCTAAAGGCTCTCATGTGCCTCTGCAACATATTCTAGTACCTTGAGTCGGTATATTTATATCATAATATTTAGAGAATATCAAAATCATCAGCTCGTATTAAAAAAAAAAAAAAAAAAACTTTCGATATCAATGTTCATTTTTAGGACTTCAAATATTCTTATTATATCTTAGATAACTAAAATTTTACATTTAGTACAGAAACTTACAATATATATATATATATATATATTATTTATGCCTTTTTTTTTAATAAGAATGTGTAATTTTTTTCTTTTAGAAAAATTCTGTCCCTCTCTCTCTCTCTCTCTCTTGAAGCACGTTTTTAGACTGAAAGAAGAGAAATAGTATCTATTACCCCAAAAAAGGCATCTTAATATTTCTTTCTAAAACATCTATTTAGCATTTATCTAAATACTTGGATACTAATCCATCAAGTTTTTTGTTTTTTAATAAATTAATATTAAAATGGGATTTTTATGATAGGAACAATTATTTTTCACTCTCAAATAGAAAGTTGTGTTTTAATGATTGGATTAACTTCTTAATTTATAAGGCCTAACTCATAAAACTGATAAAAAGTTATGTAACAATAAAGCAATATTTATTATCAATAATGAAAATGAGGATTTTTTACTATAAAAACTCCCTATGAAAACATAAATTCTTATATTTTTTCTCTCATTCCCCCTCCAAGATTAAAAAGAAAAAGAAAAAAAGGAAAGAAAGAAAATAAATAAATAAAGGAATACACAGGCAGTTTACCTTTCCACACATTCACATTAGTGTTTGTTTATAATCTTTTCTTCTCCTCTCTCTCTCTCTCTCTCTCCTCTCTCTGTTTTGCACAGATCACCGTCACTGGCTTGGCTATTATTCCCCGATTCTTCATTGTCTCTCATCTTTGATTCTGAGCTGAAAAAGTCCCTCTCTCACTGATTATTGCCCCTCTCTTGAACTCCTTGCTAGATTCGAACCCAGAAAAGAAAAAAGAAAAAAAAAAAAAAGAAGAAGAGATATTGAGGAAGATACTGATTCAAAGATTTGTGCTTGTTGATACTAAACTCTACAGATTGAGATTTTGATTACTTGGTCTGACTCAAGTGAGCGAATTGCATAAAGTTGATTCATGTGTTGTGAGTGAGAGGCCTTGTGGGCAAGTTTTTTTGCGTTTTTTCTTGTTTTTGGGCTGATTATTCGAGATGGGTCGATTTGAATTGTCAATTTCGTGCTGAATTTTGGGAAGGAATCGGAAAAAAGATGCGGCGGCGGGCTGCCGATTTTCGGCGCCCGGTCCGGAGACGGTTTCCGAGTTGGATCTGGGTGCTTCTTGGGGTGTTCTCCATTGCAGGCCTGTTCTTGTTCGTGGTTCACCATAACCAGAATGAAGATCGGGTCGCACAACCGGCATTGGTAAGAATTGAGGGAGACCATTTTGTATTTTTTTTTTGCTGTTTTAATGTTTTCTCGTGTGAAGTTTTGTTTTCAGTTTGATTCAAAACTGTTTCATGATCTATCCTCTTTTTTTTTTTTTTTTTTTTGGTGCATAGGATTTGTAATGTGTTTGAAATTGTGTTGTTTCGATTGAATTTAATATTTGGGAAATTGGGTTTTGTTTGAATTGTTTGGATGTTTAAATTAAACTTTTTCTATAATGTATTTCTAGTTGGTCAGCTAAGTGAATTGTCATCAAGTTATGGTCTTTAAACTGTGCTTCACTATGGTAATGATTTTATCTAGTATTCGGGCCTAGGAGATTTTATTAAGAGCGTGTTTGGTATGAGAGAAAGGTGAAAGGAAGGAGAGGGGTGGAGGGATTAGAGAAAGGATTTTGACATTCGAATGATAGGTAGGGGAGAAAAGAGGAAGGAAGGGATTCTGGGAAGGAATCCAAATCCTTCAAACAACTCCAATTTTGATCTCTCCTAAATATTGTATTAAATTGCTAATAAAGTTGTATTAAATTGTTCCCCTTGTCTCAAGACATGACAGGATCTACAGAACTCACGCTATGGTAATTCAATTGCAGTTAAAAATTGTTAAAATTTAAACAAGAAGTTGGACTGTTTGTAATGGCAAGTTTGAGAAAAAAGAACTTGGGATTTTCTAAAACAAGTATAAGGTACGGCCACTAATATCCCTCGGAGAGTTTTAGTTAAGCAGTTCAGCTTCTGCCAGCGGTTAAGTTGAATCTTGGAAGAGATGGGCCTTTGCTAGTTAAGAGTATGATTATGACGCGTGAATGATATTTGTCTGTAGATTTAGCAAGCTTCCACTTAACCTCATTAAACAGTGGATGAATGTAAAGCTTGATCAAATTTAGTTGAACCTGCTTACATATTTTATAGATGTTTTCTTAAGAATATCATCCCTTTTGTAACAAAAACGTTGGAAGTTGCATTTATGTGCTTCTGAGGGCCATATATAATATTACAAAATTCTGTGTGGCATCATGTTTCTTGGTTTCGATGGTATGCATTGTTGGTATTGAAAGCGAGTCTTTTTCAGTTTGTATGTGGTGCTCTCTTAATTTTCAATTCCTGTTTGAAATGGAAAGTTGAAATAGCTTCATGAAATATGAACAGTAGCCGAATGAAACAGATGGAATATATTTGGCTGTTAAATGTGTTTTTTCTACCATTCTGTGTGACGTGGCTACTTTGGTTTGTTTTACTTATCTACTGATTGGATCTTTTTCTTCTTGTATTTTAGGAACAGTATATTTCTTGGAGCCTATAATTTTATCTGATTAATTAACTAAGTACGGCATGTTAACATGTAACTTCATATGTCAGGAGACGAACACAAGAATCGAACAGGTTGCCCGTGAAGATTTAAATTTTACTCAAGAAATATTAAGAGCTACCTCATTTTCCCGGCAGTTGGCAGAGCAAGTTACACTCGCCAAAGCATATGTCATCATTGCCAAAGAGCATAACAACCTCCACCTTGCTTGGCAGCTTAGTTCAAAGATCAGAAGCTGCCAACTTTTGCTTTCAAAATCTGCCATGAGAGGTGAACCCATAACGTTAGAGGAAGCGGAACCAATAATTAAAAGCCTATCATCTCTAATATTTAAGGCCCAAGACGCCCATTATGATGTCGCGACTACAATTATGACAATGAAGTCTCACATTCAAGCCCTTGAAGATCGAGCAAACGCAGCAACCGTTCAGAGCACTGTGTTTGGACAACTAGCAGCTGAAGCATTACCCAAAAGCCTCCATTGCTTAAATGTTAAGCTCACAGCTGATTGGCTTGTGAAACCTCGTTTGCAGGAAATTGCTAATGAAAAGAGAAATTCTCCACGGCTTGTGGATAACAATCTTTACCATTTCTGCATCTTTTCAGATAATGTGCTGGCCACTTCAGTGGTTGTCAACTCTTCCGTCTCCAATGCCGAACATCCAAAGCAGCTCGTCTTCCACATCATGACAAATGGAATCAACTATGGTGCAATGCAAGCTTGGTTCCTCGGTAATGATTTTAAAGGGTCCACAATAGAAGTGCAGAACATTGAGGAACTGGCCTGGTTAAATGCTTCTTATGCTCCAATTGTCAAGCAGCTTCTCAATCCAGATTCGCGGGCTTACTACTTTGGGGGGTTTCAAGATTCGAACACTGAGTCAAAATTTCAAAACCCGAAGTATCTGTCTTTGCTGAATCACTTGAGGTTCTATATCCCACAGATCTATCCCCAGCTGGAGAAGGTGGTTTTTCTTGATGACGACGTTGTTGTCCAGAAGGATCTGACCCCTCTTTTCTCACTGGATCTGCACGGAAACGTGAATGGAGCAGTAGAAACTTGTCTTGAAGCCTTTCATCGGTACTACAAGTATCTCAACTTCTCCAACTCAGTCATCAGCTCCAAAATCGATCCCCAAGCCTGTGGATGGGCATTTGGCATGAACGTGTTTGATTTAATCGCTTGGAGAAAAGCTAACGTAACTGCTCGGTATCATTTCTGGCAGGAGCAGAATGCCGATGGGACGCTTTGGAAGCTGGGCACACTTCCTCCCGCTCTTCTTACCTTTTATGGTCTGACAGAACCGCTCGACAGGAGATGGCATGTGTTGGGATTGGGGTATGATCTGAATATTGACAACCGTTTGATTGAGAGCGCAGCAGTTATTCACTTCAACGGGAACATGAAGCCATGGCTGAGGTTGGCCATCGGCAGGTACAGGCCTCTGTGGGAACGGTATGTAAATCAAAGTCATCCATACATCCGAGAATGTGTCACAAGTTAAAATGCACTACTTCTTTCTTGCTTGCCGGGACTTTCATGATCCTCGATACTTTTAAACTTTCAACCTGGGATGAAAATATAGTAGAGTCAGAAGTAAAAAATTTTGACTTTTGTTAGCGAGTTATCCTTTTTTTTTTTTTTTTTTTTTTCATTACAGTGTTTTTACAAGAGAAAATATTTCTTTTTATACATTAGAAAGAGAAAGAGAGCTTAAATGTACTAAGAGAAGAAAGTGTGGGAGATTCATTTTTGGCTGGTGGGGGTTTTCATTTTCCCCTTTCTAACCAGCTGTAGAAATATTTATTCAGAAATTCTTGTAATAATTATCAGCTCTTTTTAAAGTTATTTTGTAAGAAACCCCTTTTTCCGTCACTGTGCCAAAAAAATCCAGTCATTTAAGTTGAGAGAAACTTCAAAATCGACCTTATTCATATACTATATTCTATCAGTTTGTTTGCAGATTTGTAATCCAAATTCACAGGAGCTCAAAGAGCACAAATTGCCGGATTTGCACAATGATGTTACATTTCACTTGTAAATGGTGTTATTCATATTTACAAGACAAATACGACCAGTTGTTTCTATTCACACCATAAAACGCATTTTCAGTTGTTGGATGATGGTAAAAAAATATCTAGACCGTTAAAATTTTTAAAAGCGACTGAAATTGTGAACCTCATTTTTCTATTTCTTAAGCAACTAAAGCCGAAATTAATTTCCTTTGACTACGGACTATGTTGCTAATCTTTGTTTTATTAGAACTTACCCACAAAGAGAAGAAATTAAATTTGAAGAAAAAAACAAAGTCAGACATGGCTCATAATTGGCAGACGCAAATTCTTTTTTACCAAATAACTTTCTTGCACTACAAGTCAACCAAAATGAGAATAGTAGACACTAGGCAAATTACCAGAAACTAGAAATATCCAATGCATAAAAATATATAATCAAGTTGGAAAAACAACTTGAGCTCAGCAAGACCACCACTCAGTGCTACACCGAAGGCCATATTGCAATCTCCGGATGGCCATCTTCGGTAGCGCTGGCGCGGAACATGCCCAACGTATTGAAAGGCATTGCGACTTCTCCTGTGGCAGACACAGCAACCAAGCCAGCAGTGCCTCTCGGAACACTCTCCACAGCATAGGCTGCAGCCTCCTTGAGAGAAAGGCCTTTGAACTCCATGAGAGCCGCCACGTCCCTTGCCACCGTGCTGCGGATTATGGACTCTCCTTTCCCTGTGGCGGAAACCGCACAGAGATGGTTGGCGTAGGTTCCTGCTCCTATGATGGGAGTGTCTCCAATCCTCCCAACCATTTTGTTGACAAGTCCTCCCGTGGAAGTCGCGGTGGCTAAATTCCCCTGGCTGTCAACTGCCACACAACCAACTGTCCCAAGCTGGCTATCGCCATTCGCCATCAGTTTCTCATTCGTCAGAGCTTTCGGAGTGGGTTCTGTGTAATCGAGCTACGCAGATTTGTGGCAGGTGTGATGCCAAAGTCAGACAAGCGTGTAAAACGCTGAGGTAGTATAAGCTGAGATTGTATTTGAATAGAAACAGAACATAGAAAAGAAGATTTACCTGTGTTCTGTTGGCTTCTTTTGCTTGCTTTAGCCTTTCAATATTTTCTTTAGTAATGAAATGATCTGAATCTACAGTCTCAACACCCTGGAAAGTTCAGAAAGAGAAAATCTTACAAGAAAGTCCAATTGAAAAAGTGACAATCAAAATTAAGAGGCTCCTATTAAATAACTAATGCTGATTCTAAGAACAAAAAGGCATAATTTACTTTCAATAAAGAGAAAACACATCCAACCAGGAACCCCGTTTGAATCTACAGTTCAAACCCACAATTCAAACTTTTTCCTTTCATTTTTTCTCTTACAAAAACATGAATTTTCTGTTTAAACTTACCGTTCAAACCAATGATCCAAACGGGCCACTAGTTTCTATTAAATCATGTACGGCAATGCAGATATACATGTCCTTATGTTTTAACTTTGTTCTTCAGTTTATTAATTTGGTTTAGAAAGACCTTGTGAATTAGCTAAATTTAATGTTAAGACTTAATTAAAGAGATTTTGGTGCCACTAATCTAACTTCTTAGAAGTGACAGTTTGGTCTCTATTTATTTATTTATTCATTATTATTATTATTATTATTATTTGGTATTTCTGGTCTTGACATTAGGCAGATTCAGTCACGAATAAATCAACCTAAAAAAAAAAAAAAATTAAAAAAAAAAAAAGTTCAAGGACCAGACTGTCACGACGCTAGTACTAACGACACCAATGACCCTTAATTAAACTCCGCAACCGGTTTGTGAGAATGAATTCAGAAAAGAGACTCACTTGTTCCCTTGCAAATGCTTCTGCTCCATCAAATGCAAGGTAGATATGGGGAGTTTTCTCCATGACCAAGCGTGCTAAAGATATGGCATTAACGACGGTTTTGAGACCGGAAACCGCACCACATTTCTTGGTTTTTCCATCCATAATACATGCTTCCATTTCAACTGTGCCTTCACTGGTTAAGACAGATCCCTTACCTGCATTGTAGTGTGGATTGTTTTCCAGTTCTCGGACCTAACAGAAACCATTGTGAAAACTGGCCATAAAAATCAGGGTAAAAAAAAAAAAAAGTTCATAATTTAGCAGAAAAGATCCACAAAGGCCTAACATAAAATCTTCCTAGTGAAAAACCAATCCCTACTTTTAACAATTTGGCTTTTGCTTTTAACTATGGTAAAAGCTGTGCGTTTATGATTTACCTTAGAGGTAGGTACTATAATTTTTTTTTTATCTTTGAAATAACTTTTTAACCATCTCATAAGTAGGTGTCTAATATTAAGAATCTATACTGTGATACATAAAACTACTTCCACTTATGAATCAGATGATTAAAAAGTTAGATCTAATAACTAAAATAACATCACCTGATACAAATCAAAAATACAGTTCGTATTATAAATTTTTCGAAAATGATAGACCAGCTTCGGTTTTATTTATTAATTTATTTTTGTACAAGAGCTTACTCAAAATAGTATATTATACACAAAAACAGCAAAGAATAAGAAGACCAAAGGAGAGGGATATATCTCAACCAAAAAATCAGATTTGGAACTTTCCTTACAAAACTCAAGAAAAATGAGTCATCTTTCACATAAACCCAAGAAGAAAAGAAGGACCAGATCAAAGGACAAACACACTTGCTTTAGTATACAACATATATATACACACATATGTTTATATTGTCTGTTCATGTAAAAAAAAAAAAAGAGAGAGAGAGATATATACAAATTTGGAAATCTGGGCATTGCTGAAACCTCGGAGTGAATGAAGAAGAGAAGAATCAAATAACCAAAGAAAAGAAAAAAGACACAAAAAGAGGTTTTGTATTTTGATATATGCGTGTGTATATATATATATACCACAAGTTCGACGACATCCAAGGCAGAGTTTCCGGCTTTGAGAGCTTCGACGCCGATGTGGAGGCAGTGTTGGAGGGCCTCCTCTCGAGGAAGGCGGCGCTCAGGCGGCAGAGTCAAAGGGATGTCGCCGGCGCCGCCGTGGAGTGCTATGGCCCACCCCATTACTCTCTCTCTCTCTCTCTCTCTCTCTCTCTCTCTAACAAGCCACGCTCTGTCTCCAAGTTCGGCGTGTACTTGGTACTTGGAAGCACCTGGTTGGGAGGAGTGACGTTTAAATAAAGTAAATATGACCCCAAAAAAAAAAAAAAAAATTTTATTAAATTGATTAAAAATTGACTTAGGGGGTGTTTGATCCGTTAATTTAAACTCATCAACATCAATTCAATTTTTATCTTTTTCTTTAAAAGTTTTTTATCTTTTCTCAAAAAGTCAACCAAAATCACTATTTAAATTTATAAATTTTAACTCAAACTCATACACCAAATAAACCCTTAATCTCTGTATTTTTTGAGAATTCAATAATGCCCTCAAGTCTTTTCTTAATCGATCTAAAGAAAATTAGACTGAATGATATTTTTTAATTACTTAACTATGGTCTAAATTTTTTTTATTCAGAAAAATGATTATTTATCATTTTTTAAATTTAATTAATTAGTTATTGACTAATAGTTAATTAATGATTGACTATGAAATTTGATGATTGACTATAAAATTTATTGATTTACGTTATGGTTCAATCACTGATTGACTATTTAAGACAACTGATTAACCATTTTAGAAAAAAAAAAAAAAAAAAAAAGACATTTTAATTAATTTTAAAAAACTTGAGTTATTTATTTAAAAACTTATTAAAAAAAAACTATTTAGTTATAAATCCTTTTAATAAGACTTTCTTTTTTAGAAGAGTAAGGTTAGGGACACCAATTAAATATCAACTTTTTGACTACCAACCCATGTGTCATATTTTCTTTGATAGGTATAATTATGACCCGTTTGATTGACAAGTCTAGAACCTAAGTTTTTAGGTTTATTTTTTTTTTTTTTTTTTTGTCTTTTTCTAAAAAGTCAATAAAAATTATAATTAATTTTTGAAAAGTCAATTCACATCAAACTAAAAATTTCATTTCAAACATGTGTTCCAAACGCATGCTTAATTGATGTGACAAAATTTAAAATACTTAACAATAAAATAACAAAACAAAAAAAGAGAGAAAATTACCTAACTAACCACATTTTTTCATTTATTGACCAACATGATACAAATTCTCCACTCTTGACTAACATGACAGAAATTTTGGCTAACTTTAGTTAAATTTTGTATCATATTGGTCTAGTGTTAACTTTTTATGTTTTGTTGATGCAATGGTCATAAAATTTGTGTCATTTAATTGCTTTCCACTAACAACAATTAATATACCATGTAAGTTGGTAGTAAAAAAAAATTAGACTTATAATTGGTGTCTCTAACATTTTTCTTTTGAGAAAATAAGAATCTGTTTGATTGGCCGTTTCCAACCTAAATTTCCAACTCTTTGTCTTTTTGGGAAAATTCTAACAAATTTTTAACTAGTTTTCTTTTTTTATTTTTAAAGTCAATTAACTCCAATCTAAATATTTCAATTCAAACAGATAATTATGGTTTAATCCTCAAAAAAAATTTTGTGGCTAAAAGATCTCTAAACTCTTAAAAAAATGTGTAGAATGGTCCTTTTTATATATACACGTTAAAATTTAATAGAAAAGATGAAAATGTCTCTAAATTCTTTAAAATAGTGCCAAAAAAGACATTAAAAATTAATAGATAATGTAAGTGAAAAGGATCATATTGTACCATTTTAAAGAATCCACGGACCTTTTATTCAAAAAAAAAAAAAAAAAAAAAAAGGGCTAAAGACCAAGTTGTAAATTCGTTAAAAAAAAAAAAAAAAGTTAAAGATCAACTAGCCATTTACCCTTGAAAAAAATATCCTTGATTTTTTTTTTTTAAAATGAAAATGGTGGGTGGTAATTAAAATGGATGACCTGTTGAAGAATCAAATTCGGTCGCTTCAGATTGGGAATTCTAAGGTCCCTTATACCTCCTCAAAGCCCTCTCCCTTCCCTTGTGATGAATTGTGTTGGGCCGTCGGGATCACGATGCATAAAGGCACTGCTACCAAGACCCCTGTGGGGGATTTGTGGCTGCATCGTGCGTTGCTTGTGAGGAGACATCACGATTCGAGATCGACGGTGACGATGTGATGAGGAGATCAAGTGGTTGGAGTACGACATTTGTGATCATGTGAGGATGCCTTGAGTGAGAAAGGGATGAGAGAGAGAGAGAGAGAGAGAGAATCAGATTAAATCGTAGATTCGCGTTTGTCTTTTGTTTTATTAATTTTATTACTATTAATATATATATATATTTTTTTAGGATAGTTTGTTATTTATGTACAAGTGATTGACTAATAAATCGTTAATAAATATCCGTAATTGACATTAAAATCTTTATAATGGACAAGTACCTCCACTCAATTATAGATGAGATAAAAATTTAAGAAATTGTGATAATAAAAAATTATGTTTTATATGTAGTAAAACACAATGAATATGGTAATTGTAGACATGGTCTACCATAATCGTAATTTCATGCTTAACATCAACAAAAAGTATAGAGCTCGTTTTCTTCATCTCAATTAAAAAAAAAAAAAAAAAAGAAGGAAAAAACCTCGATGAATATGTGATCATTAAAAATTATGTCCCTCTATATGATAGTTTCCTCTTTTTAATTTTTTTCCCGAGCCTTCCAAATCTCCGTCTTAATTTATACACATAGCGTGGAATATAACGGACTTGAGATCAAATTTAGCCTCCATACCATGACATTACAACCGTTAAAGATTATAATCTGTTTGTGTTTCCTATCAGTAATAAAAGAAACAAAGAAAAATTCATATTCTCCAATTCGGTGCTCTAGTCAATTCCAAGAATAGAAAGGAAAATTCTAAACTCTCTTTAGCTGGCAGACATCATCATTCATTGCATTGAACTTGCTTATGATACTTGTTTTTTAATAATGTCACGTGTGTTATAAAAAACCGACGGGGATATTTTATTATACGAAGTCAAGATTTTATTTTAACGAGTCAAAAAAATTATAAATCAAAAACCAGGATATGACCTTATGGTAAAATACAAATGAACATCAAAACCAGGCTAGAGGAATGGAATCTAATAGCTGCTTTTTCTACCCAAAAAAAAAAAAAAAAACTAAATAGTTGCTTTTTGTTTTTTTGTTTTTTTTGTTTTTGTTTTTTTAACTTTAAAACTAGTAAGCATTGGATTTATCAGAAAAGTAAAAGTATTAGACTTCTCAATTATCATAAGAGATTGAAATGGGAAACAATGAAAGTGAAGAATGAAAAAACTATTATAGTACTATATACTTATGAAACACATTTAAGAGAGAGAGAGAGAGAGAGCATTCAAAGTGTTATAAAACATTTGCAAAATAACACAAAAGATAAACTACAAAGCATGAACAAGGGAGAGAGAGACACACACAAACAAAAAAAAAAAAAAAAAGGTACTTTCTTATTGTTCATCATCTCATTGTTATTGTGTACATAATTGCAATACAATACGATATTCAAATCATGGAATGTTTAAAACCACATAGATACCAATGTTATTGAGCCAAAAAAAGAAAAAAAAAAACATAAAAACATACCACTATTATATATATCTATGTCAATATACAACTTTCAAAATTTAAAAAGTCTCTAACTCTTTACAAATAAAATGGATACATACATAATATAAAAGATAAATAGATATGATAAGTAGATATAACAATGAAATTTTTGTGCCAATAAAAATTCATGAACAATCTAATAGCTCAAAACTAAGGCTTGCACCACTTTATGTAAACATACATGAAGGAATATGGAAGGCACCAAAGATGAATATAACAGGGTTATTTACATGAGTGTCTAAATTAAAGATTAAGATTTAAAATATGTCCATGTTTTCTTTTATTTATAGAAATGTCTAATTTGATACTTATAAAGATCATGTTACCTTCTCATCAAGATTGGAATATAAACAAATAAAGAATTATAAAAAATAAAGAAAAAATCTCTTAAAAAATTCAAACTAAGCAAATCTTTTATAAAAGAAAAAAAAACCATTTTTCTTGATTTATTATAAAGAAAAAAAAGGATCATAACATATATTAGTTGTATTGTAAATGAAAAAAAATCATTATAATAAATAATTGATCAGTAAGATAAAATTTACAATGAACATATAAAGAAAATTTATTAGATGTTGTACAAAAATATTACACACATTAAAATCTAAAAAAGACATCATAATGATATAGTAATTATCATAAAGGAAAAAACATTATATTAGTAACTATGAAGAGGAAAAAAAAAAAAAAAAAACATACCACATTTTAAAAAGTATCATAATGATATGGTAATTATCTTAAAGAAATAAGCAATTGCATATGATATTTAAACTTTAAAAACTAACTATCAAAACAATTCCAATAATAATAAATTAAATAAATTATCATAATAATTTACAATTATCATAAAGAACCTAAATCATACTTAAGAAATATGTTTATAAAAAATCTAAATTTTACTAACAAGCAATCACTATAATAAATAACTAGTCATTAACGTAAAGATACAACAATGATGAACAAATAAGGAAAAAAAATAAGAATCATGATAAGAGAAAATGATGTTAAATATAATAAAAGGGCAAAATAGGTACTATGAATGGTTGTTTTTATAAAAATGGATATTTATATAATATTATAAAAAAATGGATATATTTTAAAATGAGGTTTTAAAAATAAATTTTTTGTGTAATTGTTTCATGAATATATATATATATATATATTATGAAAATGCAAAAAAATATATGTATAAATACAAAAGCCAACTAAAATGAATTTATTTAGTGTTATCATACAAATATGGCTTGTGACAGGATCATCTTCACTTGTTGATAAACCTTCAAGCAATACTTGACAAGAAACAACGGGTGTTAATAAAACAAATATCAAATAGCACAAAAGATAAAATTTAAAAAAGTAAATTACAATAGAAAGAGAGAGACGCAAGAAAAATACACAAAAGAGCCAATATTTTTTATCTCATTGTTATACGTGCATAACATTCTCATAAGAGCTATATAGACATCAAAATTAAGTTAAAAAAAAAAAAACCATAAGTTACTTATCCATAATACACCGCCTATCTATTTATTCATAACATACTAACGTGTTTTATTAAGTAAGCAAATATTGATTTCTAAGCCAAAAAAAAAAAGTAAGCGAATAGTAATTAGATTAATTAATAAATTAACAATTAGGGTATCATGGTATTCGTTATTTTTCTATATGCATTGACTCGAATTCCAAGCCTAGGTTTGCTTTTTCTTGTTGAAATCCGTGAAGAAGTGGAACCACTTTTTTTGTTTTTCTCTGCAGAACGAGGAACATTTCCTTGGAACCAAACAGAAAGATACACAGAAAAGAACGAAAACAACCAGCTCAAATTAGTTGCTACCAATTTAAAATATAGGAAAATTGTTTGGTATTTGGAGTATATTGGAGCCACATCTGTATGTGTGTGTGTGTGTATATATATATGTGTATGTATTTGTCAGAACCTTGTAACTAGATAGCATACGAAGTCACATTGTTTTAAGTGGAAGTACTTGTTATTAAAATATTATATATGCTCTTGTATTCTCCTTAACAATAAAATTTGTAGTTTTACTCTCACTTAGCATATAATTTAAATAATTAACTATATTTTAACGAAAGTACTATCTCAATTTTTTTGATATTTAGCACTGATGTTCTTTAAATTTATTACTTTTTGACAACTTATCACTCAAACTTTTAATTTTGACGTTTTATCTTCTAAACTTGCTAAATTGTTGCTATGTACCATTTTTAGTTAATTTTACACTAACTAAAAGATTTGAAACTGGAAGACTTGCATTAGGATTTGCAATAGAGATACAAATTATTGATTGTAAATAGGTTTTTTCATATTCACATAAGGCGAACGTGGGCTATTTATAACTAATTATTTAACAGAAAATTAATTTATAGGGTTACATTGCCACAATTTAGCAAGTTGAGGGGGCAAACTGTCAAAATTAAAAGTTTTAGGGTAAGTTTCCAAAGGTGACAAATTTAGGGGACATCAGTGCTAAAAACCGCCCTTTTTTTTTTTTTTTTTTTAAAGAAAAGTCTAACATGTAACATATTTTCTTGGTACTTTTGAAATTTATAACAATTTTTAGAAAAGATGATAAATTGCAGCATAATTATATGGGTAAATCCTTAAACTTTGTAGTAAGTCCTTCAATTTTATTTATTTATTTAGTAAATAATAGATATATGGGTAAATAATGATAGGCATATTCTTTTCAAGTTGATGACTTCTCCAGAGACAACGACTTCTATGGACAACTTCGTGAGGCCGCCATGTCAAAGATCGAGAGGCCGACTCTCGCCTCTGAGAACAAAATCCAAGTGCGAGGCCTGGCAATGGGACACATGCTCTGCCCGATGATAGGACGACTGTGTACGGTTTCAAATTAGAAAGAGAGAGAGAGATGAGGAGCAAAGGGAGAGAAGAGGAGGAAATCGGATGAATGTTGATATTGCATGATCGTAAATCTAATAATAATATTTAATATTATATTTTAAAATTTTATACTATAATTTATTATTATTCTCTTTTAAAAGGTTATTTGTCCTTTTTTTTTTTTTTTTAAACTGTGCCTTTACGAAAAGTAATTGGCTTCACTATTACATGCGTTCTTGAAATGTATTGTGTCATTAAATGTCTTATGTCACAAAAACGACAATAGAAAGATAAAACAAAGTGGAATAAATTCGAAAGTGCTATAGAATTCAGAAGTACTACCTGCCCACTTGACTTAAATCATGAACTATAGAATTACTTTTCCTTTCATCGTTTGTTTGTTTGTTTGTTTTTTTTTGATAGTTGAGAACCTCCTTTGAACTTTTCACATTATTATCATAATACCATTAACAGATTAATTTGTTATGCTAGATATTGGAATTAAAGAAATTTTTTAAAGTTTAGGACCAGCATGAAGACCGTGTAGTGTCCTTATGGAGTATTATACATAATATGTCATAAATATTTATTGTCTTTACTTTTTTAGCTAATCACAATCTCAATTGATTTGGTTAAATGAAATTAATTCCAACTTAAATTCAAAAGAGGGCGGTGGGGGAAGCGCATAAGAGAACTTTCCAACCAAAACCATGAAGATTGAACAATTGACAATGACATTGTATCATTATCGTATTGTGACCGACCATAGCGACATATCTTGTCAGTTGGTATATATTATATACATATACATATATACCATAATATCAAAATTTTGATGTGCAACTTTCAAACAATAATAATAATAATAATAAACAAATGAACAAAAAAGAACCAAAAAAAAAAAAAACTCAATGATGTGCATTTTAAAGCTGTATATACAAGCCAGGTCATGACCTTGCATAAATACATGGACCGGACCGAGGTTTCTAGACATATATGAAAATGAAGAAAGAAGTAATTAGTATTTTTTATACAAATAATTGAAGTGAACAGTAGATTTAAAAAAATTTGGAGTAAATAGTAATAATTAATAAATTAATCAGATAAAACATAAAATGATTTATTTTACTTCTTGTCAAAATGTTATTTACCAAATAAATTTTTTATTTATAGTACCTCAAATATCTAAAACCCTGCTATTTATTTTAAATATGTTTCTAAAAATGTCATTTGTTACAATTTCTCCAAGAAAAATTTATCTTTATCTTTTTTTTTTTTTTTAAGATTTATATAAACCGGCCTAATTAGGCACATGGCTCATCAGTCTATAAAAACCGGGTCGAACCTTCCCTTTTATTAGGACGGTTGATCCGTATTTACAACTCTAGACTATAGTTTGCTCCAACTTTTTGCAAGCTACTGACCAAACTTGCTAAATTCCAGAGCAATTTAACTATTGGACTTTTAAGGAGAGAGTAACCTTCTAATCATAACCATAATCTTTTGTTTTCTTTTGAATTTAAGATATGAGATTCGAACTCTATATTTATTAAATGTGTAATTATTTTAAAATTATGCATTAAATGTGGAATGATAATTATAAAATTATGATTTGTAATAATAAACCGAGCATAGTTACTATCCAAGACACACATACATAACACCAAACGTCTCATCCTCAAAAGCATAATAATCGCCTAGAAAAACGGGATGCCAAACGGGAGCATAATTCTACATCGAAGGCCATAATCCAATCTCCGAGTAACCATCTTCGGTAGCGCAGGCTCGGAACATGCCCGGCGTATTGAAAGGCATAGTGACTTCTCCTCTCGCAGAGACAGCAACCAAGCCTGCAGTGCCTATTGGAGTGCTCCCCACAGCGTAGGCAGCAGCCTCCTTGAGAGAAAGGCCTTTGAACTCCATGAGGGCCGCCACGTCCCTCGCTACCGTGCCACGGATTATGGACTCGCCTTTTCCCGTGGCAGATACCGCGCAGATAGTGTTGGCATAGGTTCCTGCCCCTATGATGGGAGTGTCCCCAATCCTTCCAACCATCTTGTTGGGCATTCCACCGGTAGAAGTTGCAGTGGCCAAGTTTCCTTGATTGTCAATTGCCACACATCCGACGGTCCCGAATTGGCTACCGCCATTCGCCGCCAATTTCTCTTTCTTTAAAGATTTTGGAGTGAGTTGTGTGAAATCAAGCTGTGTAGATTAATCACAAGCAGCAACTTGATCAAATCCAAAGAACAAACTATTAGAGAAAATTTACTTTTATGTTTAAATGTATTAAAATTCAATTTAGGAAATTTCTTTATTTTAGATAGTTTGTTAGCATATATTAAATTCTTGATTGTAATTTATATTTATATGTGAGCCTACTCATAATGCACTTATTAATGAATCTTCTTTATTTTTTTAATTTGTGACACAATGTATCATCACTTTAAATCTTTTGTATTTTCTTATTTAAGTAGTATGTCACAGAGCATGTAGTGGTAAAGGCATCATTGATTGAAATCGAGATCTGTTGTCTCGGATTTCTTTTCTTATTAATTATCCCTCCAGTAATGTCATATCGTATCATCTAAATTTAAAACTTTAGTCACATAAAAAAATGTTAAATTGGGACAATAAATTTAGACTCCATTAGTTGAGGTATAGTTTGGCCCTTTTCAAACATTAAAACTAAAATAACAAAAATAATAATACTACAACAACTTGGACGATCATTGCAAGTGACAACGTAGTGGAACTTTGATTATTACACGTGTTTGAAACAAGTTAAACTCATGTCATGATTTATTTATTTATTTATTTATTTTCGGAAGCAAAACAATAACTTTTGTAAAAAACATACAAGTTTTGGTCTTTGTCAAAACTAAAGGTATCAAAATTAGATAAGATTTCAATAAAAGGGGAACATATTGAGAGTTTCATTCAGTCTCTTAGTTAGAGAGGGGACGTGATATACCTGCGTTATATTGGCTTCTTTTTCTTGCTTTAGAATCTCAATATTTTCTGGAGTAATGAAATGATCATTTGAATCTGCAGTCTCAACACCCTGGAAGTTCATAAAGCCCCACTAAGTATGTGAAGTATCGATGTAAATTAATTAATTTCCAACTCTTAAAAAATTAAAAAAATTAAAAAAAAAAAAAAAAAAACAGTAGGAGTAGACACATGGATACCTAGAACTTGATCTCAAAAGCTAGTAATGTGATGAACATAGAAATATTTGCATTTAATTTGGTTTAGAATAAAACTGATGATGCGATAATGAATAAGGAGTGGGAGTTCGTAACTCTTACATACCTCATCTGTCTGCTCATAAGTGCCTTCTATGTCTCTTAACTTTAATAATATATTAATGTCATGTTAATTAAAATTTTAATTTATATAATTCAATCAATCTTATTTGATAGTATGATTATTTATTTTTTTTTAAATAATGACATTATTATAATGATATAAAAGACACAAGAAAAAGTGAATTTGAAAGTTGGATCCGAACAAAAACTAATTCACATGCTCAATAGGCCCAACTAGGTCAAAACTGACCATACTTTTCCAAGTGGAAACGGGCTCACTAGTTAGCATCCATGAAAACCTTAGCATTCATTTGGAAACCAAGTTTGAACTTGGTTTTCCAAGTTTAAATTTTATCTTCTTCCTTAAAAGTTTTTATCTTTTTCCCAAAAAAATTTTTGTCTTTTCTAAAAAGTCAACAAAATTTACTATTTCAACTTCAAAAACTCACCTCAAACTCACTTACCAAACGAACCCTTAATCTCAAATTATTTTAGGGTAATTTGTAGAATTACCCTAGTTATAATTAGCTTCAGTTTTTTTACTCCAAGTTTAGAGGGTCAAAAATCCAAATAGGAAGGTAATAAAAAAACATAAACATATCTATTTTAACGGTTATTTCCACGATTTTCTCTTTATTTTAATATTATATTATTTTTATTTTTTATTTAAAACTTATAATAGTACTCACTTGTTCCATTGCAAATGCCTCAGCACCATCAAAAGCAAGATATACATAAGGAGTTTTGTCCATGACCAGGCGTGCTAAAGAAATGGGATTTACGACAGTTTTGAGGCCAGAAACAGCACCACATTTCTTTGTGATTCCGTCCATAATACAAGCTTCCATTTCAACTCTGCCTTGGCTTGTTAAGGCTGATCCTCTTCCCGCATTAAAATGTGGGTTATTTTCTAGTTCACGAACCTCCAAACACCACACCAACATATTCATCATCGAAAGGTTGATTTTTATTAAGGAAAATTTATATTCAAGTATAAAGTAGCACAACAAGTAGAAAATTTCAAGCTATTAAGCAGTTATAATTTAATAGTAATCTTACAATTGATTTATATATATATATATATATATATTCCAAGTTTCAAAAAAAATATAAAATAAAAAAAAACAAAGAAAGTATTGAAATTATTTTCAAGTTTGAGTTATGAATTAAATGATGTTCAAACTTTAAAATGAATTTGTGTTGAAATTAGTTAAAATGACCAGTTTTGAATTCTTACGTGCAAAGCATTGGACAAAAAAAAAATCATTCAAAATTTTATGGTCGTGATTAAAGAAACCGACGGTGATATAAATTATAAGTTTAAAAAGTTGATTGTCAAATTAAAAAAAAAAAAAGTTTAAAGACTAAACTATTAAATTCAAGAGGATCAAGAGGTTTCCCTTAAAATAAAAATAAAATAAACGACTTCTAACTTCCGTTATAAATTAAACTCGATAACTCAATCACTAACACACATATTTTTCCCCCCTCAATACATAGATAATATTTGAGTTAATTTCACTTTTAGCACCTGTAAAAATTTTATTATTAAAAATAGCATTACTTTTTTTTTCCCTTCATTACTAGCACTTAATGTGGGGCCCAACAGCATTTAATGTATATCAAATTACGGGTTTACCCTCATCTCCTTCAGCTCAAATATCTCTCTCCCTCGCATGGCTCAAAAAAATTTTATGCACAGACCAACATCTACAGTGTTTTAGAGAGAGAAAACTGAAATCTAGAGAGAGAAAAAGTTACCACCCACCGGAATCTTATTTTTTTTCACTTTTTCGCCTAGCCCCCCACCCATTTTGAAACCCAAATCTTCATATAATAGAGAGAAACTTCCATTTAGAGAGAGAAACTTCCATCGAAAGTTTTTTATTTATTTTAAATCTAACATTTTTAGCCATTTTGAATAAAGGTCATTCCTGTTATGACCATCGAAAGTTTTTATTTTTATTTTTATGACCATCAAAACTTTCATTTAGAGAGAGAAACTTTCATCGAAAGTTTTTTTTTTTTTTTTTTTAAATCTAACATTTTTAGTCATTTTTGAGTAAATGTCATTCTTATTATGACCATCCGGTCATAATAGTTATGACCTATGTTAAATTTTTTTTTTTTTTTAAATCTAACATTTTTGACCATTTTTTAGTACAGGTCATAACAGTTATGACCGGGTAGTCATAATGGTTATGACCGGATGGTCATAATGGTTATGACCGGGTAGTCATAACAGTGTGGTCATAACGGTTATGACCGGGTGGTCATAATGGTTATGACCGGGTAGTCATAACAGTGTGGTCATAAGGGTTATGACCAGGTGGTCATAACAGTGTGGTCATAATGGTTATGACCGGGTAGTCATAACAGTGTGGTCATAACGGTTATGACCGGGTGGTCATAACCGTTATGACCTCTCGTCCAAAAAAATAATAAAAAATTAGAAAAGTCATGTTTCAGGCCATTTTCAAGGGAAGGTCATTCCTGTTATGACCGTGTGGTCATAACAGTTATGACCTCTCGTCCAAAAATAATAATAAAAAATTAGAAAAGTCATGTTTCAGGCCATTTTCAAGGGAAGGTCATTCCTGTTATGACCGTGTGGTCATAACAGTTATGACCTCTCGTCCAAAAAAATAATAAAAAATTAGAAAAGTCATGTTTCAGGCCATTTTCAAGGGAAGATCATTCCTGTTATGACCGTGTGGTCATAACAGTTATGACCTCTCGTCAAAAAAAATAATAAAAAATTAGAAAAGTCATGTTTCAGGCCATTTTCAAGGGAAGGTCATTCCTGTTATGACCGTGTGGTCATAACAGTTATGACCTCTCGTCCAAAAAAAAATAATAAAAAATTAGAAAAGTCATGTTTCAGGCCATTTTCAAGGGAAGGTCATTCCTGTTATGACCGTGTGGTCATAACAGTTATGACCTCTCGTCCAAAAAAAATAATAAAAAATTAGAAAAGTCATGTTTCAGGTCATTTTCAAGGGAAGGTCATTCCTGTTATGACCGTGTGGTCATAACAGTTATTACCCTCGTCCAAAAAAATAATAAAAAATTAGAAAAGTCATGTTTCAGGCCATTTTCTACGAAAGGTCATTCATGTTATGACCGTGTGGTCATAAGGATTGTTGAGTTACAAAAAACAGGTCATTTTTATAATGACCACATGGTCATAACCGTTATGACCAAAATTATATGCGAGAGTTATAACAGTTACATGGGTCATTTTCATAATTACCAGGCGGTCATTATGAAAATGACCGAACCCGTAAGAAGAGATACTGTTCAATAATAACTATTCAAATGAGGAAATTTTTTTTCCCCTTTGCAAACAAAGCGCTAAACGCAGACTTTTTAAACATTGAAACGAAAAAGCAATTTTTTTTAATTTTCGTCATCTTTGATTCCTTAACTTCGATTTCCCCTCAACCCTCATTCTCTCGATCTCTGGTTCTGGTTTTTTAAACTATCCTAAGTTGGTGGCCTTTCGTGGTGGTTACGGACGGTTTCCGTGCGGTTCCGCGCAATTGCATCAAATTCTCTCTCTAGATTTCATTTTCTCTCTCTAGATTTCAATTTTCTCTCTCTAAAATACTGTAGATGCTGGTTTTCTGGGGCATGCGAGGGAGACGAGGACAAACCCGTAATTTGACATACATTAATTGCGGCTTGGCCCCACAGATCATGGGTTTTGATGACGTGGCGGTGCTAGAACTGAAAGGATGAAAAAGTGATGCTGATTTTAATAATCTTTTCCCCACAGGTGCTAAAAGTGAAATTTTTCCATAATATTTACTATAGTTGAGCATTATGGGGAAATAAACGACATATACTTCCTGTGATCTTCTACACACATTAATGTTTTGCCTCATTCAAAAAATTTAAAATCTAGGATTATTCTCGTCTTTGCCTCTCAATTCTTGGGTCAATCCTCTTTGTCTTTTAAATTTTAAAAACTCTTACTTTCTCTACTAAACTTTGAATTTAAACCGACTTTAACCCTCTATCAGAATTTCAGTTAAAAACAGACAGCAAAAAAAAAAAAAAAAAGTCTTACTACACTCATTTTGTTAGGATTTCTACTAAAAATACTAAAAATAAACGGAAAAGGATCACATAACTGCATTTTACCCACTTTTTTTTTGTTTGTTTTAATCTAAACTTCTAATAAAAGAGATAAAATGAGATTAAATTCAAAGTTCAAAAATAAAGTGAGAGTTTAAAATTTATAAGACAAAATAAAAGTGACCTACTATTCAATGTGCATAAATGAAAACAATCCTAAAATCAATTCTATGTATAAACAACAATTTATTAAAAGATAGTCTTGATTGAGAACATAAGTAACAAAGGAAGCAAAAGAGTAGTAGTTAAAGCTAGGAAATGAAAACATAATCAGCATGAGGTTCATAAATTACCACGAGTTCAACGACGTCCAAGGCAGGCTTTCCTGCTTGGAGAGCTTCAACACCGATGTGGAGGCAGTGGCCTAGGGCATCCTCGCAAAGCTGCCGGCACTCCGGCGACATAGAGAGCGGGAAGTCGCCGGCACCGCCATGCAATGCTATAGCCCACCCCATTAACTTCCACACTCAGCCTTCTCTTTAACTTTAGTATAAATTTGGAGGAATTAAGTAGTAACGTATAAATAAGCAAGATTAAAGATCTCTCATGGACAGGGAATAATTTCTTTTTATTTAAAAAGTATAAAAAGGAAATAGATATATTAAAACAAACAAAAACAAAAGGAATAATCTAATCTAATTAATCAATGCTCGCAGGCACCATTAGGTACGTCCATTAGAAGTTGCCTTTTGTTTTTGTGTTTGTTTTTGTTTTTTTCTTAAATACCATAGAACTTTATGGTATGAGGTTATGCTCCTCCTTATTAAAGAAAAATAAAGCACTTTTAAGTTTTTAATCTGGGAGTTTCTATTCAAACCCCTCCCCTCCCACCCATTGAGTTAAGCCCTCGCAAGTTAAAATATCATATATAGAACTTATTTACTAATTATGATTGACATTTTGTTAGTTAGTACTGCTGCCAAACTAGCTCCATAAATAAGATGAAGACGTTGAAGATCTTAAGTTATAAGTTCGAAACCTGATATGTTTTCTTTTAATTGATAAAGTAGGTGTCTATGATTTCAGGAAAAAAAAAAAAAAAAAACACACACACACATTTAATCGGCAATCACGAGCTTATGTCAATAGGGAAGGACTTCTTGGTCGTTGAGGAGAGATTTGAATATTAGAGAGTTGGCCCCTAATGTGTTTTTTTTTTTTTTTTATTCCAATGACAAGGAGATGGAGAAGGTTCTCTCTATAGAACCTTGAAGTTTTAACAAGTCTCTAGTGATTTTAATGAACTTTGAGGGCCAAAAGAAATTCAGATTATTTACATAATTATGAGCAATTTTTACAATCTACCAATTGGCTTGATGATAATGGAGATTTGGAAGTGATTGGATAGTGTATCAAAATGGAAGTTGATAAATTATCAAAAAAAATAAAAAATAAAAATAAAAAAGGATGTTGATAAATAATAGTGGTGTATTTGTACGGTTCGTGTCATTTATTTTTTTATTTTATTTTTTTGTTTGTTGGCTCTGCTAGAGCCTTTGCTTGATCCTGTTGTCTCGGTTTGCTTTGTTTCAATAAGGCTTTAATTGTTACATATCAAAGTCCTGATTCTTTGTTAGCGAGAGCAATAAAATAAACACCAAAAAAAAAAAAACACAAGAGTAAAAGTGATTACTGTCGTAAATTTTCGTTATGATTAAAAAAGAAGATTATAAGAGAAATCACACCCCTCGTGCATCTCAAACACTATTAGTCTCTAACCAATATTAAAATCGAGAATCCCTTGACATAAACATAATTAGAGCAGCCAATCAAAAATAAATTTGCTGAAAATAAAAGTAAAACAGAAGACGCACTACAACAGGCTAGGAACCAAGGAACTCTAGGATAAAAGAGGGAATACTCTTTAAAAAAAAAAAAGTCCCACTTGACTAAAATTTGTTTTATTTTCTTGTACTGTATTGCACACACATACTTTATTTGCAGACTGTTTATTTATTTATTTTGAGAATCTCTTTCAAATTTTTTGCACCACCACTTTTTTTTTCCTTTTCCTTCTTTTAGGCAAAAGGCCCCACTTTTGACAGAAACCACCACTATTATAATTGAGATTAATTTTCACCTCAAAAAATAAAATGCAATAAAAATTGTGACACTAGTATTATATAGTGAGATGGTATCGATCCTATGTCAACAACATGTAGTAATGCTTATAATCTCCGACCTATGATTGACATATTCTTTGTCCATACAAATTATTAGCTACTTAAACAAATGACAATAAGAAAAAAAAACTGAAAATTTGAGTTTTTCTTTTTTAAGGGACATTTGTAATTTAGCAGAGAGAGAAAAGAGAATGGGGCTCAAAAAAAAAAAACAAAAAAACCAAAAAAAAAAAAACAACGACAACATCAACAACAACAGTCATGCTCTTTTATCTGGTAAAAGGAGAGATAAAAATGTGGTTTCAATGTAATCATGGCCTGCTTTGTTGCTCCGTTATAAGAGATTTTGGAAGGATCGTAAGAACAATCGATGCTAAGATTCCTCAGCATCAAGAACACCCTGGATGGAGAAAGAATCCAGTCAATGTCGAGATGAAAATTAAGTTGTAAAGAGTGAGGGAAGTCAAGAAGATCTATAGTCCGAACCTTGATAATCATAATGGCCGCTTCCTTGTGGAGAACCTCATTATACTCCTTGCAGGCAAAACTCTGCAAGATGCAGAAGTTGATAATAAAGCTAATCCTGATAGAACCAAGTTAAACTGCATTTTCAAAAATGAATAGAGAGAGAGAGAGAGAGAGAGAGAGAATAAGACTGACTTGAATACAGTGAGGGCAACCGACGTCGCCTGGGCAGTGGCATGATTGGAGAAGTTCTAGAGCTGAAGTTAACAATTCCATGAAAAAGGGTTGAACCTATTGTGCCATTCACATAACAGTACACACTCAATAAAAATGAGAGATAGAGATAGAGAGAGAGAGAGAGAGACAGATGCATAAATCAAAAATCAGGACAGCTCTCAAAAACAGTTCAAGCTTTAGTTTAAGCAGCAACGGCAAAAAAAAAATCCCAAAACTATGGCTTACCTGTACAGAAACACCTATACCTCCAGGATGCTGATCATATAATAGAATTCTCTCAGGAAAATAGCGGGTGTCATGCGGGTTTGCACATTCTGGGGCCAAGTCCGATGAGTTGCATATAACACGTCTTCATGTAAATTGTCACAAGGCAGTTAGACTCGCAATTGGTTAAGAAATACAAGAAACAAGAATGAGAAAAATTTAAAAATAAATTTTTTTTTTTGAGTCACAAGCTTCAAATTCTTATACGATCTTAGTGCTGGTCATTGTAGTAAATTATCACTGGAAGCAAAGTAATAAACATGAATGCACGCCTAAGACTGTTTTGTCTAGTGACACCAAGGAAAGAGGGGAGGTTGCGGGTTCAATCCCACCTTGCCTAAAATATTTAGAGGAAAAAAAATACACTATATCAAAGCTGCCACACTCATAAAAAAAATAAAAATAAAAAAAATAAAAAAAATAAAAATAAAAAATAAAAAACCAACAACAACAACAGCAATAAAAATAAAAGAACATAATAATCTGAGACTTACAGAGGCACCACATTCAAAACAGCATGAGAAGCAGCATGCAAGCCAGCACGAAAGTCCAAGTTTTTCATCTCAACTGCTAATTTGGTTGACGGTGGAACCGGAACCCATACTGCCTGTTTCCACAGTGAGAAACAACAATTCACATATAATTTAATTAAAAAAAAAAAAAGGGCATTAAAACAAATAAAAGTAATAAAAAGTAGCAATCTTCTGCACTTAAATGTACCTGGGACATGTATGAATATTTAGGAAGTTCAAATGAAACTGTATCAAATATTTCTTTGGTTCCTCTCCACAGACGATGGTAGCCAAACCAAGAAGTCGTCACCTTGCAAGGACTTGCTCGGGCAGTTTTTCTTGCGTTTTCATTGTTGGAAACAACCTTTGCTGGATAGGCCTAAACAAAAGCAGAAGAAGCCGTAGTCGAGTTTTTATTAATTAATTATAAAAATAAATAAAAAATAAAAAATAAAACCCAGCTGAAACCAATGGTGAGGAGAGCCACTTGCATGGAGAGAAATTTTAATTAATTATTTATTTAGTTTTTTCTTCATTTTTTTTTTAGATTTCTTTCTTTCACCCTTTTATCCGACAAAGTCTCCCTTCTTCCTCAGGCCAACCAAATACATGCTTATTAGACTATATAGAAAATGAAATAATGTGTAACAGATTCTCCCTTCCCGTAAAAGACAACATGTTCTACTTAATATCCGTTTAAGGCTATCCTACTGAACGAAATAACTCTCAAATTACAAAATACAAGAGATTGTTGCATTTCCAGTGTTTCACAAAATGGACCGGAAAGAAGAAAAGTATAAAATTAGGAGCGGACATACAATTTTACCACCGACAACTTCAATATCTGTGCAGTCTCTTGGTTTTGTGTAGTACTTCAAATCAGCTTCTTTGCACAAAGCAATTTTATTAGATAAGTCTAATCTGCTGACTAGGTAGGTTTTTCCTTGGCGCATATATACAGCACCATCATATACCTGAACAGCGAAAGATCAAATAAAACAAATAAACCAGACTAGAAACGAGTATTTGCCATATGTTCAAAGTACAATGCAGGTGGAAGACCAAAGATTTTGGAAAGAGTTTATAAAGGCACTACAAACCCTATCATTACCTGAAAGAAAGCCTTGCTTTCTTCAATTTCTTCAAGGATTTCTTCTGTCTGTTGATCTATAACTTTGTACCTCTCAGTTTCTATTGCCCGGATACTAACTGAACGAGAAGGCATTTTCTGTTTTTATTTTTTTTTAAATGGGGTGGGGCAGAAATACAGTCAAAAAGAAATATTAAAAACAAAAATCTTATTAGTACTGCTGCATATGCAGAAACAGCTAAAAGCACACGGAGAACTATAGCAATTATAAATAACATTAATTTAGACAACATGAAGAAAAAGCATAAACGCAAACATATTATACCTCATGCCCGATATAGTTCCACATTTTAGCCAAAGAATCGTGTGACGGATCAGAACCCAAGTATCCTCTATTTTTTAGTGACACTATACCGCTGTTTAAACCAGTACCAAAATATTTCTCATCGTAATGCAGACTCAGCGGGTATTCAAATGCAGCACAGACCAAATGCTGTTCAAGAACCTGGAAGTAATACAATAATCATATAACAAGCTTAGCTTTTACTAAGTTGGGAAAAATATACATGTTCTATAGCTAAAAAAGTATAGAAGACGAAACTCCAAACCTGCTGGTTTTGTGCATCAACATGACAGCACTCAATTGGGCTCCCAAAAAGTTTTCTTGGATTTTTCATAAAATACTGATCAAGAGGGCTTTCAAATGCAACATATACAGCAAGCGAGGGTTTTTCTCTCCTCCCAGCTCTGCCAGCTTGTTGCCACAAACTAACAACACAAATTAGAGCATTAGAGATGAAAACGTAACCAGAACGATTCAGTGACGAATTACGACAGACATGGAAGTCTACCTAGCAATACTTCCAGGAAAACCTAGATGCAGAGTTACGTCAATATGTCCAACGTCAATACCCAATTCCAGGGCATTTGTAGCAGCAACCCCACAAAGCTTCCCACCAAAAAAATCTCGCTCTATATTCCTCCTATCCTGCATCGTTGGACAGCCACAATGCCAAATGCAAATCAAAATATAGGTTTTTTAATACCAAATTGGGTCTGCAGGTAATTCTGAATAAACAATATATGAACAGGAACGTGCACTACAATGATGAAAATATGAAATAGCATGCGTGAGGGCTACTAGCAGCACAGACAACAAGTCCTAGCTAGTTAAAAACCAACTTCATATTTTTTTCTACCCTTAATACAGACCAAATTGAGAAAGGGGAGTAAAAATAAAATCTCTCTCTTCTTCACACCATAAAGTGTTGACACTAGCAAGAAATTCGACAACATCTCATACGTTGTTATAATTGACCAAAGGGAACTTCAGATGCTATCTTCGGGCAATAAGGGGCATTGTAGCCATCAGTTCATAGCTGTCTTTGGGTGATGCAAAGTGAACATGAGATGATGCGGTAGGCATCCATGCCTTTCAGCTCGACTCGGTTGCTAAAGTTCAGGAAAGAAATAAGCAAGACAAAAGATATGCACAAATATAACATATATGTGATCGTCTAAAGCAGCCACAGAGAGTATTAGTGCTAATATGATAATCAACCTGATATGGTAAACAGCCTACTGACCTGAGCAATGTAGCCAGCACGATAAGCACATATGGAATCAACCAAATGAGGGGCCAACTTTTGAAGAATTTCACGCCTATCAAAAACATGTAACGTTGATTTCATTTCCTTCATCTCCAAAATACAAAATAAGAATTACAATTTCAAACTTCCACAGACAAATAAAATAACGCATGGTAAATAAGCCCATAAATCATTTCATGTTGCATCAAGCTACTACATTGCTTTAAGTTGATGATTCTTACGTGTAGGATAACACAAGTTCACACAGTTTTCGCGTCTTACAAAATGCGATGCATCGAAGTCCATGCTGAACCATTTCTGCAAAAAGGAGCGAAACATCCAAAATTGGGCTGCAAAGATAAACAAAGCATCAAGTATCATGATATTGATTCTGTCAGAGAAAAAATGAAAGAAAACCAAATAAAATACAATGACATAAAGGACTCATAATTTGTATGCCCATCTAAGGATCCCTTCTGGAGAACCAAAACCACAACCCCATAATTAAGTAAGCATGTTAGCATTTATCAACTTATATTCTCACACACGTGTGTATAATTCTCAAAGTTGATAGCAACGTCATAGACGCTATTATTTCCAGTAAACGGGAAAAGATGAGGAGTTGTTCACCGCTCTTGAGAATAACAATGAAGCACATCAAAAAATTCAATCTTCATTTAATTCCAGCATATGGGATAGTTCCTGGAAAACTTGGTATCCATAATAGACAGGAATTATCCCTATTTCTCCCTTCCTAAAAACAAGACATATGTTACCTTGCACTACTAAATTCAGAATTTTCATCAGCGGGTTCACTAGTATCCCAGCTACTGACTGTTTTCTTTGACACCTATAAGCAAACAGCATTAGAGAGAAATTTTAGAACTTTCTCTGCATAAAAAGTTTAGCGGGGTAGATATATAACAAAGAACCTACATTTTCTCTATAGAGTTTAGGATTCCAAAGTATAAAAAGCTTCCTAGCAGCAGGACTTCCATCATTCTGAATCAGCTCCACTGTTGGGAGATTTGCAAGTTCCTGACGGAATGGAGAAGTAATATCTCTAAGTCATGTACACAAGTAGAAATAGAAATAAACCAAAGGTAATTACATAAGAATAAAGAAAAACCAAAATTAATTAATGCAAGTGCCTGTAAGAAACTTGTATATGTACGTATGAACGTGGATGCATGTGTTTTCCTTTTCCCTGTTTTGGAAGCTTTTTCTGAAAATTCACACTTTACTTGGAGATATCTACTTTTCTTAATTCTCTAAATGCTTCTAACTAGCTTAGTTTTAGCTTTCCGAACGTTATTTAAAAAATAAAATAAAAAAATAAAAAAAACCAAAAAACCAGGCTAGATGCTGACACACAAGAACGTCATAGCAAGCTCTAAGGTAACTGGAAAGGCTATATCTAACGGGTCTATGACAAACTCGCAATTTCCTTTTGACCTGGTCCAAGTTTGCACATGCACGTCCACAACACAGATAAAAGGGACGTGTAATGCATTAAGAAACCCTTAGCATGTCGACGAAACAGCACACTCATCCTAACACCTACTCGTGGTACTAGAAACATCAAAAAACACTCATATATGCACATCTATATTCAATTTTCTAATCGATAGAGGACCATATGCTGCCAAGGTAATTGCAGAAAAATGATATTTATCTGGTGGCTAACAACCCCTAAATGCCAAAGAATTTCTATTGGGGCAAGAAAGACAGAGCAAGACAAATAACAAAGAAACCAGCCACAAATGGTACTAGACCAAACATTTGAAATTACGAATCTCACAATTAACACAAGTTGTAGACTAAGTATGTAGTTATCTTCTAAAATTCTTTACCATGCAATGCTCACGGGGATTTGCAGAAGTTGCCGTAGAAAACACATACAAAGGATCACTTCCATACACTGCAGATAGAAGAAGCAGCCAAGTGATTTCTCCAATCCAGGTAGATGAAAAACATCAACATGTGTGTGTGTTTGTGTTCTTGCAGATCTACCTAGCTACATGTAATGAAACCTAGACATAGATAGTACACACTGACACTTTTGTAGATTCCAGAGAAAATCTACCATGTGTGCAGAGCCGGTGAAGTCTTCTTAGTATAAAAGCGGTATGGCAACCAAATGCTCCCTTGTAAGCATGCGCCTCATCCACAACTATGAACCTATCATATAGAAATATAAAACGTCTTGATAGAAAACAAAGAACACTGTAACGATGGAATTAATATCTGCATAAAAACAAAGAAAGCTTTTCTTTAAGGGTCATCTACAGAAATTAGAAATTTAGTCAATAATGCAATACCTAAGATTTGACAAGATCCGTCCAAATTGTTTATGGTATGGCAATATAGACAAATGCAGCATGTCTGGATTTGTGATCAACTGTGTGCAACCAGTCAAAATTTAAGCACAAGTTAAACCGAGTAAAGTCTGATAAAACCGTGAGGTATAAGGTATTATTTACCAATCTGGCATTATCACGGAGCCATGCCCTATCCTTTTGAGAAGTATCACCATCATATACACCGATGTTTAAGCCACAGTCAAGTTCTTTTGTCATGACTGATAAAGCTCGTAGTTGATCTTGAGCTAAAGCCTTCATCCATAAAGCATTTGGAGTATACACAAATTAGAGATATGCCTGTATATTTTTTGCTTAAAATTTACGCAAATTTACACTTTCACAACCTACCTTTGTTGGAAAGAGGTACAGAGCACATGACGACATATTCTGACATAACTCTTGGAGCACTGGCAGATTATAGCAAAGAGATTTACCACTAGATGTCATTGTTGCTACAACAACATGCTTTCCAGCCAGGGATGCTTCTATTGATTCTGCCTATATGAACCATGACTTCATAAGCGATGAAGAAAGACATCTAAAAAGATATGAATTTTAGCAAATAGCCACGCATGTAACATCCACACCTGGTGGCTATACAGTTTAGTGACTCCAATATTTTTAAGTGTGGACATCACGTCTTGTGAAACCTCATTTGGAATACCCACATGAACGGCCTCCCTGGCACTAATGTCTTCAACATGCACCATCTGTAACAAGTAAAAACACCAAAGTGAGATAACTCGGACCTTAAATATAAAGTAAAACAATGACCGAGTCAGACCCACCAGTTCCCTACAATGCAATTAAATATAAAAAAATGAAAGACGATGCTGTTTGTATATTGCATATAACGATGAGCTGCCATGTAAAAAGAACTATAATAAATTTTTTTGATCAGCAAGAATGATGGTAAATTGTCACATTAACCTTTATTCCCAAACCTAAAAGATAAAGGCAAAGGTGAGAGAACAATTAACCTGTCCATAAAATCCAATTCCCTTCCTAAGATGTTCAACCATTTCCAAAGGTGACAACGTATTTGTATCCTGAGGATCCAAGACATTGTTATGAAGGCATACATGTGTATATATATATATATATATATAATAATTTAACATCTTCCAAAAGTATCAAAAAATCTGAAGTGGAATTTACAAAGATGGATTTAACGTAATAATTGTAGATATATATATATATATATATAAAAAAGATAAATGAAAACCGAATATACTTGAGATTAAAAAATAACTTGAGATTGATACCTAACCTGCAAGATGCAAAATCAAAATAACAAAATTCACGCAAGTTATGATTTATTGTACTATTTTGAAATGATTACTTTAAGCAATTCAAACGGTTCAATAAAACTATAATTTTCAAACTGTATTAAGCAGCCACTGAATCATAAGATAAGTTTTCCCATACCACAATACCAAATGACAATTATTTCCAACATCGATAGTGCCCTAACACAAGGGCTAAGGACACAATGTAATCCAATGATAATAATAGAAAAGATGCACCAGAATAGAATTTGCAACACAAGATAGAAAAAGACCTCCGCAACTGAAAATGGAATATAGCAGCTCATTCTGATGATACTTGACTTATATCACCTCTTTATTATTTATGGTACATTTTTCCCTTTTTCCTAATCTGCATGGTATATACTTGCATCTTAATGAGACATGCAAGGGAAATCACAAACACTAACTTTGTAAATTGAGAATTAAGACCTACATGACATCTCCTTGGATCTGAATGAGAATTTGAATGAGAACTTGAACTTGCAAAACTTTTCCTCGCCTTTTTCCTTTCATTGCTCCTTGTGGTTGCAGCAAGACGACAACTCTTCACAGAAACAATTAATTCTTCCAAGGATAAAACTGTAACTTTCCCATTTCCTTTGGTAAACTGCATGAATTCTCCACAAGTTCAATAACCATAGATCACTGTACGTGGAACCGATCCTCTCTTTCACAAACAATAAAGTAAATCTTTGTTGCAAAGAAGCATAATTTTTTTGAAAATTTAAAAACAAACATGCGTAAGGATTTCTTTTTTTCCAGGAAACAGAAAATTTAATCAACAGAAAGAGAAAATAAAAAATAAATGGAGAGATAACTGGAAGTCCTCTAAAAAATACAACATAATTTAGGAATAAATAATATGTCGAAACAGTGTGTGTTCATTGTTTCCTTGATTGTTTAATATAATTCATGTGTACTTAATAGATAAACACTGTCACGTTATCAGGAAATTTACAGTTAAATTGAGAGCAACATACCATCAAGCACTCAACAGCCTCCCACAAATTAGTTCTCAAGGAGCTTTCCCGTTGCTTCAAAGCATCAAAAATTTCCAATACACCCATTTCTCTGCACACTACACTTACGAGTCTGAGGATAATGCAATAAAATTATTCCCAGCGAAACTTCAGAACTTAAAACAAAAGGAGAAAGAGCAAGAGAGAAAGGAAATTTATCTTCAGCAGTACCAGATTCAGAATTTTCTTTCACTTGAACTTTCCATTGTGCTGAACCTTTAATAATAATTGCATTATTGGAGAGTGTTTCATCTTCAAGATCATTTGCAAAACGTACGACCTGGAGAAAAAAGATAGGGAAGAAAAAATAGCCTTCTTTAGTTATAACTCTTCCACCAAGCGTAAGAATTTCTCAAGTAGTATTTGGCTGCATTTTCTCAGATTTTGACAGATGAGAGTATCGAATTCCTCTTACACAATCAAAATGATTTCAAAAGTGGCGGTCAAATCAAATTTTCTTTTCAGGAGCAAAAGGAAAAAAGAAAAAAGAAAAAAGAACAGAGAGAGAGAGAACTGAGTTTAGTTCTTCTAAATTAAGGACCACTTACAAGCACCAAATATATTATGCAAAGCTATCAGGAAACTTCATATGGAAAGTACAGCAACTAACAAAATTTAAATTGCCTTGGAACTCTAACCATTTTATGACAAAGGCAATGTTGAGAGTTAAATCCAATACCTTGGGAGAAAGAACAGAAAGGTGCTCCAAGTCCTTCGGGTCAAGCTTAACTCCAAATTTCCCAAGCTGGTTCATCATTTCTTCCAAAAGGGTCAAGCTAACTCTTTCCTTCCTCAACTGAAGAAGTGCGGAAACAATGTTCAAGAAAGCAAATGCCTTCATTATGGCTTTCAACCACACTGGACACAGACATGAACTACCATAGTTTGTGTGCAAACCTTCACCGTTGACTCCAAAACCCAATAAAGTGGCTCTCCTTGACAACATGCAATCTCCAGAATTTGGGTGTGATAAACAACTAAATGACCCCAAAACCATGACTAATCTTTCATAATTCTTCTTATCGAGAACATTCTCACTCTCGGGAGAACTCAGTATATCCAATATCAAGTCATCACAATCATCACCCCCCTTACGCTTCACCTGAAAAGAGCCAGAACAACCAGTCCCCACCATTTCTTCTTCTCCATCTCCACGAATATTACTCCATTGCTCTGTGTTCAAATCTTCAGTACCAGCAGACTCACGCATGTATGACAAATCTTGCATAATTTCCGACCAAGCCGAATCAGCAAACTTCGAGATCGAGTTTTCATTGGTAAAGCTAGTTGAGGTTTTAGATTGATCAGATTCCTGTGCCTGACCAGTATCCTTCTTAGTAAATGGAACAAGCACCATAAAATCACCATCACCAATATTGTGCATACTTAGTCTACTCTGCACCCTCAATTTAACACCCTGCAAAATGCAAATTCCATACAATGAGAATATCAGTGGCCATAATTTGCGTTGAGATGGATTCTATCCCAATCAAAAGATGCGTCAATCTGTTATAGCTATACACTCAAATGTGTATATCCAAAAAGAATCATATTTCATAACGAAGCATTAGCCCTTTTCTGATAATAGATAGATAAGCACTACAATCAAATACTCGAGTCCTATTGTGATTGCGGGCATAGCCTTACGGTAATTCCACACCTAACTCCACCTAAAGGTGCAGAGAATCTCCCGCCCCTCAAGTTCAAAACAAAAAAAAAAAAAAAGAAAAACTCGAGTCCTATTATGACTATGATTCCAAACTCTTTGATATTGTAATATACGTTGTTATTCTTTCCCATTGCTGACTTGTGCATCAGAGTGCTAACGTTTGTTTTCCGGATCATGTCGGAGTTCTAGCCTCTACAATTTGTGAACATTAAAGGCAAACTAGCAAAATTGTAACTCATCACGTCGGAGTTCTAGCCTCCACAATTTGTGAACATGAAAGGCAAACTAGCAAAATTGTAGTCCGAAGTTCAACCAATTGAGAAAAATAATAAAAGGAATTAATTAGAAACTGCACATATATTTCATTTTTACTGGCAAAATCGACTAAATTTTCGCTTTGATTATGTAACTGAACAGAACAACAATTGAACAAGAAAAGAAATGTTCATTCATTTTCTCTTTGATTTTCTAGCTATGAAAAAAAATGTGGAAGAGAGGAGGGGGGGGAGTGTTTGCCTTGAAGAAGAGGTGAAAATTGGCGGAAAGAGAAGCGGGAGGGAAATTCTGCTTGAGAAGAAGCTTGAGGTCGTCGACGGTGCTGTCGCCGGAGAGTTTGACGGTGGTGGAATCGCCAGTGATTGTACGGACTACAATTTCTCGTAGGTTCTCCGATTCTGCCATTCTCGCTCTTCTTTTCGAACCTTAGAGAGAGAGAATTTGTAGACAGAAAGCGTCTCCGAGCGAGTGTTTGCGTCTCTTACATTGTAGGCGTTTCGCGGGGTTTTACTCGGGTTTCTGTTTCTGATTTTCAATGAGAAGATTTTTTATTTTTTATTTTTTTGTTATTGTTTCTGTAACTCTCCCACCAAATTTGGCGGGGGATTTTGTCACAGCATCAGCATTTTTTCTCTTTTTTTAATATAGAAGAAAAAAAGGACTCGTGAAAGAGGTACAAAACAATTTTCATACTCATAGGATAGGATGGGTTGATAAGGGTGGCTAATTTTGCTAGCTTCTTCCTTTTGTTCATCCGGGTTTGACTCATGTTATCTCTTCTTAGGTCTTGTTATAGCTTCGACTGTTAAAATATTGGTTTGGTGAGGACAGAATAGACTCCGGATGGTCAACTGAGAAACTATAAAGAACTCGTTTCCATGTCATATTAAGAGAGAGGGGTTTCTGCCTATAGGACTGAAAACCTGAAAATGATGAGGTCACTCCCATATCCTTTTTATTCACCAAAAAGTACAAAACAATTTTCCCTCAATTCACCAAAAAAATATATAATTTTCCCCATGAGAAAATTACCCAAATAATCTTTTTTTTTTTTTTTTCAGATGAGTATGTTATCCGGCAATGTTGGAGTCCGTCAGAGAAAGAAAGAGATGGTACAACATGAGAAGTTTTATCATAATATACCTTCTTTTTTATCAACACCATTTATGTTTCGGTCCAACGACCCCAAAGGGGTGGTTGTTCTTGTCCAGCAAAAGTGGGGTGCCAGACAAAAGAGTCGGTCATTTTATTTTTTCATATATTGACTAACATGATATAATTCCTTCTTTTTTGATCAACATGATACATGTTTTATTTTATTTTTATTTTTTTGTATCATATTGATCTAGTATCAAATTTTTGTATCATATTGATCCAACGGTTTTTAAATTTATATCATTTAGATACTTTCTCTTTTATCTTATAGAAGTTACATCTCGGAATCAATTGGTAAACTATTAATTTGTCCTACTACCTCTTCAGTCTAAAGCACTGATATAAAGTAGACTATAATTATCACGTGAAAATCTACGTTAAATATTTTCAATTTCATGCATGTGATCTTGGACACACGCAATATTCATCTTTTTAAGGATTATGTATATAGATGCCAAAATTAGAAGTGATAATTTGAAAATGTCTATTTTTTCTTTTATTTATAAAAATATCTAAAATAAAAATTATAAAGACAACATTACGCTTCATAAAGATATGAGAATTAATAAATAAAGGAATTATTAGAGAGGAAACAAAAAAAGGGAAGAAAAAATGTCTAAATTTGATTTCATGAAATTGGTAAACCAACTGTTATAAAAAGAAAAGATATATAGTAATTATCACTAAAAAATAAGCAACTTCTTATCACATTTAAATTTTAAAAACTAACTATTAAAACAATACCAATAATAATAGAAGAATAAATTATCATCATAACGTTATATTTATCATAAAGAACGTAAATCATACTAAAAAAAATTAGGTTTCTAAGAAACATAAATTATACTTAAGAAACATGTTTATAAAAAAACCTAAATTTTAATAACAAGCAATCACTATAATAAAAAACTAATCATTAAGATAAAGATACAATAATGGTGAACAAATAAATAAAAATTTTTTGAAACATAATGAGGAAAATGGTTTTAAATATAATAAAAGAGTAAAATAGGTATTACAAGCGATTATTTCTTTAAAAATAGACATTTATATAATATATTAAATACGGACATATTTTAAAATGGGGTCATAAAAACAGATTTTTTATGTAATTATTTCTCTTTTTAATAGTGTTTTGTACCAAAAGAATTTTTTTTTTTTATTTTAAATAAGTTGAAAGACTCTTTGGATGGAATGGGAAACTGCCCAAGGTAATCCATGAAAAAGATTACGTCCGTCTTCTCATAATTAGAGTATTGATTTGTATAGATAAACTAGCAGTATTCTAATTCTGGAGGTACAAAATCTACACCAAAAAAAAAAATTCAAATTTTGTGTGTTTGCAGATGCATAATCTAATTCGGGAAAAAAAATTAAATTACTGATTTTGAATTTTAGTGTTTATTTTTATATTTGGAAATTAAATGACATAGGTCCCACATAAAAATAGGGAATTGATTTTCTTGATAAGGATGAACTTGTCTCTCACTTATTACCTATGGAAATAAATTCATTTCCCTAAAAAATAGAAAGTAACTAACTCTATACCAAATATACTGTTATCCTTATTTAATTATTTTTTTCATTTAAGGATAATTTCGTTACTACAGTAAATATATTCTCAATCTTTTTAACTTTTAGAAATTAAACAGTATAATATGAATTTAATTCCTCAAATAAATAGATTTCTTGACATATTATTAAATACTTTTCTCTAATTTTGGAATTTAATTCCGTGTAATTTAATTCTTTTTTTCAAGAAATTAATTGCTTATTTTTATAATTATCGATAAATAAATGTGTCTTAATTTGAATTAGATCAGTAAGTATCAATCACGAAATCCACAGCACAAAGCCTTCATAAAATAACTTGACGCAATCCAGAATGAGCTAGCTTAAATCAGGTAAGTTAAAAACAAGGAAATCAATCATGATTTCCTCAATCTAACTCCTTGTAATTCAACCAATCTTTGGACTTTTCTTAAATATACCTCAATCTGTCTATACAAGTCTAAATACGAATTCTGAACCCAGAAAAACTTTCCGTATGTGAACTTAACATAAAAGTCTCGTCCTGTCAAAACAAATAATCAAACTTGTTTAGACAGGTTCAAATAAGTCATCCTGCACCACAAAAGAAAAGTTGCCCAAAATCTTTCCAAACAAATCCAATCACAAAATACTTTCTCAATATGAATACTCGCCTCCAAAATTCCAAATCATAATATGAGAATAGTTCAGATAATACAAGAATAATTCAGCAAATTAATCACAATAAGTTCAGAATTCACATTTTTTTTATTACAAAGTATTGATAAAAAGTAAAAGAACATAAATCCTAACAATTAGTACATGTAAAAGTAAAAGCAAATATGTAAAAATAATTCTTATTATGTTTTTCAGATTTTATTACTGTTATGCCGTTGTTAAAATCTACTGGATAAAAATGTGTTGACAAATATAATTAGAAAATTATGAGTTAACTCGAGGCATTTTTTTAATTAGATGTAAAACAAATATATAAACAAAATTACATATGTAATTGGATTTAGCCCTTAAAAAATTATAGGTATTGCAAATTTGGCTTTATTCTATTAAAGTTCTATAAACAAAAATGAGTCCAGATCTATTGTCTCCTTGGTAGTCCTCCTATTAAAAATTTGACACCTCATCATAAGTTTCCACATAAACTACCAACATAGAGGGTGTTAACGGAGTACAAACGGCAGCTCTTTTTTGCTTTTTTTTTTAATAATTATTTTTTAAAAACTATTATCACTTTACACCTTTTTTTTTTAGTTATCGTTGTGCCTTCTGCGGTCACCGTTCTGGAGCAGTGACGAGCTATTGAGGAGCTCAAATTGGCGGCGAGAGACGCGAATTGGGTGCCTATATTTTTACGTTTAATTCTCCTTCTTCTTCTTCTTCATTATTTATTAAAATAAAAAATAAAAAATAAAAAATAAAAAGCAACTCTCTGTCCAGTAAGAAGTAGAGGCTTTTCTGGGTTTGAAAGGAGTTTTCCTCCTTTTCTTTTCAGTTTACTTGAGTTTATTTTTTATTTAATTTCACAAAGAGCCCAAAATATATTTTGTTTTTCTATTATTACCTCAGTTTCATATTTCTTAACAAATTTGTTTCTTTGTTGCTACCAAAAAAGAAAGAACTTTTTTTTTTGTCCCACATTGTTAATTTTGTTTTTTTAGATAATTTAATATGATGAAAAATTAATATGTAAATAATACAAAACGCAATTACATAATTTAGAAAAAGTCATACATTCAAACCAATAATAATTTCTCTTTTATTTTTATGTTTAGTTATTAAATCGAATGTTTGGTTCACAATTTTTTGTTAAATGTAATTTTTTTAAACTAATATATCAATAATAAATTGGTTACTTTAGTTAAGAAGGTGTAATTTATTAATTTATTAATTTCTGCTACTTTGTTAAATAATAAAATATATTTTATTGGATCAATATGTGAAAAAAAAAATATAAATGGGTGAAATTCATAAATTCAATAAATAATATGAAATTAATAAAAAGGAATATAAAAAGAGATAAAAAAGGAATATACATGGAGTATTTTTTTGGTGTTAAAAATAGTGTAATGAATTGGAGATAAATTTATTATTTGATATGATAATTATATTATTTTAATATAAAAGTTATACCATTTTGATAAAATGGGTTGGATATGCCGTTAGAGAGAGAGAGTATACTTACAGCACAACTAAAATGGCAAAAAGTGTAAAAACAGTTGGGTTATTTATATATATATATATATATATATTTAAAAAAAAAAAAAAAGGAAGAAAAAGAGCCTTCCATTGAACAGCCTCTTTGTAAGTAGTTGAATTGGAAATTTTTGATGAGGTGTTAAACTTTTAGTGGAAAGATAGTCAAGGGGATAGCTAAACGGGGACAAAAGAATTGGGTTCATGTTTAACAGCCTTTTTGTAAATAGTTGATTTGGAAATTTTTGATGAGACGTTAAACTTTTAATAGGGAGACAGTCAATGAGACAACCAAACGGGGACAACAGATCTAGATTGCATAGAAATTTTGTCAAATTACAATTACATTTACTAAGATCATTATTTTTAACAAAATATTAGACAATAATTTCCGTGGATATAAAAATTTACATGTATTCTTATGTAAATTTTTTTCCACCTACGTGCATGTGCAATTTGGTTTGATTTTTTTTTTTTTATGGTTTTTCAAAATTTCATTTATTCTATAGCAAACGATGGTGTGCTTTCACAATAAAGGCCATGTCGTTTTGGTCAATGTCATATTTTTTTGAGTGGCGGTCAATGTCATATTGACTTCACGGAAATTTATAATTTTAATACTCCTTTGGTAAGAGAGAAAGAAAAGGGGAAAAAAAAAACATATGAGGGAAAATATGAAAGGAAGAAAAGAAGTTGGTTTTCTTTTATTTTCTTCGGTACGATGGGCGGAAAAACAAATGTGATAAATTAAATGATTATTTTTCCCATTATTTGATATTAATTTAGTTTAAAAATTGAGGATAAAAAGTAATTTAATTATGTATACAAGCTAAACAAGTTTTCTCTCTTAAAATCTCTCATTTGTTGAAAAGATAAAAAATTGTGAGACATATAGATTTTTTTTTTATTTAATTTTTCTTCTTCCCTCCACTTTTTTCTCCGACCAAACAACTTAAAATCCTATTTTCCCTTAATAAAACCCCTTTACTCTTTTTTTTTTTTTCTCCTACTTTTCGCCACTACCAAACATAACATTAAAGCTAGAAAATCTAAATTCACTTCAATTTAAACATGATATTTTGAATATGAAAGAGATATATTCATTCGTAACTGGATGATTTTAGCTTTGGAGGATAAAACGACATATCATGTACGACATGTTGTTGAGTATAGTGCCTCCTTTACTTCAATAACAAACGACATCTAAATATCAAAACAAGAACAAAATAAACAACAATACACTCGACAATATGAGAAGAAAACATCCCAAAAAAACACCCAAAAACCACTTCATAATAAATACCAACCAATAAAAATCAAATATTAAAATTTAAAATCAGTAATGCTTAATAGAAATTTGTCATCAAATTTACCATTTGAGAAATTTGACACCAAAGATAGACAGCACTCTATTAGGAGTTTTTTCTAACTCAAATACCAAAATTTATTATTGACTCATTAATTTTAACACTCTATTAGAGATGCTTTTATATGTCGTCTTTTATTTAATCTTAAAAAAATCATCTGACAATGACTAGACTGTCACGCGACTGATAACGTGGCTGCCAAGGAAGGAAGGACGAAAATGCACTGTTGATAGTGCATCCCACTTTTAAGAATAATTAAAATAAATAAGTTAATAAAATAGTAAAAAAAAATTATAATACTATATTATATATATGTAATATATATTAGGAATAGAAATGGATAAAACAAAAATAAATAAATAAATAAAATACAAATAAAAAAATTATAATAGTATATTATATATGTAAAATATGTATATATTAGGAACAGAAATGGATAAAAGGAAAATAAATATTCTACCCTTTTGGGGTTTTGAAATAATCATTAACAATTGCCAACTATAACTCCACGTTTCTCTCTCTTTTTTCAAGGCCATTATTTATAATCCCATTTACTCTCATATAATCATAATAATGGCTTAAAACCCCCCAAAGTCCTGTAACTCCTCTCATAATAAAAATTGAAGCACCCCCCTTCTCTTTTTTCAAATTCAAATGCCTATTTCCCTCTCCTTATTCTCAATATTATTCTTATTATTCACTCTATAATTTTGTCTCTTCTTCCCTTTCTCTCATTTTATTCACTTGTAATAATTTGCAAAAAAAAAAAAAAAAGAAGTACAAAATGAGCACAACACCATGGACCATGACAAGATTTGTCAGATGGCGACTGAGAAACTTGGCTCCTTGTTGCTTTGCTTGCAGATTTCCTATAGGTAAACAAAACCACATTCATATACATACATACACACACACACACACATCTATATATCATAATATAGTTTTTAGTGTGTGACATTTTTCAATATTTTTATTGATTTTTTTATAATTTGTCTCATCTTTAGATGATGAATCGGAACATGGAATTTGCCATTCCAAACCTCCATTGCCAATATTGAGAAACAATACAATGGCGTTTGAGACTAAAAGAAAGCTATCTCGGAATCGAAAACGCAACGCAACAAGAGTGATAAAGCCTGCAGGATCAAGCCAAGCAGAGGCTAATAATGATGGTAAAAACATGAACGTTGGTCAGCCAGTTGAGAGTGCTAGAAGTGACGAGGACTCAACTTGGTCAAATTCTTTAGACGAAGACTACATCATCTTCTCATTTAGAGAGGACGGCAATTTTGAAGTTTTGAACAATGACAAGACCGATGAACCGTCCACCAATCGCCTAGAACATACCATGTCAAGGAATTCGAGACCCGTTAATCGGAAGGTTAGTAAATTTTCCTTTACTTTCATTAATATTTATAGTGTTACATGGAATATTTTTAAGGTCAACAACGTTGTCTTTCTTTTTTTTCATTTTTTTTTTCAAATTTTTAAAGGAATTGAGTAGTAGAAAGCATAATTTTAGTTTTTTTATTTTATTTCTAATTTTTTCGTACGATTTTTGTAAGAACAGCTTAATTATGAAAGGAATACCAAAACAGTGCTGATTGAGAGGTGTAGCAATATTGAGGAGACAAATTACACCACAAATTATGGTGATTATATAAATTATCCCCACAAGGTAATATTACCTTTACACTTTTCTTTCTTATTTTGTAGTCAAATTTTTATCCTTTGACTGAGTATTTGTGTTCTTTAACTTTTGGTTTCTACAATCTTATCTTAGTAAAATGAGTAAAAAAATAACTATAATAATAATAATAATAATAATAAAAACATCGTAAGGAAGATTCTTTTGAACCGTTGTTTCTCCTTTTGAGCATGATTTAATTTTCCTAAATTTTTCCTTTGTTGGTGTAGCTTTTTCAAAAGGAAGTAGAAGAAGAAGAGAATATTAATAACTTGAATGTTGAATCGGTTTCTGGGGCGAATTTTGAAGAGTACAGAGTGGCATCAACTAAATCAAGAGATTCTACCCATTCATCAAATGCCAGCACTGGCTCTTTTGCCTTTCCCGCGTAAGTTTCGTCCATCACATATAATGCATATACACATATTTATATTAAAGTTTATTAAAAAGAAAAAAAAAAGAAGATATTTATAGCTAAATAATTTTTTTTTTTAGTTTTTTAATAAATGGTCGAAATTTTTAAAAAATTAATTAAAACACATTTTTTTAAATAGTTAATCAATTGTCTTAAATAGTCAATCAGTGATTGATTGCGTGAGGTCAATCACTGTTTGACCATGATGTAAATCATTAAGGGCCATGACGTAAATCACCAAGGGCCCATTTGGGGGGACATCTGAAGATTGTGTTTTAAATGTTGAGTTGGAAATGTGTGTTTGGAGGGAAAACTTTTGAAAAAGTTTTGTGATATAGAGAATAATGCAAAATTTTGAAATGCGTTAAAAAAAATAAAAACAAAATGAATATTGTCTTGTTCGTCTGGTTGATACAAGCATTTTGATATAAAAAATATTTCATTTTGATTTGGAATGAGAAAGTTATTGACTTCTAAAGTTTGAGATTTTTGAAAATAAAAGAGAGAGAAAGTTTGATTTAGAGTTGGGATTTTGAAATCTAGATGGTAAAATACCATCTGGAGATGGCGCCTCAAACAAGTATTAAATTTCATAATCATTCACTGATTGACAAAATCTAAAAAATGACAAACGGCTATATTCCTAAATAAAAAAAATTGGACCATTTATTAGATTAAGTGACTAAAAAAAAACCATTCAACCTGATTTTCCAAAATAGAATTCTGAACGCAACACTTGTATATGGTCTTAAAACTTTTTTCAGGTTTTAAAGATTTGATTTTTTTGTTTTCATCCCTTAAGTTTTTCTAAAAATTCAACTGTATCTCCACTTATATAAGAAAAATTTTCTACTATATCCTTGATAATTAAATACATAGATAACTATCTATTCTCCTTAAAAAAAAACTGACATCTAATATTTTTAATAGTGTTGTCCGTCACTACTAATTGTACATATATAAAGATACATATATATATATATATAGCTTAATATATATATATGTATGTAATGTATATATGGGTGTGGATGGTTGTTAAAGAAGATTTGGTGAAACGATGCAGATTGAGGTGGGAATGGAGTGGCAGCCCCGAGAGAATGCCGAATTCAGAAGGCTTGCCCTTCAGAAAACACAAAGCTCGTTGCGTTGGCTTTCAATGTTGTAGATTCTAAACAAAGTCTCTCTCTCTCTCTCTCTCTCTCTCTATATATATATATATATTTGTATGCGGCAGTGGGTTTTTGTCGGATACATTCGGCACATAAATGTTGTCGGTCAGACTTTACGATTTTGATTTGAGAAAGAAGTAAAAGGGCATGCTAAATTAAAAAAAAAAAAAAAAAAAAGCAACTGACAGCTAGCTAGTTGTAGGCTTTGGTTAAAGCAACGTTAAAAAATGAAGCTGAAGAAAATAAATAAATAAAACAAAAGAACCATAATCTTCTACAGAGATTAAAGGATTTGTTTTGCCTAACAACTCAAATTATTTAACTCGAATTTTTTTTTTATCTTTTTTTTAAAAAATTTTTGTTTTTTCTAAAAATTTTAAAAAATTTATTATTGAAAATTAAAAATTTCAACTCAAACCATTTAACCAAACAAATCCTAAAACCTTCCTTCTCTCCAACGGCATCTTTCTCGCCGGCGATTACCTTCATCGTCTCTCCAAATGCATTGTCTCTTGATGCAAACCTCCGTGAACTGAAAGTAGGTTTAGATTCGACTGAATCTATAATATCTTTTTTATTTTATTTTTTTTATTTAGGGTATGTAACATCTGTTATTGGACTATTGAAATCTCACCCTGTTTCCTCTTCTTTTTCTTTTCTTTTTATTTTTTTATTTTTGGGGCAAAACTCTTAAAGTATCTATTAGTCTGTGGTAGATTTAAAGGTATCATAACATGATGACTTTTCTTATTTTGGTTTTTAGCATGCATTAATGAATTATTTTAATTAAATGAACTGGGAAAAAAAATTTCTTATCTTTTGGGTAGAGTTAGGGGCTGTTCCGGTGAGTTACGATGTCGCCGAGGATCTAGGGGCATCGTATAATGTAGTGGGCAATCTTTACCGGTGAAAGATTCAGATTTTTTTTCCTTCTGTTTTTTTTTTTTTCCTCATCCTCTCTCCCAAATCTTCGTCAAGATTGAGGGATTTAAAAAGTATAAAACATTTGATATTCATTTTCATCCATTCGTTACACTTTTCCTTTTTTCAAACATGCATTTGCCTCATCCATACTCAGATTACAACATTTAACCATTTCCATCCATTGGTTTTTTTTTTTTTTTGGTAAATAAAAAGGATATGGAGTAAGCCTATCATTTCTAAGTTTTTAGTTTTATAAACAGGAACACTTAAGGGGTGTTTGGTGAATAAGTTTGAGTTGAAATTTTTAAGTTTAAATAGTTACTTTTTTTGAATTTTTAAAAAAGACAAAAAACTTTTATAGAAAAGATAAAAAACTTTTTCAGAAAAAGATAAAAACTGAGTTGAAAAATTTGAGTTTAAGTTAAGATGCCAAACTCCCCCTTACTTAAGTATAACACAAATAGGTTATTCATATTAGTTTCTTTTAGTTATCCACTCAAGATTTATCTTGTCATTATCAAACTAAATTTTAACAGTCGAAATTAAAATGAGACTTAAAAAAAAAAATAAGAATCGAACTTGAATAGATAAAGAAGAGATGTCTAACAGTCTTTTCCACTCAGCTACACTGTCATTTATATTTTATTTATCGTGGGTTCACATCCCCAAAATGAACACAGCATATTCACGTCCATATTATGCACACACAAATTTATTTCTTTTTTTAATAGACTTACTTTTACCTAAATGCCCTCATTTTCATTTAAAAAGGTCTTTCTTCCTTTGAATGCTTCCTTGTCACCGCCAGCTTTTCTTCTTTTATCGTCAGGGCTGCTTGTGGCACGTGTCCACTACCTGCCACTTTTTGATGCCATGTCAATACTGCATACCAAACGGCACCAGATTAAAGACCTGGCTTATATATATATTGACCATTTTTAATAAATGCCCTTTTCTGTTTTACCATTCATTTAATCAATAAAAAGATTTTTCAGCACAAATGGTTCCCGAGTATGTATGTACTATTTTTAGCCAATTTATTAGCACCATATTGAACCAAATATATTTATAGCGCTATAACTTGACTGCATTTCCTATATTTGGCAGTTGCTTAATTAGTGCTATGAAATTCTTGACCGTATAACAAAGTTTTGGTTTTTCTCTTAAAAAAAAAAAAGGTAATATTGCTGGCACTTACCATTGGGTCTACCAATGAAACGAAAATGATCTGATCAAATTTTATTTAAAAATGGATCTAATTCCATGTAAACCATCGTATGTCCAACGTCGTATAGTATATTAATTGGGTTAGACCGTGCTACAACTTTCTTCAATTCCCTGAAGCCCCTGTTTACAGAATAAATTACAGAAAAATGAAGTAATCAAAACGAATTCAACCAGAGAAATCAATAGAAACTCCCTATCTATATAACCTATGGGCTGCAACACCAAAATTTATGCTGTGGTATGTAGACAAAACTAAGGTCTCCTGTCAAAACACTGGGAGAAGTTGTTGGGTGTTGCGATTTGCGAGCATCTCAAATGCAATGCCGAGTCAAATTAGCATGCCAATGTTAAATTTTAAGATAAACAAAATAAGATCCATATTGATATTTTTATTTCAAACATAGTTCAAATTTTTACACTTTTTTACTCTAAACATTTTTTTTCCAACTAAACACACATTTCTAAAACCTATCTCAACTCCAATCCAAAGCTCCATCTCCAAAACCTCCACCAAATGGACCATAAATAACCAATGACGGAGCCACTTATGAACGAGTGTGGTCAGCTATCGTCATTGACTTTCCTTTTGTTCTTAAAAACTTAATTTTTACAATTTTTTCTTTTAGTGTTTTTTTTTTGTTTTTTTTTTTACACCACACTCAACTTTATATATACCCCCACTAAAATAAAACGCTGGCTCCGCAAACAACATAAGATAAGAGACAAAAACCTTTGTATTATGTATTACTACTTACTATAGTATAAAACGCTACAACAATGAAAACACAACAGACTACATAGAAAGGTTTCAGCTTTGACAAGTTCGACTGCCAATATCACTTCACAGAGCCGGCAGAGTGGGAAATGGCCCATAAAACTAATGAAAAGAAAATCAACAGTAACTACAAACTACCCGAATGGAAACCGTCCGCACTGAAAGTCTTTGCACAACTGCACCAGGAGGTTCTCACAAGGCACCAGTCGAGCTTTTTCTAAAGACAAATGATTGAAGACGTAGCCTGGCACTGGCAGCGGCAGCAAGAGATTCTTCGTCTTTCTTTTCTTTTGCGGCAGCAACAGCAGCAATGTAAGCTTCTCGAGCTTCCTCCATTTTCTGCATCGCTATCTCATCCAAATCATCCTGTTTATTCAAGCAAGAGTGGCTTAGTTCCAAATATGATAACCAACAAGCTGACAGATCCATCTACATAAGAAGAAATTTCTAAATTTTGACTGATTACTAACTGTATAGGTCTTATTTTCGAAATGCTAATTCTTACAATAATTAGTTTATCACTTGACCGTCTCTGCTTAAAATTTAAATAGAGAAGCAGCCTAAAAATTCAGGATCAGCTTTTTCTTTTTCTCCTTTTCGAACAACATGCAGAGTGCTATGGATGTCTGGAAACAACTAGAGTAAAAAATAAACAAGAACACAACGAAGGCAAGACAAGGTGAGACTTTTCCCCACCCAAAAAAAAAAGGGGGGGCTAAAGAAACAATGAATATGAAAAATAAACTAAATTCAACATATGAGAGATAGGGGCGAGCTTACAATACTAGGAAGATTATCCACATTACAGGGAGAAATGTCGTAATCTTCAGCATAATGACCAGAATCACTTTTCAGCAACCCGTCGAACAGTAGCATAAATGACGAAATCTCCCGCTGAACTGAGTTTAGCTCTTCCTGAAGCTTCTCCACTTTTGTATTGGACGTCAAGGCTTCCCACTGTATCTTTTCCAGTGCAGCTTGCTTGTCTGCAAGCTTAATCTATGGAAGTGGACAGCTATTATTTTAAACAGAAACGGCAACACTGATGGAGAGAAACAGAGAGAGAAATTGAGACAGATATACACATAATATGGTTCAATTTAAAGCAAGTAGTTAATCTTATCATGAATATGGGTCCAAAATTTTTTAAGTAAAAAGAAGTTCCTGTAGTTGGTAAAACTTCAATGCATTCTAAGGTCCAAGAATACAATGGATTTGAGATTTGTATAAATTTTCAAAGTTGCAAAGGAGCTTCCATAGTAGCACTGAGACTAACGAAGACAGAGAACAATGTCCTAACAATATCATACCACAATTTAACAAACCTTCCCAAGAAAAATGGAATGTTCTCTGGCTGCCAGCAACATATCTCTAAGATCAACACGGAAAACTATGTTAAAGTGTTACAATTATGCCGTTTTGTTAAAACACCACTTCGGAAGAATACTAAAAGTTGCAAAAGTACTGGAAAAAAAAAAAAAAAAAAGCTGGCATGCAAGAAAGCAAAAGAGGTAGCAAATTCCCTAGCCTTATAGAAAGCATTAGGTAATAAACACCTTTGCATCAGAGAGTTGTCGCTGCGTAGACTTGATTAAAGATTCCTTTTCTGAAGTTTGGACCTTTAGTTCATCAAGTTGTGCATGAACAGCATTCATTTCATTCTTCAAAACCTCTGCTGATTTTAAAGATTCATCTTTCTCCAACAACTTCCTTTGCAGATCCTCCACCTGCCCCTTTAATAGATCCAACTCTTCTCTGTCATCCGCTGTTGAAGCCCTTGAAGACAAAATTGAAAAGCTTTCAGCATCGGAATTATTGCTTCCATTATTTCCTTCTTTCTCTCCATGCTCCCTTTTCTTTCTTGCAGGGATTGATTGAGCTGCATTCCTCCCTTTTAGTTCAGACGCCTTCAACATGAAGAAAGAAATATCGGCACACATCTAAATATTCTTGCAGAGGAAATTGCCATATTTGCAAAACATACCCTCTTAAGAAAACAGAATGTAAAATATACAAACAAACAAATTCAGAATGACACCCTTTGGTGTAAGTGTAACAAAGGAAAAAAATAATTAAAGCATGTGAAAATTCAATAAAGTCTTTGATATACTAAGACTTGTTAAACAATAAATTGTCAATATATTATTACTTGTTACCTGTTAAAAGATAAATTCAAAAGAGTTAAATTAATAAAGAATGCAGAATCTCTAAGAAAAGGTTGTACTTTATTACCATTAGTTAATGTATCTTACACTTATGGATTCCATGGGGAGGGCTTATAAAATGTAGACAGATTGCCCGTACATTATCAAGGAACAATGCCCAAAGGACACAGGTGGTGTTGAACACCACCCACTAACAGAAAGTGGGTCCCTTACCTTCTACTAATCGTGATGTTTAACATCGGTGGTGCCCCCAAGTATTTTTCATAATCGTGAGACTTTTGATCCTATTGTTTATTGCACAACGAAAATATGAACATCACTCAATTCAAATTCATCACTGAATCACACAAACACGTAGTAATGTAGCTCATAATTGCCAATTGATTGTTCCACATTTCTAATAACAAAGAAGTTACTAGCAATCATTTCTTGAATTCCAAAGGATTAACAGAAAGCAATCTTGAAATGGACACCTCTTTATCAAACCAAACAACCCAATAATCTCTTCAAAATTCTCACAGTCCTAAACCAAGGGTAGAATTTGGAAAAGAAAATAGATTATTGAGTTCAAATTCTTACCTTTCTGTATTGGGATTCCCTTGACGGCGTCTTCGTGTAGATCATCGAACCACGACGCGTAAATGAACTGCTTGCTTTGCGATCCTACAAAGATTGCTATGAAATTGTATCAATTCCACACCCCAAAAAAAAATAAAAAAAAATAAAAAAAAATCTCTAAAAAGTCAAACATTCTCTTCAGTTACTAAGAAAGAAAGTAACAAAGCCAATTTTCAAAATCCGCAACTAAATTCTCAAAATCTTCCAACTTTCCCTCATCCCAATCAAAGCAAATCAGTAATTCAACCCAAGTCAACCAGAACCCCAAAATTGAAACCTAAATTCCACTCCTTTCCTCATTTTCCCCCAATTTCCCGGACGCCAAACATTAAAGATCCCTAAAATAGTTCATCCAACAAAATCCGCCGAAGATAATACAAAGAAATAGAGATAGAGAGACAAAGCTTACAATGAGGGACTGAACAAGAGGGACGATCTCGACGAGGTCCTTGAAGAGGTCGCGATCGACATTTCTGGCGCCGGCGCCGGCGCCGGCGATCGCCGGATGGTTCCGGCGGTGAGTCGGAGACAACCCGGGATCCCCCGAAAGCCAGGAATTCGGGTCCCCAAAACCGCCCGCGTTCTCTTGCAAGTCAAAATGCTGCGACTCGTACATTTTCTTCTTCAATTTTTCAGATTTTTCTGAATCGATTTTGTTCAGAAATCAGAGCAAAGAAGAAAAATGGTTGGATTTTTTGTGGGAAGAAGAAAGTGTGTGACTGGAGACGAAATGAAGAACAGAGAATAATCTCTTTTGTGTTTGAATTCTCTCTCTCTCTCTCTCTCTCTCTCTCTCTGTTTTTGAAAATATTAGTGAGATTACGAAATCGCCCTCCCTTTGATATGTTAACACTTCAATCTTCAAGGTTTATTTTTGCACTTTTGCCGCCAGACTTATGGCACAGTTGGAATTTGCCCCTGCATTTTAAATTTTTGGAAATTTGGCCCCTAAAGGTAAGAATATATGGCAAAGCATGCCCTAACTGATAGCACAGTTGTAATTTGTTCATTAAGTTTTAAATGAGGAAAATTTCCGTGTAAAATTAAGAATAGTTGATAATTCCGTTAATTTTTTTTTAGTAGTGTCAGGAACACCAATTGTAATCCAAACTTTTTGAGTATCAACTTTTAGTGGTAGATGTAATCAAATGATGTGATAATATTTTAAACACTTATCGATAAAGGAACGACAACTCATATGCTACATAAGTTGATACTCAAAAATTGAAATTAGAATTAGTGTCTCTAACATTTTTTTTAATTTGTTTTATATAAAAATTGACATGTAACTTATACACGAATCATATATTAATAACAAAATGTTGGTCCAAATTTATTAAGTTCTAGTCTTTAACTAAGTTTTACTGAAATGGAAATTGTCAATTAACTTCGTTTTAAACATAAATTTGGATTGACATCGATAAAAATGACATCTCGTCATTAATTAAGTTCATGATCTATGTGCAAGTTACAATATCTATTTTCATCTCAGAACTAACACCGTTATCATTTGAGGGTACTTTGCTATATATTCTTAAGCTTAGGGGAAATTATCAAAAAAAAAAATTTTAAAAACAAAAATGCAACTATATGATAAGTTTGTTGATGATGTAAAAAAGCTATCTTCACAAACCTATATATTGTTTTTTGGTACTTTTGTAATTTTGTTATCTGAATTTTGACTGTAGTGATAAGTTATCTTGAACTTTTAGAAAATAAATTCTCTCTTAGTTTTATAAAATGATACGTGGAATGTTCTTAAACTGATAAAACGTCCTATGCATGTGAGTTAACATCCTCTAATCAATATTGGAAATTCCAATCTTGTTTTTTAAATTTAACATTTGCAAGGATGTTTGTGTCTAAGTAATCGAGAATGGAGAGCACTCTGCAAATGTTATATTAAATATAAAACAACAAGTCAATTAAATAGGGAAATTCTACCCACTATCTTACAATTTAAATGGACTGACATTTTATCTTACAATTTAAATGGAATGACATTTTATAAAATGAGTGTAACCTTATAGTTTAAAGAAATTCTCTCATAACATCTAACTGCATTAAATATGAATTATTTAATCTAAATACATCATGTATGATTGATAATCTTATCGGATCTCGTGTGGAAAACATCGCACCGATCTTAAAATAAATATTAAAATAAATTAGAAGTTAAATTTTGGTGCACACGAGACAATTACCCATCAATATATTGAAAAATGAAAATGGAAGTTATGAATAGTTACAAAGCAATGACATATAGAAAAGAGAAAACTACAACTAACCAACAAGTTTTTTTTTTTTTTTTTTTTTTTTTGGGGGGTTAAAACTCTTGATTTTTGGTGGGGTTCTCTAATTATTCTTATTTATTTGCTAAAAAAAGTTTTAAAAAAATCTTGTGGGGTTTGATTCTTGGGTCTGGGAATAATTGGTAATTAATTTCATGTCTTGCAGCAACCCCTCAGAATTTCTTAACCCTTGTTCAGCCAAAGAAATGAGAACTAGAAAACCCCACCTAAATTAAGAGGCTTTTTATAAAATTTAAAAAAAAAAATTTTAAAAAAAAACGCGTGGTTGATGGATTAGAATTGTCAAGTACTAAACTTGTTTGTTTTGTCCTCAATTTTCATTACAATTTTAATTTCAACATGGACTCAACTTGTCAAATGCAAAACCAAAAGTTGTTTGCACATTTGTCTTATTATACTTGCATATTTTCCTTAATACATTTTTTTTCTTCATTAATTTATTTTCCTGACAAGATTTTCCTAAGAAGCTTGCTAATTTCCCCGGAAAACTTGACATATATATACGTATATTTCTATAAATAATATAAACCTATATAGGAATTTGGTGCGATTTTTTTTACCTGCCTTATTTGATCCTGTCATTGTTGGTAATTCCCAACCATCAGTTTTAGGTGCCCAAGAGACAAGGAAAAAAGGAAAGGAATATAAAAAGGGAAAAAGGAAGAGAGAAACTCTAATGGGGTCCTAAGGCTTATGACACCCAAATAACAGTGGAAAATCGTCAAAAGTTAGAGCATGCACATGTGAAGGTGTTTGTTCATTATATATCCATATACATATATATATATATAAATGTTTGTATATGTATGTGTAAAGATGTGAAAGGCAGGAAGCAATGAAGGGTTATTGTGTTTTGGCAAAGTAAGAGAGTGACAGTTCAGTTCCTATAAGCATCAGTATCTGTTTTTATGGATATTTATTTTCTTTGACCTGTCCTTTTATGGCACACTTTTTTCCTTTTCTTTTTGGAACAGTTGCTTTATTATTCCAAATGCTGGGGCTATAAAAATATATATATATATATATATATAAATTTTTTGAAAAGACTGAATTCCTTTCTTCTTCTTCTTTATCACTTTGGAAAACATTCGTCCAAATATTCTTTTTATTTATTTATTTGTTTTTCTTGGCTTTTGTTTCTTTGAATTTCTCTGTCAGTCGCTTCCTCTTCTTCTATACATATCCATGCAACAGATTATAATAAAGCCATATTCAAGAACTTGGCTTTGGGATTCTTCTGGGCTGCTGATTTTGGAGGTACTTTTGCAGTTTCACTTTCTCTTTTTAAACAATTGATGAACATAGTTTTCCCTTTTGATCTGAACTTCTGTTTCTTTCTGTCATAGTTTCTGGTTGTTTCCTGGGAAAATAGAGGGCATGAATAGAAGCTTTTTTGAGTCATGGGTTTGCTCTGTTATATTGAGAAAATGTGAAATTTAGTTCTTTCAAGTCAAAGTGTGTTTAATATATAATATGACTATAAGGTATTGAAAAAATGCCAACACAGACAGATGGGTTGATGAAACACTCTGGAAAAGTAAACCTGTTTTATTTATTTTTTTTTTCAAAATAATATTTATTAATAACTAATGGCTGTAAATGAAATCATGATGAAGAGAGGTTATTTGATCCTCTCTCTGTCTCTCTCTATGTATATGTAACTATATATATATATATATATATATATATATATATCTTTCTCTATCTTAAAAAACTACATTTTCTTTCCTATCCTTGTTATGGTTTGCTTGTTTGGCCAAAAAAGAATATTTCATTCCCACGAAGGAAATTTGAAGAATCATAACAAAAATATACTAGTTAATTAAAATAGTAAACAACAGACTTCATGACACACGCAACAGCTAGATATTCAATTTCTTGCTTGAATGATTGAGATTTGCTAACAATTTTCTTACTTTCATTTTCTCTTTTTCCTTGCAAGCACTGAGAATTTTTTGTGTTGCCCTCCAAGAAAAGTTCTTTTAATTCCTCTTTAATCTTATCGATTTTCAGGTTGTAGTTTAGAAAAATCAGAGTTCAGATTGTATGTATTTTCCAGGTGAAAATTTGAATCCAGATATCTGGTTTTTGCTGGGAAAAAAACACTGCTCGGAATTGGATGGAATTTGAGGATATGATTTCTTTCTCACCTGTTTAGATGTATAAGCTGGTAAGTGGCTGATGTTTCATTAACAAATATCTGATTAATATTCATTAACACCCTGTCTGTTCTCCAATTATTGGCTGATCATGGTTTGTAATTTGCATTCTCTCCGCATATCAGTCGGTGTTTTTTTTGTATAATGACAAAAACTTTACCCGTAATTTATCAAAATGTTGCGTTCTAACCTTTGTGTTCAGGAATGTTGCACTTATCACTTATGTTTTGTGCATCGTGTTAAGCATCTCCCTTGCAACGGGATAGTCTTAACATGATTTGTTAAACGTAGCGATGAGAAGAACATAGCAAGATTATTGGTACCCGTATTTTAAAGAATGATTCTAAGTATTCTTTTACTAACACACCGTTATAGTATCAGAATCTTCACTGTGTTATTGAGACAAATTTGTGTATGCAATAGATTGAGAATCCATGTGCAGCCAACCAACTACATGCTACACTCCTGATTACAAGTTGTTCAAGTTCACTGAAAAAAATGATGAGGGCACGAAAGAACAAAAGGCGTATGGTAAAACCCGTTTAGACGATCTGGTTGTTCGTAATCTGAAGAGTCAAGATTGTGAGATAGCCCCAAAGCCACTGGAAGCTACTCGAGGTAAAACAGATGGCAAGGACTGTGTTGGAGAACATACTCGTGCTCGTAGCGTCTCAGACAAAAGCACGGAAAGAAATAGCCATTTCATTGCAAAGGGTTCAATGGACTATGAATTACCGGAGCTGGTTGTTTTCCTTCAGGAGAGCAGTTACCAGTTTGTTAAGGACATTTGCATTGACAAAGGAATGCATTCTCATGGCAAGTGCGAGGTAGAGAATTGCGAGTTGGACCATAAGCTCATGTCCTGCATACTTGAATCTGATGCCGACAGCAAAAGAAGGGAATCGAAAGCACATACTACGGTGGTGACATTGCCTTCTGTCATGAAGGAGTCAAAGACAACCGATGCACGCGATCACCACAAGAACGGATCTAAGAAGAACGGTTTGTTGAACTCACAGGAAGAAGGTTTAGATATCGATGCAAGAGATGAGAGCTCAACCGATCATTCCACCAAGGAGATGGTGCATGAATCCGTGGTTCTCGTCGGTGAGGTGAGGCATTTCTAACTTTTACATGTCATAAAAATTCGATCAATTATCATGTGTTGAATTGCATAAAGTTCTAACATCCAGTTTGGAACTTGTCCTTCAAGTTGTCTCTAGAAGAAAGCTCTAACTGAGACACAATTCAAAGTCAAAACACGCCGTGAAAGTTGGTGATGAATTTTCGTCTTTTAGAGGTCTCCTTTTCTTTCCTATCCGCCATGATTGGAGGAGAAAATACTAATATTCTAAGGATAAATAAATACCTAGATTCTCAACATTTCTAACGACTTTGCTTCTTCTGAGTATTTGCTTTTGTTATTGATAAAAAATGACAACTGGGTTCAGCAGAGTACTCCGAAAATGACCGTTTATTAATGTGAAACAGCTGTGGAAATCTAGTGGAATCATTTGGAAAATGAGTTCCAAAGTAGTTGCCTTTGATTTGCTAATTGTTGACACATTTATACTTGTTGACAAGGCCTAAAAAATTAACAGGGTTCACTTTGATGGTTTTCTTACCACAAAGAGACGATCTTTTTCGCCATCTAAAGTATGTTCTTTGGTGATTTTTGAGATTCATCAAACATGGCATACCGAACTTATGCTAAATTTGGCTTTTCGAACAGCGTTTTCTTTCTGATATCTTTCATTTGACCGGCTTGCTGAATTTTCCGTCACCTCCAGGAGGCACTCCAGAAAGAAAATTACAGGAAAAAAAAAAAAAGAGTTAGTGAAGTTGATGCATCTATTGGATACAACTAGTCAACCATAAAGTTGGTGTGCACTCACTATCATTTGTTTTGCACCATTCTTCACATCTAGAGGTCACACAAGAAGATTCGTTGTCAATGCTAAATCGACAACCTCTCGACACGCCTCATCTTCACCCGAATATAGATTTAGAGATCTTAATCAACTTCTCTCCACAAACACAATATGGTTCTGATCTCTTTTTGAATATTTGTATGTACAGGTTCACAAGGAAGTTTTGGCAAACTCTATGGTCCCGCAGAAAGTTGAGCAACACGGTGATGATAATAGCCAAACCCGCTCTACAATCTCCGCCCTTCGAGAGGCAGAATTGGAGAGTGGAAAGAATTCTTGTGAGGAACTTCCACACAGTCCAGATACTCATCAACAAGGTCCAGAAACTGGAAACGCTCCGACTAGCACCGAGGATGAATCAACGGGCCACATTCACCAACACTTTGGTGCAGATTCGAGTTCCTTTGCATCCGGTCATTTCTCATCCCACATTACAGCACACCATGGAGTAGCATCGCCGAGCTTTCGAAGCATCTCTCACCGGTCAAACAGCAGCACTACTAGCTCGCGGTCTTTCGCTTTCCCCGTGTAAACCAACTCTCCATTCACCACTCTTTTTTATCACTAATTGGGAAGAACTTGTTTTTTCTAAGCTCTCATTTTTTGTCTTGACACTTGCAGATTGGCCCCGGAATGGCATGGCAGCCCGGAAAGAATGGCGACACCGGACAACAGACCGTTAAGGAAGCGCAAAGGAAAGTGTGCCCGGTTTCTCTGCTGTAAATTATTCTGAGGTGTTTTATTTTTTCACAATCATTGATTCTTTCTTTTTTTCATTCATTCAATCACTTTGTGTTACCAGTTCTGGTGTGTGTAATGATCAAATATTCTTATGTAAAACCATGACATTATTACACATTAAAATTTTGTTTGGTACTCTATACATTTTCATACAGAAAATCATTCAGGGGCAATGTGGCAGTGCAATCACTTCTAATTACTTTCTTTTATTCCTTAAATAATATATGACAGTTGGAAGTAAAAATTAACATACAGCAGTCATACGGTCTAGCACATGTAATATCACGATTAATATGTCTTGTAACACTAATTCATAAATTCTTGTCACTTCTAGCTAATGTTAGAAAGTATATCATGTTATGCAATATTACAGATAGATTAAATAAAAGTCCGAAAAAAAAGTAATTTATATCTGTTGAACGTGTACGGCTGTTGAATGAAAGACTCGTACTACAATATAATAATGGGATGGTTGGATCGCCTTTTTAATTGGAGTATTTTTTATAATACAATACAATATTCATTTGGTGATAAGTGTTTTGTATTTGAATACTAGTTGGCAAACAATAGACAAACAAAGTAAAACAAATAATACTAATAATAATGATAAATAATTATAAAAAAAAAATTAAACGTCAAGTGGAGAGTCCTAGAAGCATCATGTGATGTGTGTGGACTAAGGCACTGTATAAGTGTCATTTGTACAAAAGGTCAAAAAAATAAAATGACTAAAATAATAATTAAAAAAAGGACCAATATTACAAAAACGACTAAAATGAAAAAAAAAAAAAAAAAGTTAAAAAAGAAACGAAGGACTAAAAAGAAAAAGAAAAACTGATTTCATTCGAATCGAACCATGACAAAAACAGTAAATGCTTTTGGGCTTTCTTTATAATTATAGACGTAACTTTTTGAACAATATTATTCACCATTTGAATACACACATTTCAATACATATCTTTTCAAATATATTTTCATTTTTACATGTATTTAAATGTATTATAATATTAACATCAAAAGCACATTCTATAAGAAAACATACACTTAAATATAGAAATATAATATCCAAACATATTTAATTATATTTATATTTTATTAAATATAATACAGACATCCAATTGCATTATAAAATAAACATATACATACGCATCCGGTATATCTGTTTCTTGGATTCTCAATAAAAACAAATCAAGGTCGGGCACTATAAAGTGCATGTTTTTTGGGTAGTGGGCGATCCTTTAAAGGGGGTGCAAATGTTTAACAACCGTTAGGTGGAACATTTGGAGTGGACAATTTATCAACATGTAATGATGAGGTTCTTTGACACACCAATCGAGGCATGGATTTGAATAATGATTAAACATGAAGGTCAAGCACAACACGTACGGTGGAAGTACAGCCTCTAATGTGTCCACATCAAAATCATAACACACTTTGTTTGGGTAACGGTAATGGTAGTCTAGGTGAAAAATCTACTTCAGTGGGATTATTGAAGAATATTGGTTTAGAAAGAGTTAGAGTGCATCTTAGGTAAAATTAGGCGCCTGAGGGTGTATTTTTTTTTTTTTTTTTTCCACCCTTTCAATGGATAACCTAGTTGATGAATAATCTTTATTATACTTTAAAAGAGTCAATAATTCTTTTTATCTCCACTTCTCTATCATCACGTGATTGAAACATCATCACCATTTGATTTTTTTTTTCTTTTTATCTATTATGCATTCAACTAGTAATACTAATGATGAACCAATAATATTTCATTGATGAATCGGTGAATTATTAGTCAATAGTAAATTGGTAAATTTGTGATCAGTAATGAATTGGTAAATTATTTATTTATATTGATCAATTGTTAGTTGACCATCAAATCAATATTAATGATGAACTACTAAATAATCCATGATTGACCCCCCCTACCTAATGAAAATCATAATGAATAGCATTATTACAAAACTAAATGTAGTAAATAGCATGATTTTAAAATACTTGACATAAACAGCAAATTCACTAGGTAAATTATTTATTTAATGCATTTGAAATTATAGTAAATTATTTAATAATTAAAGTGAATAAATAATTTACGTTGGAAATTATTTTTTACTCATGGCTATTTACTCCAAACACTTTTAAAATTTACTGTTTATTTTAAATTTTTTATTATTAAATTGCTATTTACTTCATTCTCCCTTTTCTTAAATTATGAAAACCTGGAACGCTTAATTAAAAAATGATTTAAAAAAAAGAATAACATGTTTCCACAAATCCCTTAATTTAGTATGCTATCTAATCTTAATCGTTGGATAATGAAAAGAAAATAATCTGAGTAATCGAATTTGGGTTCTAACAAGAGTATGTCAATGTTGATCTTTATTTTCTTACAAAATTTCTCTTGAGACAACAATTTGAATCGTGTAATTTTGTATCAGAACAATTATGATAATATTCATGTTCACAAGTTAAGGTTTTGAAATTTTTTTTCCCTTGACGCTTTTGGATGACTTGGTTTTCCAACAAAAGGTTTGACAAAAATGAAGAGTCTCCGAGAAATATAGTTAAAAAATCTTGAATATCTCAAATCTTTTTCTGCTAACAAAAATTTCTCAAACTTCAAATTCTGCTCCACATACACTTGTTTGCGGTGTTGTAACAGACATTGCAACAAGTCTTGTAACATCGAACACAAAACTGCTGACACAAATTGTTTTTTATATATTGAAACTGAACCAAACGCCCATGCTAGCTGTAAAATCTCTAAAATTAATACAATCTTTAAACTTAAGGAAATAAATAATTAAGGAAATTTTTTTATTTTTTTATTTTTTTGGTTTGTAGGGACTCCAATTTCTAGTCAAATGTGAACACATTCTTAACAAGTTAATTGCACACAACTTGGTCCATTGTCAAGTCATTGATTATTTGTTTGAATTTCTTTTTTTATTTTCTTTTTTTTTTTTTTAATAAATGAAATGGTCAAGTCATTGTTTGGGACCAGAAAAAATGACCTTAAGTTTTGGTCATGATAGCGCACCAATTGAGATAATGTTGCCAAGTTGAGATGTTCACAGATCAAAGGGCCAGTGGTACTGCCAAACTGCCCCTGGTAAACACCAAATCAAAAGGACCACAAAAGTACTCCATATAGAGAGATCTGATCCTTGATGTGCCCGGCAATGAAGGGTTCTAACTTCTAACTTCCTGTCATGATCAGTCTATCCACATTGTGTCTGTGTATATTTTCCAATATTGCACAACACATATATTAATGATCTTTCTTAATTAATTAAAATCGAACCCTTCCACGTCCATTATTAGTGGCGATGAGAAGAGCTGCCACCACCACCACATGACCGAAAGACAGCTTAATATTATCAAGTCACATCTAGTTATCTCAGATTCACTGGACGGTATCGACTTATTGTTATGGTGCGTTTAAAAATGTCATGCATATTCGATTAGAGATTGGTGTATATATATATATATATATATATGTATGTATTATAGATATATTACATACTGATCTCCTCACCTAAGACTTGCTCTTTCAAATACCAAGTCTAAGTTTATGAGGAATCCTATTTAGCGCCCTAGTGATTTAACACTAATTGATCTAGAACGGTAGAGCTCAAATATACATGTATGTTAAATAGAGAAATTGATAGAATAAAACATCATCGAAAATAATTAGTATATATAATAGAAATAGGCCTATGGGGTGTTTGCATGGATGAATAGTGTTGATCTAAGACAATTTTTTTTTTTTTTTTTTTGGAAGATCTAAGACAATTTTTAATATATATGTTAATATTAATATTATATTTATCATAAAAAAAAAAAGTGTGAAAATAATAATTATCTTACTTTGTACTTAAATGTGTAATGTTTTTTTTTTTAAATCTTTTTTTGAAACTTGTGAAAGTAAATTTTTAGAATTTAAATAATTTAAAAATGAAAATACTTTAAATGTATGATTAGATATTTAAAATAAAAAAAAAGTCAAGACACGAATTATTATTAATTAGACATTAATTTGATATTAGCTATACTTGGTAGTAAATTTTTCCTTAAATTCATCATAGAGTAAAGTTAACATCATATAGCACTCTATTAGAGAGTCTTTTTTTTTTTTTTTTTTTTTAAACCTAAATGTCAAATTCGACACACCAATTTAGCACTCAATTAAAGATGCTCTAATGATAAGGTAGGTTTCCTATTGAAATATGATTCTTTTGAATCCCTCTAACTATCTATGCCAGATAGACAACTAATAGAGATGAAGCTCGTCCTAATAAAATTTTTTAACTAATGAGTAGTTTTAGTGATATAAGATCTAATCATAAATTTTTTACACCAACTCACGTGATGAGCTGCCATGTTCACTTGTAGATGCAATCTTTTTATAATTAATTGACGTGATAATATTTTAAACACCAATAAATTATACCCTCGTTTGGAATAATAAATCCAGATGAAATTTTGACTACTCAACTTCAAAACTCCTAAATCTACATCTCATTTTCTCATCTCTCTTCCATTTTAAGAAAACTCAAATTTAAAAAGTCCGTAAGTTTCTTATTTCAAGTCGAAAAGAGATTATTTTTTTTAATCATATAAAATGATGAGACAAAATCCACATTGTTTTTTTTTTTTTTTTTTTTTTTCCGAACACATTTCAATTTTTTGCATTATTTTCTATATCATAGTTTATTTTCAATTCACACTTCAACTTAAAACACATTTTCACTCCAACTTTCAAAACTGCATCTTCAATTGTCATCTCAAACGACCCGTAAAAGAAAATAGAAACTTATATACTACATCAGTTCATATTATAAAAAAATAAGAGTTGAAATCAATGTCACTAACATTATTCCTAATTAATATGATCTAAAATGGGGGTAAGGATGACAAGTTGGAATGTTCACGTTTTGGTACTAATATATAGGTTGCTTGCACATTTTTTTCAGTGTGGTACGTTGGATATGCATTATTAATTGTTAACAACAATTATTTGGTTGTCAAGCATGGTGTGTTAAAGTTTTCAAGCTGTAGTATTGGATAGGTGGGACCCATATCCATATGGAATTGATCAAGTACTGCTGTGAATATAGGAAAAAAGGCCAAGTATCTGGTTACAATCCAAACAATAAGTACAAGAAAATGAAACACCACCAACAATTTAAAAAAGATTATGTCTGATTCTGTCTGATTCACCACCAACAATTTAAAAAAGATTATACAAACTTGAATTTTCGTGCACATATCTTTCACTACAGAACGGATAATATAGCATGTTTGAACTTTTTTTGGTTGTCATAGAATGATTGATTACAGAGGAAAAAGAATATATAATGTAACCTTTTCGTTATAAATTGCTCAAGCAGATTGTGAATTCCTTGATAGCAAATCCCTCTCTCATCAAGTGAAATTTTTCTTCATGGTTGCAAACCTGACCAAAAAAAAAAAAAAAAGAAAAGAAAAAAAGAAAAGAAAAAGAAGCACCAAGAGGTTCATGAGGGATGATTTTCCACACGTCTGCATCAAGATCATCGCAGTACCTATGAATAAAGAAGAAAAACAGAACGTCACAAAAAAAATTTATAGTATTGAGGGATATTATGAGAAATTTTAAGCACTGAAAGCTACTCCTCATAAACAGTTTCGAGAGCTAACAACTGCTAGGTTAAATTTCCCCTAATAACAGAATTGATAGATATTAATTTGCCTATAACCTTGAATCAAGGAAAATTAACCTAGCTATATATCTGCACCATGATTCCCCCAAAATATATATATATATATATATTTGTCAACTTTTGTGTCCGGCAGTCTCTTTCTCTTTTTGCCGGACATGTACAGTGAGGTGTTAGAGACCGTTGGATGGGAAAATAGACGATGATAATGAGAGAGAAGGTAGACAGAGATACAACATTTCAGATTGTACATTTTCTCTTTTTTCCTCTCTCTCTCTAGACACGTATGTTTACCAGATAAGAGAGTTATATATATATATATATATATATCAGCATCATTTAAGACAAATGACAACATTCTAAGAGCAATAATGCTCATGATCACTAGTGCCTTTTGATGTAATCAAATATTTGTTACTTGGAATCATGCACAGTTATAGAGTAAAAAGTATTATTCTTGATATATGTATACATGAAACTTAAGGAATATTAAACCGATTTTATTTGTTTTTCTAAAAAGAGTCTTGTAAATACTCGATTATAAAATTGTCGATAAACTTGATAATTTTTTTTTATTATTGAGTCTCGACTAATGTCCTTCTTATTAAGCTTTATCAAATTTTATTGATATAATATATCTTGTACCATAGATTGTTTCTTTCTTAGTACTGATATTTGTATCCCATTTAGTTTGAATAATCATTCCCCCTTCAACAAGAGACTTGAGGTGATTTCATTTTTTTTTTTCTCGTTTTTTTTTTTTGTTTTAAAAAAACTTTGTATACTATCATTTAGGGTTATTAAAAAACGTACTCTTGTTTTTGGATTGTTGTAAATGTATACCATCCGATTGTATTTTTAAAAAAAATGTGCACCGTCTCTCGGTTAACAGTCCATTTTTCTATGAAAATGACCAAAATATCCTAGAAAAAGGACAAAAATACCAAAATTGAAAAAAATATATAAAAGCAAAACAAACAATCTCCCAAATCAATCACGATTAGGGATGACAATTCGTGTCACGTGTCGGGTTCGTTTCGTATTAGAGCTGCGTCGATTTTTTTCTTCCCCAACCTGAACAAGACTCGTGACACGAAAACGACTTCAAACCGCAACACGAACACGATACGAACCTGTCACGGGTTGACACGACACGAACCGAAATTGACCCGCGACACGAAATTGACACGAAATTTGACACGAAATTGACACACAAAAACGGGTCGTGTTCGGGTTCTACGGGTCCAACCCGAACACGACCCGTTTTTTCTAGTGTCAATTTCGGGTAACCCGAATTTGACCCGACCCCTATTTTTCCCAACCCGAACCCGCGAAATTCGTGTCATTTTCGAATCGTGTCATCGTGTCGCGACCCGTATTGTCACCCCTAATCACAATCGTCCTTACCCCCACCACCTCCGGCCTACCCCCAAGCCAAGAAGTGTGATGCTCGTCAACCGCTCCTCCCTTCCTAAGTCCCACCCCCCTTTCTTTATAAAAAATTTTGGAATTTTTCATATTTTTCTGTTGAAGTAGTATTAAAGACACTAATTTTAATCATAACTTTTTAAGTATCAACTTATATGTCATACTTTTATTCGTAAATGCAATCAATTGATATGGCAATACTTTAAACATTTGTCAATAAAAAAATAACAAGCAATATGCCACGTAGGTTGGTACTAAAATGTTGGTATTAGAGTTGATGTTGTAACACTTTTCTTTTACTTATTAAATAAATGCAATCAAAGAGTGTTAATTTTTGCAAATAAACCCTACAGGGTATAGAAAGGGAAACAAAGGGAAAAAAGAAATTACTAATCAGTAGAAGTTTAGTTCTTAGTTATACTATTTTTCAACAATTTTCAGTGCGATATGGACAAATAAATGTCATTTTTTATAAAGGAGTTTTTTTTTTTTGGTGAATATTTATTATAAAAGAGCTTGGAGCTTGTGAAATACTGCATTTTGATGTTTATGTTCATAAAGGATAGTTATTGAGCTGTGTGATTGTTTTTCACAATAATAATTAGTTCCAAAAACAACTTGCAGCGCACCATATAGCAAAAGGATTATTAAAAAAAATCATAAAAATTGAACTTAAAGAGAAAAATTAAAGTAATAAGTCAAGTTTGAAACACACACACACACACAAAAAAAAAAAAAAAAAAAAAAAAAAAAAAAAAAAACCAACCTAATCTCTAGCATGCATCTCTCTTGTTTATTTAGTTAACCTTTATTAAATTTTATTTTTTTAACATTAGAGAAGAAAAAATAAATGTTAAGACTTTTTTTTTTTTTTTTCCCAAACTAACTTGGCTCTCATTAAAAAAAAAAATTAATAATAATAAAAAAAAAACCTCATTGTCATCCGGATCCGACTCGCGGCATTAATTGATTGATTTTTCTATTTTCCTAAGAATTACATGCAAACTAACCATATACCAAAAACATAGGAAACTTACAATTGTGGATACTATGGGCAAACGCACATCAAACAAGTAAGGACCACCAAAATCAGGCCGTGTTCTCTCTCTCTCTCTCTCTCTCTCTCTCTAGACCAAATTGTTAGTTTTCCGTCTCTGTCAAAGTGGTCCGAAATCAAGCTAAGCTGGGCTGTCCACGATATACAGTACTTTTCAACTTGATTTTGAGCCCAAAAAAACATAAATATCCCATCTCTCTCTCTCTCTCTCTCTCTCTCTCTCTCTCTATACCCATCTCAGTAGCAAATACGCAAACCACATTCAATTTAGGCTCCGCCCAATCAAAAAATTAGTTCACATATTTCTATCACATTTATTATGCGTATTCAAGTTGACAAATATTAGAACTTATCTACTTTGGATTATTGCCCTCAACTTAATTAATGTGAACTACCCCAAAATATTGCTCATTAATTTAGGGAAAATGAAGTACTAATTAGCACATATAACTCGTAGCAATTTTACGTGTAATGTTTGTATATCTCACAATTATTCATATATTTTTAAATTAAGCTTTAAATTTAAAATTAAAAAAAATGTATTCGTAAGTACAAATGTATTGTATAGGACCAATATTTTTACTTATTCCGTTAACTAAAATGGGACTATTTTCATTTGTGCCCTTTCAATTATAAGTTCATTCACACTTGTTTTCTTATAAACTTTAAAAATCTCGCTTTAAGCGTTAGATTTATCAATATTAAATGCTCCTACCGAAATGAATTTCTGAAACGTCACCATTTTGTGCATATTGCATAAATTCATGACCTAATAGCTCCTTCAACTTGCAACTCTCTCGGACAAATCAAGCACATTATTATATTCCTTAAGCCATATATACATGAACTCAGTCAAACTAGCTAGCTACTCGAGGGATATATAGATAGAATATACGCGTACAAACAAAGAACTAATCGTACCAACAAAAGTACTCGAGGGATATTTACATGGCATACATGTGTGATCTAATGCTGTAATTTTCCAAAACGTTTTCTAATCTTCCTTCTTCTTTTTTTCTTTTTCTTTTTTACATGGAGTTTGAGAGATTCAAATTAATACATATATATATATATATATATGTGTGTGTGTGTGTGTGTGTGTGTGTGTGTGTGTGTCAATATTAGAGGTAGACAAAGAACGTTTTCCATGTAATAATAGACACTTTAATGAAGAATTAAATTTGTACAAAATGCAGATTCAAACTTGCAACACAATTAAAACGATGAGTACGTAGTACTATATTTTTCGTATACCATAATTGTACTTCTATGGCATGCCGTTTAAATCTCCACCATTTCTTCAACGTTTTTTTTTTTTTTTTTGGGAAAAGAACTCTTCAATGTCTGGTAGAAAAGAATTCAAATTCTCTGAGTTATCACTTTGACCGGCGATTTAGTAGATCACAACCAAGTTTTCAATGTGATTGTAGGCAAGGCATAAAATAATGCTAATTAATTTCAAATCATATTTTATCACAAAGTATAGAGTTTAAATTCTTCATCCTCAAATCAAATTAAAAAGAAAAAAAGAAAAAAAAAACACCAAATTCTCAATCAAGGAATACTTCAAATTCAAATTTCCGCAATTCGATATAAAGAGATGTCTATGGTAGGTATTGGAAAGATAGCCTATGGTTAGGACTTTGTGTCTAAACTTTTGTTCTTCATATTTTTATTTTTAATTAAAATTTTGATGTATACTGACAAGGATACCTTCATAGAAAGATCTAAAAACCAAATGAGCCTTTCAAATTTTTTTTCCAACATGATTATTTCTAAACGTTTTGCTTTCTTTAATTTTGCATGTTACTGAAAGAATGTCACATTTTATGAACCTCCAGAATAAATAAAAAAGTGGTCGTTTTCATTCTACTTGTAATCTTATCACGACACTGTGTGAGTATGAATACACTATTGATGCTCTTTTAATTATATACTCAACAAATAAAAAATTGTACCTTCTTTCCGTATACTATTGATCCCGTTTCCGTACTTTCGGTTCACTGTGATTTCAAACTACGTGAAATGCCTAAGTATTCAGTGTAATTTAAAAAAAAATGTAAGGACCTTCAAAATAAATAAAAAAAGTGGTCGTTTTCCATTCTACTTGTAATCTTATCACGATACTATGTGAATATGAATACACTATTGATACTCTTTTAATTATATACTCAACAAATAAAAAATTAGTAGATACATATGTACCTTCTTTCCGTACACTATTGATCCCGTTTCCGTACTTTCAATGAACTATGATTTCAAACCACGTGAAATGCCTAAGTATTCAGTGTAATTTTTAAAAAAAATATAAGGACCTCCAAAATAAATAAAAAAGTGGTTGTTTTCCACTCTACTTTAATCTTATCACGACACTATGTGAATATGAATACACTATTGATGCTCTTATAATTATATTTGTTGAATAATTATATACTCAACAAATAGAAAATTAGTAGATACATATGTACCTTCTTTCCGTACACCATTGATCCCGTTACCGCACTTTCGGTGCACTATGATTTCAAATTACGTGAAATGCCCAAGTATTCAGTGTAATTTTAAAAAAAATATAAGGATTATTTTGTTAATTCAACTATCCAATATTGTATTTACTCAAAAAAAAAAAAAAAGAAATCTAATATTATCATTCTAGCAAATTCTCCTTCACCGAAACCATGTCTTAAGTGTCCTTTCAGGACAAGCAGGACCGTACCATATTCATTCAGACATTTACCTTATTCTATGTGTACCAAAACCCTAGCTAGCTATGTCCAGTAGTTTCCACGTCCTTTTGTATATACACATTCTCACCCTAGTACTGTCACCCCGTGAAGCTATTGCCATCCTCAATTTTATCATATTATATTATCATCAATTAAAATCACATCTATTCACGACTCTACCCATGTACAATTCCTATTCAATTATTTTAATTAACTTAACCTGATTTAATTATTTAGCTAATGCTCTATTCGATATTCGATATTGCCGTTGAAGGACTCTAGCTAGTACTTGACAAAACAAGCTTAAAATTATAGGATTTTTCTACGGTTGTTTATAACAAACCTTCATTCATTGTAACATATCAACATAAGATATATACCATATTTCATAATGAAGTTAGAAATAAAATTATCGTTAGATTTTATCTGTAATCACATATTATATTTTACTCACCATATTAATAATATTATTATTAAAAAGTGTTTTCAAAGATCCATATATGTAGAATATTTTTTCCTGTACGTTATAGACAAACCCTATATTCATATATAACCTATACGTATAAGATTTGTACATTTTTCGATGACGAAGATACTTCAAGATTTTTCCCATATATACACACTATTACCTTGTAGAAAATCACTATATCCATCACCCTCCCTATCAATATGCATGACTTCCATTTTTGGGTTTTGTGGGGGGGGGGGGGGGGGGGGGGGCCACTACCGCACTACTCAAAGTGGACCCCTCCACCCTAAACATAGCGTGGGTCCCAACAGTACCGACAAATCTCCACGTCATCACACAATCAGATCACGATCATGTTGATCATACACCGTCCATCTTCGTCTTCACACACCTCTATCTCATGATAATATCTCTTACCCCTGTTGCGCACTCAACTGCCGAATCCTCCTCTCACTGGAGTTCTGATATACATATATTGATATATACGTGTGTGTGTATATATATATATATATATATGTAGGTGTGGCCAAAAGACAAACCGACCTCTCGTACCCTTCGACCTATCACGAGCTAACACGTGGCCCCCACGATTCGAGGACAACGACCATGCCGCTTTCATTTGTGGGCCCCACTTCAACCCCAGCGCACCGTAGAGTCATAATCGCGCATGGGTACTCATCACTACTCCCCTGTGGGTCCCTCCTTAACACAACCGACTCAACTCTCAAGCCCTTCGTCGACAAGATTATGACGTGGCATTATGACGTCGCATTCTCTATTTATTATTTATTTTTTTTTAACACCATTTTTTAGTCGGAGAAATAATAAACAAAGAGGCAATAAAAAATTAAGTAAACATATAAACACTCTATAATTCTTCTCTATATTTTTGATTAATTTTCAAATTCCAGATTCATACATTAGATAAACAAAAACTCCCCCAAAAATAAAAATAAAAATAAAAAAAACAAAGGAAAAAAATAACGTTGGAAGTTAGTTACACTTGCAACTTACATGAACATCAACATCGAAAACCAAAAAACACCTTCCAAAATCATCAAATTAAACTCGAAAGATGAAAAAAAAATTTGAAAAATTTACTAGCAATAAGAACAGGTCATATTCATAATTTTTTTTATAAATATATAATTAAAAAAAAACTCTGATTTTTTTTTTAATTTGTTTTTGTTTGGTTTGCGATGTTGAGAGTTTTTTTTTTTTTTTTTTAATAGTTAAAAAAGGTGAGAGATTTACGGGAGATAGAGACTAGGGTGGTCTTGATCGGTCCATTGACTCTGACTCCAGTAAGCTTGATCAACGGTGTTGGGGAGATCAAAGAGGCCCTGATCTCCGCACTGTTGCCAATCTCCCAAGGATCCGAAACCCCCACCGTTGGATCGACTGTCGTGCAAGACGGACATATCAACCTGAGCCGTCTGATCTAGTAACCCGCCCGTGATCTCCTGCATCTTCAATTCTTGATCGTCAGCAGCCACGCTCATCGTCACCTTCTGGCTTTGCTCGTGCCACGACTGGCTCTGCTGTACGTGATTCTGATGATGCTGATGTTGTTGATGATGATGATTCAACCTGAACGGCGAGATCGAGACGTCGGAGATCGAGCCGTACTCGAAAGTAGGTATTGTTCCGGTGGCCGACGACGCGATCAAGCTTGTGAAGCTCCCGATCTCCGAGAAAAGTCCGCAATCGGAACCGCCTTGCTCGACCAAAGGAGCCGGCACGGAAGGCGGAGCAGCGTTGAAGCTAGGGTTTGACGAGCTCTGAGCGACGAAGAATTTCGATTCCTGATTTACCTTCAACAAATTCGAAGCCGAGCTCGTCGGAGGCGCCGACACCGCCTCCGTCGCTGTGGCGGGGGTGTTCGTGTTCGTGGCGGCGGTGAGGCTCGAGCTCTCGCTGCTGGAATGAGAGTTCGATTTCCGGTCCTGCGACAGCGGAGGGGGCGGAGTCGGGTTCCCCGTCGTCGTCGCCGTCGAAGTGGCCGACGATGCCTTAGGTTTCGATCGCTTCGTCTTCCGACATCCGCCGCCTACAGGAACGTTGCGGAGAACGCCGCCTTTGGTCCAGTAGCGACGGCAGTTCTTGCAGAAGTGGCGCGGCTGAGAGAGGTTGTAGTTGTTGTAGTAGCAGAATTTGGTGTTGAGCGAGTCGCAGCGCGGACACTTGAGCGCCGCCACCGCCTGCTGGTTCTGCTGGTGGTGCGGCCTCAGCCTCCGGTCTCCGCCTCCTCCCGCCGCAAAAAACCGCCCTCCTCCTATCGAATGAATGTCTTGCATTTCAAAAAACAAAAACACAAATATCTCCGGCGAAATCCGAATTCTCTAGAACAAACCAAACTCTTGAAAAAAAAAAAAAACTGTTCACATTCGCTGAATATCCGCCATGGAAGATACCGGAAGGTGATGAATTGATAAAATATCTCTCGCTGTGTATCAGGATTCTGTGCGTGCGCTTCTGAGTGGGAAAAAGAGGAGAGAGAAAGAGAGAAATATAGAGAGAGAGTGTGTTAGTGAGAGAGAGAGAGAGAGAGGAGAAGAAATCAGAAGGAAGAGAAGTTCTAAACTGAAACTCTGACAAATATCCCCACATATCTTCTTCCTGAAACTCACCCATTTCCAATATTTTCTCAAAATTACTGAACAACCCCTAACCGATATACGAATTAACCACGGTGCCCCCATAAAAAACTAAAAGACTAAAATGCCACTGACGTAGCCGACTGTTGCCGCGGATAAAGCTACGGTAGAAAGGTAAATTCAGGATGTTTTGGCTGCTAGGAAAGGACAGTACGGACGATCGGAACATTCCGCGGTCGACACGTGGACGGCGGAGAGCTTGGGAGTGTTATAGTCCACAAAATCTGGTTGTCGCTTTGTCGGCCACCTTTTTTTAATTTTCAATTAAATGTTTGATTTTTGAACTAAAAAGATTTTATCTGCTTCGGCTCGGCTAATATCCGGAGCGGTGTCATCGACGAGTGGTTCAGAGAGCGCCACGTCTCGACTCGGTGTTGGTGAGTTGTCCAAAAACTTAATTTTTTTATTTTTTTATTTTTGATTTTTGGGTGTTTTATTTTTGATTTTTTAAAGAGAGCTTGGGTTTCACTAGGGACGGAACGAGATCGTGCGATGAATCCGACCCCATCATCGATGCCCACTGTTTTTTGTTTGTGCGGAGGGAAAATGGTCGGAAGGGACCCACGTTTGAAGGCATCACAATTAACAAAACAAAAAAAACGATGTTCGATATTGACGGTGTTCTCTAACATTGTTCGGTGTGAAATATCTTATGATCGGCATGCTATGGAGGCGTCCATGATCGGCTTGGAAGGAAAAAATCATCAATTTACTACAATGCATATGTTTTAGTAAGTTTCATGGGTGAAATTTCGAAAACAAATTAAACCAAATTAAATGTATATATCATGATCGGTTTGTAAATCGAATAAATCTTTAACTTTATTGTACTTCATTTTTGGAACAAATTTTTAAGGTCCTTTAACTAGTTTGTAAATAGAAAATTTGGGTCGATCTTGTAAATTTAATTTAACTTTATTTGTTGAACAAATTTTTAAGATCTTTTAACTAGTTAAAACTTTGATTTCGAAGATAAAAGTATGAAAGAACATTTAAAAGTTATTCGAAGGATGAAATGTATGAAGATATAGTTTCTAAAATGTGATGAACGTTACCACAATTACAGTCAATACATATATATATATATATATATATAAACTTTGATATGAGAGAATTTGATTATTTTAAAAATAAAAACTTAACAATGTTTTTTTTCCCCCCCTAGTCTCCACATATATATATATATATATTTTCGGTAAATATCTCTACACAGTACTTGGTTCTAAAGATTTTTTTTCTTTGGAAACGAGAGTTAGTTCAAGAGGTAGAGAAGTACTGACTCCATAATTGTTAATGTAACTCATTAGGCTCGTAGACCGAAATATTGTTTTACCTTTTTTTAACTAAAATATTGTTTTGCTTAAGATGGTATAAGTTATATATATATATATATATATGTCTGTATATATATAGATTGTTCATCGGTAATGAATGAATAAGTGGTAGTAATTCTGTTTTTACTTCGGTATGGTAATACGTTAAATTATTCATAGGTATTTTAATTTTAGGAGAAAATATCATTTTGATATCTTACGGATTTTTTTTTTTTTTTTTTTTTTTTTTTTTTTTTTTTTTTCAATTTGGTAACCTATTATTTGGGAAATTCCAGTGTTTAAAAGAATAATAATAACAAAATGAGCATGCTCATATTTGGATAACAATAATAGATGCATATATTTGGGATAGGAAATTGCTTCGACTTTTCCCGAATGGACTGATTACATACATGTTGTCCTATTGGTTTGTGGACCGTTCGGTGGCTGGCCAATTAGTTTATTCCGGGTTCTATTATGTGGGCTTGTCCTTCTGCTTGTGTCTGTTTGTTGCCCTTTAGTGGCTTGAAAATAAAATTCTTTATTTAGTCAAAAATAAATACATAATAGATGCATATAAGCATAATATATGGCCTAAAAAGGGTAAAATCATCGTTTTATCTGTCAAAAACGAACTCGGGTATGATGTTTTTATTTTTTATTTTTTAATTTTCAATAACAAGATTACTATGAAGAGATTTCACATATAGTTATAGGGTATCGATCTAAAATTCTTTTAAAATACATGATACCATAATGATAATTTTACTAATTTTAATAGTTTTCAATACATTGTGCCGAATAAGTTCGAATAAGATTTTGAAGCTCAAAACTTATTTATAGAAAAAAACTGTAAAGTTTCCCAGAGGGAAAAAAAAAAAAAAAAAGGGAAGTGTTTTTGAAACAATTTATTTTGAGTGGTTGAACATATCTGAGTAAGATATGTTGTTTTTTATCACAAGCTTAACTCGGTGATCTTATTCATTTGCAATTTTGTTTGCTTAAAAACAAAGTAAAAAGAAAGAGATTGGTGGTGTTCTGACATCTTTATTGAATACTTTTTCAGAAATTTAAGGGATGTTTGGTATTCCAGTTTGGATCATAATTTACAATTTAATTTTTTTCTTTTACTGAAAAATTAGCATCATTTTTACTATTTACATAATTTTGTAACTCAAATTTTAAAAATCCATAACTTTGCATATACAAGTCTAAATAAGATGATTTTTTTAATTATATAAAATTTCGAGACGGATGAAACAAGCTACATATTGATATATATATTTTTTCAAACATATTTCAAGTTTTTTTAATTTTTAACTTCAGTAATTCAAACGTCTCATCAAACACATAATTCAGTTTAAACTCAAATATTACAATTCAAATCTTAGCACCAAACGCATGCTAAATATTTATATACATTAAACACATAATTCTCTTATTTCAAAAAATTAAATATGAACAAAATCATAAAACAATTATCACTAATAATTATGCCGTCATTGCCGATGATATATTAAAACAGATTAATCGAACCCCATATGCAATACGTGAAGTATTACATTCTAGCTAATAATAACAAATTAATGATGAAAAAATCTAAACCGAATAATATGAGACAAATTTGACAATGGGAGTCCTCCAAAACCACCTAGATAACTTTTGTAGCCGACAATCAAAGCTTAAAGGTCAAGACAAGGGTCATTAATTAATAAGCATTGTTTTGGCGAAATAGGAAGCGCTCAATTTGTCCATTATAATAACGTGGCATAATGAGGACAACTTCTCTTGTATATTTCTTGTTTTTTTATTTTTATTTTTATTTTTTTATATAATAAATTTATCTGACTTTTATATATTTCTTGTTTATAAATCCCTTTCCTTACACTGACATTTCACTGCAATTTTTCAGTACATGTACGTACAACCTAGTCACATACATATATATTACATATACATACAAATATATATATATACATGTAACCTTCTTTTTTGGAAAATTTTGTTTAATACTTCACTTATCTTTATTTTTTTTTTTCTGGGACAAAATATATATTCTACGTTCTTCCGATTAACTACATTAATTTAGGGGAAGCGTGATTAGGAAGTAATCCTAATCCCACCCAAGTAAAGTACTTCTTCCGTGATGCACTCAAGATCTAAATCTTTATATTATTTTGTCCTTGACTCTTTTTACTTAAAATATTGTATAAGCCAAGACTACTGAAATACTCCTTGAGCAAAAGACAATAACTACCAAAGTACTTTTTTTTTGAAAAGGATCTTTGTATGTTGAATATATAAATTAGAGGATTGCTAAAGAGTGCTAGTCTTACTCGTAATACATAAGGAGATCCATTTCCTATACTCTACACACACACACACACACAGAGAAAATGTGTTAAATTCGACGGTCGCACCAATCCAATGGTTGTAACTTTTTATTTAAAATTTTATAACTATTAATTTTTTTATATCTAACTTTTTATTTAAAATATTATAACGATATTATTTAGAACTAAAAGTATAAAATATAAGCATCATTAAAAAATGTTATATTAAAATTAATTGATTGTTATAATGACATATAAAAAAATATTTGTCTATATTATAAATGTTGTTTTATAAAGATGCCAGGTATGTGATAACCTCTATATTTATAATACATATTATATAATAAACCATGTAATATGGCACTTGCAATCACTAGTGTTTTAATTTTCTATAAATTAATCATCGTCATAAACTTTGAATTAGTGATAATCTCACTCCCACCACCTAGTCAGAGAGTGAATGCCAAATTGCACACATAGTTTAATTTCAACTTTAAACTCCACAAAAAAAAAAAAAAAAAAAAATATATATATATATATATATAATAACTCTTTTACAACCTTAACCTATTATCATCATTTCTCAAAAAAAGAGAAGAAGAAAAAAAGAGAGATCTAGAACACTAATCCTTGTCAAAGACATACCTCAACAAAACAAGTGATCGAAGTTACCGTACATCCCACTTTTATAACCGTTAGATTAAAAAAAAAAAAAATCCGAGTCGATAAATCTTTTTCAAGTCATGACTTTGATAGTATTTTTTTTAAAACCGTTGAAATTGTTTGTAGCCGTTGTAACGGGTTATTTTCACATAAAAGAGAAATACATCATTATGACCTTTCTTTTTGTTGGTTACAATAAGTGAAAGAACGGTGCCATTGGTCAACCTTCATCACCTAATAAAGAGCAAAATCCTTCACGACGCCAAGGACGGCCTTTAGACTTTAGGAGTAACCCTAATAAACCTATCCGTATGCACACCATACATTAAATTTCAATGTTACTCATAATTACAAAATGTCTAATGTTAAGGCATGATTTTTGTAAAAGAACACCAAACAATGTTTTTGTTTTATGGTCCCACCCCCAATAAAACAACCGTCCAATTGACCGTTTTCTGCTGAGAAATTCAAGCAGTGGAGCCTCATTTGAGTCACTCTCACTCCCATCAGCCGTCCATTGACTGTTCTACGCTTCAATTGTCAGCTTGCCATTACATCACACCAACTTCTTCTTCTTTTTTTTTTTTTTCTTTTCATTTCTTTGTTTTCTTATTTATTTTTTATTTTTTATGAGATTTCACTATAAAATCAATCTCAACCGTATAATTTAAATCTGACAAAACATATAAAATATTATACGAATTTAAAGAGATTAAGAGTCTGTTTGTTTGTTTTTTAATAGCATTGTTATGTTTATTAATTGACAATGTTTCTTTTTTTTTTTTTTTTCCTTCATTTCTTTGTCTTTGTTTTGGGAAGATTTCACTATAAAATCATATATTATCTCGACAGTATAATTTAAATCAGATAGAACATATAAAATATTATACGAGCTTGAAGACACTGAAAGTACTTTTTTTAATAGCATTGTTCCGCTTATTAATTGGCAATGTTTGTTTGTTTGTTTTTTGTTGTCATTTCTTTGTTTTCATTTTTGCGAGATTTCACTATAAAATCATAAATCATCTCCACAATATGATTTCAATTAGATGAAACATATAAAAATATTGTATGAGCTTGAAGACACTGAAAGTTATATATATTTTTTAAATAACATTGTTATGCTAATTAATCGGTGATGTTTCTTTTTTTTTTTTTTTTTTTTTCATTTCTTTGTTTTCATTTTTGCAAGATTTCAATATAAAATAATCCATAATCTCTCTAACATTATTCAAATCAGACGGAACATATAAAATATTATGTAAGCTTGAAGACACTGAAAGTTTTTTTTTTTTTTTTTTTAATAGCATTGTTACATTTCTTAATTGGTGATGTTTCAATTTTTTTCATTTTTTTATTATTATAAAAACATTTATCATCTCGACGGTATAATTTAAATAAGACGGAACATATAAAATATCGTATGAGCTTAAGGACACTTAAAGGTATTTTTTTGAATAACATTGTTAGTTAATTAGCTATATTTGATTTAAATCGTACGATCTATGGTGCTCTACTTCCTTGGATTTAGTGAAGAGTTTCATAGGGAGGGGGGGATACAAAATGGTCCAAGAAGTACTACATAGCGATGGCGCCAAGTTTATTTTGAGAGCTTTATTATCATCATCCAGAAAAAGTGGGTCACAAAAACGGTGCAATCCAACAAAAACATCAAAGGGGCACTGTCACGGAATTAAGCCCTTGTAATAGTAGGTACTTGTGCTCCTTCAAAAAAAAAAAAAAAATTATACATATATATATATAATTAAAACAAAGCAAGAAAGAAAAATTTACAAGTGAGAAAAATAAAATAAAAATAAAATAAAATTTTAAAAATTGAAAAATGGGTTTTCTTGGGGTCACTACAATGATAGAGTAGGATAGTGTCAAAACTGTAAGGCACTGAGAATCAAGTGAAAACATTGCCCCCATAGTCTGATTTTGATTGCTCGAGTGTGAATTGGTGGTGGGGGGTGGGGGTTGTGGGGGGGTGGTAACTTGATGGAAACAGGTTCACATGCACATGGGACGGTGGTGGGTCTAAAAAACAAATATATTTGGGTCTTTTGGTATTTGTCCACATCTCTCTCTCTTTTACTATTTCTCTCTCTTATATATATATATATATATATATGGATGTGTAATATAAGTAGTAGTAGTAGCTGTCCTTTGTTTGGGATAGTAAGCAAAATTAGGTTATATTTGGGGGCCAAATTGGTTGTAGAAATGGGAAGTATCTGAAAATCTTTTAGCAAAACAAATTGGTCAGGTTCGTTCTAATGGGTCTTCTTATTTTATTTTTATTTATTTATTTATTTTGCATTTTGGTTTGTGGCACTTTATTGGTTGTCACTATCCAAAGCCATCAACTTTGGGCTAAGGCACCAGCGGCCCAGTCGGTTGGAGTGGAGACATCTTCTCAGTTTTCTGCCCCCACCATCTCCCTTCCCTACCTATCATGTGGTCATTGGGCCCCAGCCCATCCATCCTTCTTTTTACACCCCTACCCAACTAACCCATTTGCCACCAAAAAAAAAAAAAAAAAAAAAAAAAAAAAAAAAAAAAACGAGGGTGATCTCTAGGATTGTCTCTTAAAAAATACAAATATGGATTATTGTCCTAATTATAGTAGTTTTGGTTTTTTTACCTTCAATAAGATTAGTATAAATGGTAAAAAAATATAAACAAACATTAAGGGAGGGCAAAAAAATATAAACGTGTCTATTTGAGTAATAGTTTCCACAATTTCTCAAAAAAACAAAGAAAATTGTGAAAACAGGTGTTCAAATAGATATGATTATGTTTTTTTTTTTTTTTTTGGTCATACCTTAATACTTATGCTAATAGTCTAGGGGCAATCCTACAAATCACCCCTTAACATACTCTACAAGCTAGCCTCTCATCTCTTTCCTAAAAATCTGTCCCCTTTTTATTTATTTATTTTTTGGTGTCATTAATTAAGCTTAATCACGTCAATTAAATTCTTAAGTTCAAAAACTATACATTAGTCTCGAGAAATTAATTTTATTAAAATGAAAGATCTTGATATTAGTGGGACATCAGTATTAGAGAGATATTTTTTAGACAACCCGTTTAATCTCTTTTATTCTTCTCCCTTCATGCAATTTCCAACAGGCATTTCTATTTATTTCGAATGAGTTATAACCACATTCTGATGTTTAAATATATTTTCAAATTAATTAAAAAAAAAAAAAAGAAATACGAGGTTCACAGACAAATATTCAATAAGACTAGATTTTGAGTAGGATGGAATGATAGATGTACCATTCTTCAATACTATATCATTTCAAAATCAATCGAAAAATAAAAATAATGAACATTAATGTAAAATCAATAAAAATAAATAAAATTGTAAGGCTTCTAGCACAGTACAATATAAAAATCCAATTGTGTATCAACTTAAAAAGAAAAATTACATGGTCATGAAGGTGCCATATCATGATGTAAGAAATAAAGGGTTATACATATACATGTATAGATGTAGATGTGTGTGTATGAGATTTAAATTATTTGGTTGGGCAAATTTGTCAATGAAATGGGTCCACTAAAGCCTAATTAGAGTTAAGAGAGTCATGGTCCAAACTATGCAATGAAAATGATATGGTTTTCTCGAGGGGAAAGCAGGAATGACATAAATTTAAATATTATTGTATTAATATGACACAAAAAATTAATTCTAGTTCAATATAATATAAAATTAAACTAAAGTTAACTAAAATTTGTATCACGTTTGTCAAAAATAAAGAATTTGTATTATGCTAGTCAATAGATGAAAAAATGTGGTTATTTAGGTAATTTTTTCTTCTTTTTTTTTTTTTTTTTTTCTCAATTTTGAATGAGGTGGACAAATAGAACCCACACAATGGACCATAACAAAGTGTGGTATTTAATATTATGTTTATTAAAGAAACCAAATATAAACTATAACTATAACTATAACTATATATATATATATTGGATGCGTAAAGGACAGTAATCTAGAAGCACTTGTATGTATAGAGCTAACGATGCTTATTGTGTCAGCTTGTAAAGCTTAACTTTGTAATTATATACATATGTTTATATTATATAGGTATATAATATATATATATATATATATATGAATGTCAGACTCAGATCAATCTTTCTTGTTGTTGTTGTTGTTTTTTATTTTTTTTTATTTTTTTTAATGAAGAGAAAAAATAATAATTTGGAATGTTTGTGCATGTGGTTGTATATACGTAGAGAAACGGATAGGTGCATGGTGAACCCCCTAACCAATTGTATTATTTTGCGTTGGAAAGCCGCTTTTACAGCTTATCTTACGTATTATTTTGCATGGTCCACTCGACGCTTTAGCAATTCAATATTGTAGGTCCAGCTTATCTTGTTTTCTTCTTCAACTATTTAGCAAAATACTAATTCTACATATATATATATATATATATTGATAACTCTATTTTTATAGAGTTATTTTACATTCTAAAACTTATATTTTTGTTATAATCTTATCATTTATTTTGATTTTTTTTCCAAAATAATAATATTGTCCCAAATGTGTAAGCTAGTTATGATAATGGGAAAAATTAGCAATTTGAAACTTAAATGGAGTCAAAACAATAATAAAATGCTAAGAGAAATTCGGGTTCAGCTTTCCAACACTCACAAGCAGCCCACACGCCATTTCGGCCGTCTGATCAGGATCAGCGAGGAGAAGGTCCGGATCGCGAGTTCCGCACACATGCCCCAGCTTGGAGCGTGATCCATCTGCGTGTCAGCGACTTTTGTAAGCGGATCCAGCGTTTCGCGTCCCACCGACGTCCATGCGCCTCTGAGCTCCAGCAACTTCTCCCTTAGCCACGCGTCCCAGCTCCAGGGTGCCCCAACCGGTTCACGCCACTTGTCGCCGTGGGCGGTTGCTGCTGCACGTCAGTCAGTAGCAAAGAAAAGAAAAGCAAAAAAAAAGAGAAGGGGGGGGGGGGGGGGGGGAGTTTATATCATCTCGAAGATCAAGAGGAGAATGAGGAAAAGATTAGAGAAAAATCTTGGAGACTTGTGACACATCCATAGAGGGGTTTTTCTTATTTTATTTTTATCTTTTGATTTTTGTAATTTAAGAATAGTTGAACCTTTATTTTGTAGATTTTTATTTATGAATTAATTTTTTTCTAAGATTTCGGTGTGACCAAATTATGATGTTTTGATTATTTTTTTTAATTTAGTTATTGATTTATTTTCCATGATTAAGTTTTCTTCACTGTTCTTAATGCTTCTAAATAACTAGCCACAATTTAGTTGATTGGTTAATTATAATGAAACCGGAAGGAAATTTATGTGTCTAGTTCATTGTGTTGAATGCCATTGGTTGAATACGGGGCAGAAATATACCTTCATGGCTAGTGTAGTCGCTACATAGGAACCACAAATCTTAATAAGTTATTATTGGTTTTAATTCACATAGGAATATAGTAGATTAATTAACTTCTAAGGATATGGCTAGTGAATAGGTTAGGGATTCTCGACTATCAATTGTGAAAATAAATTGAGGCTTTTGAGATTGATTAATTATGGCGGAGTAATTATGGTGAAATCGGAATCCTATATTTATAATATTTTGAGTTCTTCATTTTATTTTTTATTATTATTGTTATTTTTATTTTAAATTCCTTTTCAGTTTATTCAAATAAAATTATAGTTAACCAATTTTGGTAATTAATGATCAATCAATCTTCGTGGGAACGAAACTTTACTTATCACTTTATTATTTGTTAATGATAACACTTAAGTTAGAAAATCCGCAATATATATATATATATATATATTCAAATATACGTATCTATAGAAACAATATTATATATCTTGGTAGTTGTGTGTGTGTGTATATGTATAGATGTTAGGTTGGTTTAGCATTTTAACATCAAGAGAATGTGTTTTTTAATTTTCATTTGAAGTGTGCTTCGATCTACAGTGTGGTCCTACAAGAAGAGTGTTATATATCTATATATCTCTATGTGATGTGTATATATATATGTGTGCGCGCGCGCTATTGCAAAGCACCAACTGTGGACTAAATAGTGCATGGTTCAACGGATATAAGCATTGTCCTTTAAAATACAAAAATATTGCTAATGTTTCTATCATGTATAATATATAGGTGGTGTCCTTTTCTAATGTTAAAGCTTAATCGATTCGTGTCAATTAGTGCATGAACATTCGTTTTCTTTGTAAACAGAATTTTTTGGGGCTAACGTACACGCCACCATCCAGCATTACTTTCAGAATCTCCAGAACTATAATAATCAAATGTGAACCAAACTGATCGTTAACTATTTTTAGAAGTTCATGTACGTCAATCATACAATCTCAATATTATTAATAACTAATTAGTACAGAGACAAAGAATCAAACATCTACAAAAAAAAAAAAAAAAAAAAAAATCATAAAACGATCATCACATATCGCTATAATATAGTGAAAGTTAATTAACAGTTGATAGTTTGATATGGGTTTAATTGGCTATTAATGTCCAGAAATTACATTGACTTTGGGGGGGAGGGGTGAATATTGCTAGCTTTCTAATTGTGTAAAGTTTTGTTGTGTAAACGTGAAAGCAAATTTTTTTTTTTTTTTTTTCTCATCTTTCATTAAAAGGGATGAAGATAATGTAATAACCACACAAAAGTACGTGCAAACAAGCTTTTCTTATATAATAAGGCAAATTTTCATTAATATTTTTTTTTCCATTGATAGAGAGAGAAAACGTAATAAAAAGGACATATAATGACGATTACATGACTCAGAAATGAGCTCATACATGTATAGACAACCAGACAAACACTGCTTCGTCAAATTTCTGGGCCCCACATGCCCAAATAACGACAACAAAGGTAGTGATGTTTGTAAGGTCGTTTTCTTGTGTTCATACAAACCGTGATGTGTATGGAAGATGAACTCCAAGATCTTGCGGTCACATCCTGCCGATATTTTATATATATATACATATATACACATATATATATATATATATATATTTGCATACAAATACGTCCCAACAACCACCCTAAAAACTCCCCTACGACACTCACATTAACCCCTAAAGGCACACGAAAGTTTTAACATTATCTTCTACACATTAAACTAGCTAGTCGTGACAAAGCAAAACTATTTCAATGTCCCACTTTGTCTATTGTCTGATTCTTTCTTCATTTCACACCGTTGCAATGTATGAGCTTTCCTATAGCTTTGTGTGGTCTAGAGAGAGAGAGATAGAGATTTGAAATATCATCAATAATTGGAAAATGAATCTGGTGGTCCTTGAGAAGAAAAGGGGTTATGTAAAACAATTAAGGGCTTGTCAGTTTTGATAGAATCAACAAAATTCTATAACTAATAATTATGAATATATATTATATATCTTACTGCTGATGTCCAATCAATCATAAAGTCACATACTAATTTTAGTTAATTACATATTAATATTACAAACTGAAAGACCTACACAATATTACGTGACAATTTTTGACTAATAATATTTAACACCGATAAATATTCAGTAAATACGGGTGGAGTTAAATTTAAGGATACATGATCCAGGGACACTAGTGATTTCCTACTAGGCATCCCGGAAGGTCCAAAACGTATAGGGAACTAATATTAGAGCTAGAAAAATGGGGACCAATAATGTTGTCAATTAAGGTGGGGGTCTTAATTAGCTAGTGTGTAGATCTAGTGTCTGTCATTGATAACAATGTAAGAAGAGAGTTTGCCTGCCGAAGGTAGCTACCGGCCACAACCACAAGCATGTGGTTCATTGCCCCACTTTTGATGTCGATTTATGAAAGAACATGCTAAGTTTTTCCTAGCTATTTGCTTCTCATGTATAATTTTTTTTTTTGGGTAATTATCATTCTCTCTCTATGTATATATATATATGTGTGTGTGTGTGTGTGTGTGTGTATCTATATATATTTATCAATCTCTCTATATATATGTCTCTGTGTGGATGTCTCCATACACGTGAGAGCCTTAGTTAAATTGTTTGAAAGCCAAAAGAAAATCTCATGAGACATCAACACGCAACAATATGTACATGTCTCTCTGCAAATGTCTAACGTACATTATGTAGAAAGATTGGAATCGTGGGGTCCACTCCACGGCAAGCACACACACACACATATATATATATATAATATGTGTGTGTGTATACATATACACAACAAGTTGGCTAATTATTCTGGCACTTGAGGGCCTGACCTTTCTGACTGAGGCTCATGAAATTGATTCACTAAATCTGCTAAAATGGAAGGTGCAAAGAAAAAGAAGGGGATTATAATTGAGAAATAATAGACATCATGAAAAGTGTCCACTGGTATTTTCTCAAACGATTTTTAAAAGTACTTTTAACTAATTAATTAGTACAAAAATGAAAAAAATAAAACCATAAGCTTTTCGAGTGAGTCTTGACCTTCAAATTGGGTTCTCGAGAATCTTTATTTATTTATTTATTTATTTTTATGAAAAAAAGGGATCAATAACGTCTTCATACACCCATCCATCGGCATGATTTTCAACAAACTTAAACGTCTTCATTAATAACATAATTAACATGATTATTACCGATTAATCTCTTAATTAGGAAAAGTCATACATATCAATCCCCACGAATACTCCTACAACCACTTGAACTCATTTAGATGCACAAAAGTCAAAGGACAATTATATATATACACACACACAAAGAAATGATTTATTAAAAAGATAAAATTAGAAGCTCCAAATGGAGGAGAAACTTGTAGCTGTATGATGATGTTTTATTGTATATCAATAAAATAGGCTAATACTAAAAATAATAAAAAAGTACACTGAATTATCGTAGAATGTAATTAGCTTAAATATTTAATATAGAAACATATAAAAATGATGAATAAGTTCATATATTTACCCTTTTAGTTTATACGTATTATAAAGATAAACTTAATATAAACATATAAACTAACTATATAAAAGAATATATAAGTATGTATATATATATGTTGGTGTGGGAGTGGAACAAAAACATCGTTTTCATCGAAGGATATAATTAAGTAACCAGTTGCAATCGAGGGGGGGTGTCAATTCTAATGAGGGAGAGGACTGAGGAGCAGAGAGAGATTCACGTCCATAACATCAATGTCTGCACATGCACAGAGTGGGAGACTTGGACCATTCTTCCCAACTATATATATATATTCACACACATACATATATATATATATAACGAATTGTGCCTTATTTTGATACGATATTATCTGTTATGTATATATATATTCACACACATACATACATATATATATATATATATAACGACGTGTGTCTTATTTTGATATAATATTGTTCGTTTTGAGTCTCGTGTCCACACAATTTTTCTCTTGGACTTTACCCTAAAAGATTTCATATTATTAAGAGGTGATCTCTCTACTTATGAACTATCACATATATCGATGTGGAACTAACCAGCTGCAACTATTAACCCATTCTTCCCCTATTAAATCACCACTCCCATTTCATGAAATTAGTGGGGTCTACCACATCAAATTATTAGTCATATCATTTAGCTTGCGTTTGATTCGTTGGTTGGAGATGAAATTTTTAAGTTGGAGTGGACTGACTTTTCAAAAATTAATTATTATTTTTGTTGACTTTTCAGAAAAAGACAAAAACTGAAATAAAAAAAATATAATTTAGTTGGAGTTAAATTAAAATACCAAACGAAACATTAGCAATTGTTAAACCCCACAGACATACATATCCAGTTGAATCCTAATTTAAGATGGAAGTATAATTGTTATAATGAGAAATATAAAATTCGATGAAAATCAAATGGTTTAAAATTGTGAGATATCATAGTTTAACTTGTACAAAATTGTGGTCCTTATTAAAATTTTTCACGATAGCTTTTGAGCCGTCGTAATATTTTGATTAAAGAAAAATCTTGACCATTAATGACTATTTTTAACTGCTGTAAATTGTATGCATGCACTTTTAATAACAGTTCCTGTGAAAATCATCTTACTAGTCAATTATTAGACTATAAATTTATCTCACATCACTAAGTTTTTAAATTATCTTGTGGTGTTTATATATAAATTGAGCTCACTCTTTCATTGAACTAGTTTTTAAAGATGAATTTTACTCAAATTCTTTCAACAGATATGACCTTTTTTCATCGTACCAAAATTTATCCTCAAAATTGATGTATACACTCCAAAAACATAACAATATTTAAGGAAAGAAAATTGACGGGCCAATGAGAAAAAGACAAAATCTTATATATTTCTAAATATATGCTACTTTGCTCTAATCCATTATCAAATTAAATACGATATAGTGCATGGTTCAAAACTGTATATCTAAGAGAAGACAAAGAAACATAACAAATTTTAAATAATTAACTATTATTAGGCTTTTCTGTAGGTCGTCCTGAATAATTTGGAGTGTGTCTCTGTGTGTGTGTGTGTGTGTGTGTGTGTGTGTGTATATATATATGTAGGTCATGATGTTTGTTTACATAGTGGCAAGTAGGACTTATTTTTCAACCCCTATCTTGTATATATCTTCCCGACTAAATGCTAGATTGCAACGTACAATACTCACTCAAGAACCAGCCACAGAGATTATTAAGAGGAGAAGATATTTTTTTTTTCTGGTAGTACAAGATGTTTTCAATAGCTGGCAACACGAACAGTGAATAAATTGGTGTAATAGTTAGGATATCTTTTTTTTTTTTTTTTTTTCTCTTTTTCTTTCGGAATGGCTTTAATGTTTAATACATTATGATCCTATTTGGAGATGCATAGTCAATGAACTATGCAGAATTGGATGACTCGTTGTGATTGAGAATGAAATTATAAGTTCATCTTTTGAGTAGAATCGGATTAGGTTATTTTTATATATTTTATTGATTGACTTGGATTTCTATTATAAACAAAGAAATGACACATTTGATTGTATAAATAATTCTTTTTTAATTAGAAAGAAAAAAATTACATGAGTTATATATGCAATATATATATATATATATCTGAATAAATTTCTATTAAAAAACATGTAAAAATGAACAACTATTCATAAAACTGATATGGATGTATAATTAGAAGAAAGAGGTAAATAACATATTTGCAAAAAAACTAAAAGAAGTAATATTTTTAATAATAAGTACATTTTTTTTTACTTGGACTAAATCAATTTTTTAACTAGAAAATAAAATTAGTAACTAGTTTTTATTGATAAATATGTTATTACTTCAACAGCTTTTACCTATTTTAGCTTACATAATAATGCTATATATTCCGTGTATAATGTTTACTAATGTATACCAGTGGGACCCAAAAGGTGAAAATTACCCTGTGATATTCAATGTAATTATGAAGCATTGTACCATATAGATATCCACGTATTCGGCCCTAGGTAAAGACGGAAAATAGGAAGCCTTCGTAGCTAGGTTTCAAATCAATTGAAGTGTATTGGACGCGAAAAAAAAAAAAAAAAAAAGAAAAAAAAAAAAAAAAGAAGATTTGAAAATCAGTACTGGTTGGTGAAGCACGTGTAACAGGATCATAGATGTACCAATATATATACACACATATGTGTATGTATAAATATATTTTTGTTAAATTATATATGTAATATATATGTAGAAATAAACACGTATATCTAACGTACGAATAAACCCATTGATTGAATGGAAACAAAATATCCACATGCAACGCTGGTTGATGATCATGACAAATCATGAAGCTTGTTTCTCAAACAACATCATATATATCCCAGCCACGCACTCCTCCTACTATATATATAAGCAAGTACATATTACATAGGTATTTTTTTTTTTGCACTGATATTATATATATATATATATATATATGTAATTGTATGATGATTATGCGATTGTGAGAACTGAGAAGAATTCTTAATTACCCTAATAAAAGAGATTCGAGCCATTTTACATATGAAAAATATCAATACCTGAAGTTATGATTTTGAGAAGATGCTGAGTGAGTTGGTATTTAAAATTATATAATGCTACAACTCTAGGGATTCCAAGTTTGTTTTAACCTTTTTAATATCAACATTAAAAAAAATGATAATTTGTGTGACACGTAAATTGATATTTAAAAATTTAGGATAATCTTAACATTTAATAAAAATAAACTTATTCATAGCCATGTTTAGTGTTACTGTGAAAAGAAAGGAAGGAATTACTCAAAAACAAAAAAAAAAAAGAATTGTATTAGAGTTCCAATACTACTACTCATATATATACACGAAGAAAACGTTGGAGATAACCAAACCCAAGGCCTCAAAGTCAATTATTTTGCAGTTTAGATGGATTTTTCTCATTACGATATATAATAATTACAAACCAAGACTATCTAAAATTAAAACGAATTTATAATAATTACAAACCAAGACTATCTAAAGTGAAAACGAAGGTTTCTTAGATGGACGGCGTAGGAGTATCGAAGTCAACCTCTATAAAGAGTGGAGTGAGAAAACCATCTATTTTCTCGTTCCCTTAATCTGACTGACAGAATCATTTGTCAGAAATAAAAACAAAGTCACTTTTAACGTACAAGATTTTGTAAGCTTTTGTGAATATTTGTCCCATGAAAAGTTGAAAACGTGGCTGTCCTCTAAAATTACTTGATTTAGAAATTTTTTACAGCTTGAAACTTCTCCAACAACTATCATTTGTTGTCTGGATTTGAACCACAATTCAAACGTTTTTCTTCAATATTTACTCTCATGAAAAAGTTGGATTTAAATCAAACTTAACTTTTGGTTCAAACCTATGAAGCAAAGGCCACCGTTACTTTTCTAGGGTATGAATTTCAATTATCATTCAACTTTGCAAATAAATCCACTTTTTTTTTTTTTTTTTTGTCCTTTTTCTTTCCTTCTTCGGGGGTAATTCAACAAATTTTCCTCAATTCAAAGGATCATCATTCAAAGCCCAAATTTGCCCAAGCGATTTTATTAGTTTGGGCTACTAAGCTCATTTACTCATTGATTTGCTAAGTGGACTCTTTTCTTTACCCCAATTTACTTGATTTTCATTTTAACACAATTCATACTTTTTTTTAAAAGTTTTTTTTTTTTTTTTTTAAAGAAAATTATCCAAATAACCACGTTTTTTTTTTCATCTATTGACTAACATAACACAAACTCCCCCATCTTGATCAACATAACACAAATTTTAACTTACTTTAGTTTATTTTATGTCATATTAGTATAATGTTACTTTTTGTGTCATATTAGTATAATTATTTTTAATTTATGTCATTCAAGTATTTTTCTCTTTTTTTTTTTAGTTTAACTAAAAAGGAAATCGACCGCGCCTTCACTCCCCCACCCAGTGCCATGTTAAGAGTCCACGGGAACAAGTAGAATGGAAAGGAGATCAATTCACGCTCTCATCAACCATCCTTAGACGTCCATGCATGTCAACCACACACAATCTCACTATTTAAGATAAATGTAAAGAATCGAACCACTAACAGATACGAGATCAGAACCATTAAAAAAAGGCATTAAAAAAAAAAAAGATCGTCCTTTATCGCTACGCTGCTTACTTAAGGTAGGTGGTACCAAGCACTGCTGAAACATGAAATAAGGTTGTGTGTTCCAAAATACATTTTCAGGTGATCTGCTCCGCAAGGACTTTTTGGATCGGAAGATGTCAACAACAAAACTTATCAATTTCAGAACTAATTGCTTCAACTGAAACAGAATATGGCACACAAAGAAATAGACAACAGATACAAACCAAACAAGTACTTTCATCTTCTCTGAACAAGTAATCTTTGTGGATCAACAATTTTGTATCTGCAACTATTGCTTCTATTGCATTACACTTATATATATATATATATATATAACTGTATTGCTTGTGATCTTAGAAAGAAGAAACCAGAGGCAATAGTTTATTATGAAACACCAGCAGACAAATAAACGGAGATTTAAACAAAAAAAAGAAAAGGACCAGCCAAACAGTTATAGACGAGAGAGAAAAGAGGAGTTTTTGAAGTTGATGGTTAACAAGCAAATGAAAAATGTGTGGATGAGCAATTCTGAATGCGCAATTATAGCTTCATTAGACTAAAGCATTTTCAATGCAATGCCAACTTCATGTGCCAAGCTAAATTTTGACAATCGGATTGGAAAACCACTCTCCAATACGATGCTATTTTTTTTTTTTAATGCTAAATTTGAATTTACTATATTTAGTGGTAAACTAAATATAGCAATTGTTAAATTTTAACATTTGATTACTTTCGATTTTTGTATTAACTTTTTAGCATCATTATTCTACAACTGTCATTTGTAATTGTTTCAAATATTAAATGTTTCATGTTTATGAGCTTATAGACTTCTAAATGATGAAAAAAAGGTAAATATAGCATTTGCAAATAGCATTGTGTCCTGTAATACAAAGTAGAATAACATATCAAATATGTTGTAATTGTATCGGCATTGACATTTGCATTAAAGATAGTCTTTTAGCACAGGTACACAAGATTAAAGAGTCTAGATTGCTCGTAGAAATTTGAAGCATGTTTACTTGCCCTGAATGAGGAAGAGAATAAAAGACAGTTTTCATAGCCTCAATAAAATTCTGATAAGAATTGTATCCACAAGGACATTTAGCAATGTAACTTTCATAGCCTTACATTTTGATAATAATAACTACATGCACAAAGGCATTTTAGCACTTTAGCTATTAGGATTTCTATTCTTAAAATTAGTAGACATTAGAAACGGAATAAATAAACACTAGAAAGGACATCGATGATTTCCTATCTTATTCCTTTTCTTTCCATTTCAATACCATTTCCTTTCCATTAGATGCCCATAGTGCAAGGTTATCATCACGAAACAACAAGCACATACCAAGAAGGAAAACATTAAACCGAGTTCTGCAATCGGAGTATCATAACCTCCAACAATAACCCGGGAACGGAAGCCATAGGCAGAGATGCGTCGGTAGTTAACAGTGCTACACAATGCAAAGAAAGAGAAGTTTTGCAGGTGATGATTATCAAGCAAAGCAATGCAATGCAATGCATTTTTCCATGACTCAAACAACTTAATTGAACATTGAGTAATTGGCCCAAATGATCCTTGAATTCTTTTGAAGGTGACGGTTTGACCTCTGTTTTTTTAATTTTGGCTGAGATGACCCTAACTTTCTAAATGTTGACAATCTTAGTCCTTTTCATCCAATTCCGTTAAGTTTTCAATGGAAAATATCACGTGACCTATCATATGAGTTCAATTAATCATCAAAAGACCAAAATATCCTAATTAAAAACAATACCCCAAACCAATATACATTATTAAAAATAAAAATTAAAAAAAAATAAGATAAAAAAAAATAAAAAACCAGAGAGAGAGAGAGAGCCAAGAACTGTCCCACCCCCCTCGTCCAAACTCAGCTGCCGCCACCCCCCACCCCCCCATAGGAACTCGAAACCCAGCCCACTGCCATAGAACTCAAAACCTAGAGGAGGAGACGAACTCAAAACCCAAACGAACTCAAAACTCCTTCTCGCCCACCCCCCCTCCCCTCCTCAACGAAGTCAAGACCTAGCTCGCCACAATCTCCACCCTCCCCTCCCCCCCCCCCCCCCCCCCACCCCACCCCACCCCACCCCAATTCGCCGAACTTATGCCCACCCCTCGCTTCTCTGTCACCCTTGAACATAGTCAAGACCCAGCCCACCCTTGCTGTCGCTAGGGATGGCAATGCGGCGGGATAGGCGCGAGTATGCCTCCCTCACCCCCAAACCCGCCTCCTTTTTTACCCCCATACCCGTCTAATTTAATGCGGGTGCGGAGGCGGGTAATATCTGCTGGGAGAGCTATACCCATACCCTATCAATTTGCCTATTAAGAATTATTAAAAAAAATTAAAATAACTTCCATTAAAGTTTTTATAAATTCTAACAACAATCATAATCGAAAATGAAATTGAAATACAAATTTCAGAAATCCATAAAACTAAATTCACCCCGCCCTGCACCCGCACGAGTGGTTAATCTCTACCCCCATACTCGACCCCGCACCCATATACTATTACCCATACCCATGAGTATCCACACCCGTGGGTAAAAATGCCATCTCTAGCTATTGCCGATCTCGCCGTGTGCCACCCCCCCTGAGCCGTTCACCGAAGTCACGCCCACTCACCCTTTCTCTGTCGCCCCCGAACGAAGTCAAGACCCAGCCCGCCCTGGCCGTCGCAAATCTCGGCACCCCCCCCCCCCCCCCCCGGCTTGCCAAACTCACGCCCACCCCCCGCTTCTCCGTTGCCAATCTTAGATTTGAGGGGATGAAATGAAGAGAGAGAAAGAGAGAGATGATTTTTACTTTTTTATAATTTTTTATTTTTATTAAATTAATTACTATTAGATTACTAAAATGCCCCCTCAAATTAGATCACATCCATTGCACATGACCCATTCCGTTAGAAACTTAACAAAATTAGACGGAAAGGACTAGAATTGCCAACATTTAGAGAGTTTTGGGTCATCTCGGCCAAAATTTAAAACATAAGGACCAAATCGTCACCTTCTGAAAAGTTCAGGGACCATTTTGTCCGATTATTGTTGAACATTTGGTCTTGGTTTTCAATTCATCAAATTTTTGCAGCACTTAACTCGTTAAGTAAAAAAACTCAACAACTTCTTATCCTAATCCGGAGACAAAATTAAAAGATACGCAAAGAAAATTCTATCGAGCAAAGTACCTCTATGAACTCTGAATATCAAAAATTCCAGGAAAACTCATGTTGGCATCCATGGACGCAAGAAAAAACCTGCTGAGCCTCACAATTCACAATAACCAGAAAACAGACATATATCCATCTTAAAAGTCTCAAAAATTATATAGGTCTTCGGATACTAATTGTTTGTTTAGAGTAGTTAGGTCCAACATTTTGATCTATGGTTTGTAAGAAGCAAGGATAAAACATAGTGAAAAAACGAAGCTCTCGTATACAGAAAAAGTATGAACCTTAGTCTTATCTCATTGAACAGAACTGACAAGCCAAAAAAAACACGTTAGAAGTTCCAAAAAAGTTACATACACATCCTTTACTTTCCTGCACAAAAGTTGGTAACAACAGCAAAAACTAGATTACCTATATTCTCGGGTGATTAAAGTAGTCAAGCAGAAAGATCTCCACCTCTCAGCTGTTGAATTGCGTTGTACAATTTCCGGCGAGGCCCAACAGCAAGTACTCCCATCTCTTTGAGATCTTCAAGTGTAAGTAGCAACAAAGCTTCTTCATCAACCTCGTGCATTTCGAAAGTATCAGCATACTTACCGAAACCTAGCTCCTCCAGCCATGTCCGAACACAATTCATGTCACCTCCTTCAGATCTCATCTCATCCCACATACCGCCAGATTTAGTTCCATCATTCTCTTCAAAACACGCATCCTCGTTCCAGTAATTACCGAAGTCGCCTCTTGGATCCAGATCATTATTGGATCCATATGCATCATATTCGTAACCCTCTTTGCTTGTCGCTGGTGTTTCGCGATCAGACATGTCCTTAAAACCATCACCATTATCGTATTCATCGCACACGTTGAATGTGTACCCCTCAAACTCTTTCCCACTATTTTCTTTCCTGTCTTCGCCGCTAAATTCTGGACTAAGTTTAGAACCCCAAGCACTTCCAAAGAAACCATTGGACCCTCTCCAGCTCTGACCTCGCCGCTTCATTACCCTACACTTTCGGGTTATATTACTGAAATCAAGCGCAGATTTTGCCTTGACGGTTCGATCTAAGCTCATGAATTCGATAGCCCTTGAAGAGTTCGGGTTCTTGTTCTCTCTGTTCTGTTGAGAATCAGCCGAATTTCGCGGAGAGACTCCGGGGTCGGAAATTGTCATCTCGGAATCCTTCTTCTCAGAAAACCCATAAACCTGATTCCACTCTATCTCACTAGAGTTCACAAAATCATTCTTCCACCTCTTGTGCCCTAGCTTTTCCCTAGTAGTAGCACCTTGAGAAAACCCACATGCAAATGCTGCAGAAACATCTCCTATTTCCCCTAACCTAACATTTGGACGCCTCTGTCTCTTTGTATTCATGCTTACAACCAACATTATACACAAACCCTAGAATTCAAAATGCCTGAAAATAACCCCAAATCCAGAAATCAATTTTACAACCCAAAATCACATATAAAGCCCAGAAATTGAAAAAATAATAATAATAATAATAATAAAAAAAACCCAGATACCAAAAACATTCAAAGTAATTATAAAGCTCAACCAAAGTTCATATTTTTTGAAGAAAAATCTTAAATTTAAGAAATTTATACCACAGAACATTCCTAAGAGAAACAAGAGTCTTATCACAAATTATCCAAAAAATCCCAGAAACAGGTAAGAAATAGAGAGAAAAACAGAACACAAGAAAATAAATGAATACCTGGTCAGAGGACAACAGTTCCATCAAAGTTTGAAGTCGAAATGGGCTTTTTTTCCTTCAAAAAATCAAAAAAACTAAACAGGACATGGAAAACGGTACACTAATTTGGTCTGACGTTGGAACGAGTGGAAGAAAACACTTTTTGGGAGACTTTTTTTTTTTCCCTCTTTTTTTTTTTTCGCTATTTGTCTGTGACTACCGAGCAAGCAACAACTACAAATGAGAGTAATCGGATTATTTCAAGGACGGTGACAACCTTCAAGCCGAGTTGGGGAGTCCAATGTGTATATATAGGAAAGTTTACCCTTCTCATGAAGGACCGGAGGAGAAAATATTGTGTGCTTGTTCTGCATTTGAAGAACTCTGTTTACTAAGATTTTTACATGATTTGTGGTGGAGATGAAAATGATCTATCAACTTTCTCATCGTGCGATATAAAAAGGGTTATAAATATCATTTAATATGGTCTTGGGTGCAGAGGATTAGAGCTCAAGGAGACAGTGGGCTCAAGTTCTAAGAAGTTTCTTTTGCCTTTAATTGTTTTGCAAATTAAAAAAATGGAACCAGGAAAGAAGATTCGTGAACCAACTAGGAACTAGGTTTTTTTATTATTTTTTTATTTTATTTTAATAACTAGGTTTCTTTTTCTTTAAAAAAAAAAAAGTAATTTTAAATCGGGAAAATCTAAAAAGTACCCCTTCAGTTTTGATTAAATACAATGTTTGTTCATGATTTTTGATAATTTAAAAAATACCACTTGAATTTTTGAACTATCCCAAAATTATTCCTAAGTTTTCGGAAAGAGTTCAAAATTAGCCATTTAACTGATCAAATTGCTAAAACCATTGTAAAAGTCCTTAATAATCAATAGTTGAGTATTATAATCACTATTAGTAAAATAGTAATCAAATTCCTAGAAAATAAATTAATAAAATAAGTTCATTAAAAAAAAAACTCTACATGTATTTGCTTAAAAAAAAGCTTAATATATGTAACTTTATGAACAGTTTAGCTATCCCAAAAAAGAACAACCAAACAACACCTTGTCGACAACCATGCTAAATTCCCCCTCTCGTTTGCACACACCTGGTTGGATTAGTTCTACTTTTACCAAAGAGGTGATCTGGCAACTAATTAATGTGACATAAAGAGAGATTAAATTTTTATTTAAAACTTTACTTTTTTTCTTCAATCATTTGGTGCTGTTTTTTTTTTTTTTTTTTTTTTTTTTTTTTTTTTTTTTTTGAAATAGTAATTAGATATTAGCTGCTCAGGATGTTTTAGGTATTTCAAAAACTTTAATTGATTAGAGGGCTTTCTAAAATTTAGGTTATTTCGGGATTGTTTAAAAAAAGTTGGTATACTTTTTGGACTAAAAAATTAGGGAAAAAAAAAACGCAGTATTTAACAAAAACTCATAGGGTACATTTTTGGATATTCCCATTTCAAATTTGGCCTATGAAAACCAGTGATTATCTTAAGTGGTCTTTATAAACTCAAAAATGAAACAAAACTCCTCCATTACTTATAACAAATTTCAAATTTTTGTATATGCATCGTTGAAATGATAATTTTTTAGGGATTCTCGTCTAGAGTCCTCCGGAATAATGTTAAAAAACTGTCCTTTATCAAGTAATTACGTGATAAAAACTGTTAAACATTGGTGTTTCAATAAAGAAAGTACCAAAGTCACAACTAATTATAAGATCAAAAAGGATTTATGTGTTATTTTTAATTGTAGGGGGTAAAGTGAGATAATTTCTGTTTTTAGGAGCCAAATGTAAAACTAAAAAATAGGCTTCAGGCTTGCTCTTTTTTTTTCTTTTTTAAATTTTTTATTTTTGACATAATACTAAAAGGAAAAGAAAAGGAGAGAGAGAGAGAATGACGTGGGCCTACTAGAATGTGGATATGCTCAAATCTGCGCTGGAAGTTCTGCAGACCACTTGTTTTAAGTTAATAGGTTATAGGTTCTAAAACCGGGGAAACACCCTCCCCGTGTACTGAAGATATATTTGTTTAAAATTGGTCCATACTTATCCACACATCATGTTATTTTAATGCACTTTTTCATTATTTTTCTCAAATTAAAGTGGACAAATTCAAAATGTGGACCTTAACAATATAAATATGCATACTTATTTAAACCAAAATATATATATATATATATTAAGTACGAATATAAATTTACCACTAGGTTAACATGTGAACTAATTACTTATGCAAGCAAATGAAAGTTGTCGAAAACAACGTGACTTTTAGAATTACCAACACTTCATGAATGCATTGAGGTACTTTTATTTTTAGTCAAGTTTTTCAGTTCGTATTAAAAAAAAAAAAAGTTTTAAATTGGTTCATGCATGTAGAATTAATATGCAGAAATCTATATTAAGATCCCTTGTAATTACATATTATTTGTTGTTTCAATAATGATTTCTATTTGTTTATCTCGTTGGGACTAACTCAACAGATGAGAATGAAAATTCATGATCTTAACTTGAGAGTCTGTTTTAACCCCATATTGTAAATAATAATAATAATAATAATAATAATAATAATCTCCATCCATTTGTGATTTGTATGTTGTTGAGCTAGTGCAATTATCTTACCATTTTCCAGTTGTCTTGTTTTGTACAGTTAAAACAAGTCAAAAAATCGAAATGAAGTATAGTTTTTATAATATAATTTAAGATTGAATAGCACCTTCCTAAATTCAAACTTCATGTATCCTACTCCATGCCATTTGATCTAGTTATTATTGATTTATGTGCTCTACATTGTCTCTAATAAGTTTGAGGAAAAAAAAAAAAAAAAAAGAGATTTTTGCTATCTTTCTTTTGCGATTTACTTTCGCACAAAGGAAAAAATTGTGAAAACAATCACTTAAATAGAATATTTATGTTTTTTATCATCTCTTAATACTTGTTTGGATTTTGCGTGAAGCACTCTAAGGAGAATTAATGCATTAGCATTGAGGTCATATTAAAGAAATTTGTATGAGAATTTAGTAAGCTCCGGCGAATACATAAATAGATTACTTAACTACAACACATGAAGTTATGCATGCTTATGCATGATATATATATATATATATATATATATATGATGAAGTTATGCATGTTTTTGCATGATATATATATATATATATATATATATCTGTTTAAATAATAATAGTTGAACTAAATAATTTGAAATACTGTTAATATCATAATTCGAATTCCAACCTTTTTGACAAAAAATCTATGAGCTCACACTTTGTCTACCTCGATTTTATAGTTAGTTTTTTTTTTTTTTTTTTTTTTAAAACAAAAACTATTGAAGGTAATCTTAGTATTTTAAACATTTGACTTCTTACAAATGTTAAAAAAAAAAAAAAAAAAAAAAAAAAAAAAAAAAAAACCTCTTTTAAAACATAAGGATACTCTTGACATGTAAAAAAAATGCGATGTTAAAAAAAAAAAATTCATAACATTGTAGTTGTACTTTTGATATTGTTCTCTTTTAACTGCAATGTTAATCATAAATTAATCACTTTTTTTTTTATATAAGAAATTGTAAATAAATCACTTAAGTCTGAAGAAGTTGAATTGTATTTAAAAAAAAGAAAAGATAAGATGATTATAAAAAAATAAAAGATTTAAAACGAGGATCATTAGTTTCTTTTTTTAGTGTCTTCTTATGAAAACGGAAGGATAAACAATCAAATTTCTATCAATATAATTATATGGCCAATTCTTTGGTCCTGTGTTCGTTTTTCAGGGACCAGATCTCCCCAATGCATTAACCAAAATTTGTTTGGTGGAATTGGTGATTGAGGCTTGAAAGTTAATTTAAATGTGTGGGTTGGAGCAATTTCAGATAAAATCTAACAGTAATATCACAATTGACTTCACCTAAAATTGTAAAGTTCGAATCACTCAACTCCCTAGTTCCCAAAAAATAAAAATAAAAAAGTGTGGGTTGAAGGTTAGATTGTGTATAATTAAAATTTATCTCTCTAGGATTGAAAGATATGATAGTAAATTCAACTAATAAAAACATAAAATAATTTATCACCATGCCATAATATAATAATCACAATATATGTGATAGGGTACGTTAGATTTGATGGAGTGGAATAGGATAAAGAATAGAAATGCAACAGAATAGGAATACTAATTACAATATTTTGGTGAACATTTAAGTTAATATTGGAATCACAATTACTACGTTTAGTTAGTTATTTGAATGAAATAATAATTATTTTGACAAAAATATACATCCAACCACTAATAATTAATGTTTTAGGATAATGGAAGGGTATTTATAGGGAGAGAGATTTTTAATAAATTATGCATTTGGTGTTAAAGGTTTGGATTGTAAAATTTGAGTTTGGATTAATTGTGCGTTTATCTAGGTATTTGAATTGCTTGAGTTAAAAAGTGTAAAAACTTGAAATATATTCGGGAAAAAAAAATATTAATATGGAGCTTGTTTTGTTCGTATCGAAATTCTATGCAATTAAAAAAAAATCATCTCATTTGGACTTTTAAAGTTTGAGTTACAAAACTGTGTGAATAATAAAGTTGAAGGAAAAAGACAAAAATTGAATTGTAGAAGTAAGGTTTGGATTGGAGATCCAAACACATGCTCAATAGTGACTATTGAATCATTTTGGTGATATAGCAATTCCCATAGCTATTCTTAAATTTTCTTTTTTTGAACTAAACATATGAAAAACTTTTTTATAGTTTCTCATTCCATTTCAATGATCATTCCATCAAACTAAATATAGGATAAAGAGTTGAACGTATTTAGAATGATATCTCAAATATTTCAATGTTGTTTAACAAAATTGATGTCGTAAGGATGTTGTCGCAACACCAAAATCTCTTAAGCAAACTCGTCGGAAACTTAAATTAGCATATGTTTGGGGAACAATTGGAGTTGAAAAAAATTTGATTGGAATTGAGTTGAATTAAGTTGTGCATGAGGGGTGTTTGGCTGATTAGAGTTAAAAAGTGTAAAAACTTGAATTGTGTTCGGCAAAAAAATCAATATGGAGCTTGTTTCGTTTGTCTCAAAACTCTATGTAATTAAAAAAAATAAATCATCTCATTTGAACTTGTATATGCAAAGTTATTGATCGCATGCATTTGGTGCTAAGGTTTGGATTCTCCATCTTGGCCACCACCGGCGTGCCCCCATGGCTCTCCTTTGCCCACCAATCAAATGACGGTAGCATCATATTGCTAGATCTCACAACCAAAACTTATTGAATAGTGGATGATTTGTTGAGGTCAAGAAAGTCGAGAGAAAACTTATTCGCTATATCCCATCGTCTTTGAAAGAACGTGGGTTTTCCCATGGATGTCTCTGTGGCTTTTGGGGTATAAAATTGCCATCCATCCTTTTAAACTAAGATTAGTTATCACTTATTAAGGATTGTAAAATTGATGTTCTTTTGACAGTATGTTTTATTTATTTCTTATATCACAAGAGGCTTACTAAACTATCATTTTTTTAAAATGATGAGAAAAAGCAACTGACATCACAGTGATTAAATACATTTCAATTAAGCTGGCACCCTCTAAACCACTTATCTTTTATCATACTCCTCACTCTAATTTATTAAAAATGAAAAATAAAAAGAGAAGATTCTTACAAAAGCAAACCAAATTTGCATGCATGCAAGAAGATGAAATATATAAAGACAAACACATCAAGAATTAGAGAAACATTTCACAAAGAAAGCAATTGGGTATTCAAGAATTAGAGAAACATTTCACAAAGAAAACAATTGGGTATTTTTTTTTTTGGAGCTTGAAGCAGCTAAACATTCTACTTTCCCAATATAATATGTAAATATGTGAGTTTAGGCAATGAAGAAAGTCTTAGTATGCTATTTTATTTTATAAAGGTTTAAATTAGGCTGTCATTTTGTGAAAATTATATATTACTAGGAAATAAATGGTTCTTCTTAGTATTGAATAGTAGATATCAGAGCTACAAAAGATGGATGTGTAAGAAAGATTATAATATGTCTCTCATATGACAAAGATCAAAAGACACAATAGGTGTGCGGCCGCACAATTTGTGCTGATATGAGAATTTCAAATTTATCTTTTAAGTTATTTCAAACTGTTGTATTTGTTGGTTGTATATTTTCAGACAAAATTGAATTGTTATCAATAATTGATATATCAATTATGATAATTGAATAGATACTAAAAGATATGTCTTTGCAATGAAGAGGCACTTTTTGGAAAAGATTATATGGATTACCATGGTTGTAACGGTTCATGAAAAGACACATTTGTGCTTTTAAAAGCTCCAAAAATTTATAGATTTCATATCTTGTTCTAGAATACAATACTATTGCTAGATATTGTGTTCAATGGTTTGTTATATCTTGGGGGTAATTTGCCGTTAAACTCTTTAGCGAACTTTGTAGTAAGGGCAAATAGAACCTTAAATGAAAGTATTCTCAAGACGCCTCATCTTTGTTTCAGTTTTCTTTGCCTCCACTGTTCTTGTTCTCTATCATTCTCCAATAATTTTTAAGGTTTTATTCTACTGCAATGGAGGTTGAAAGGAATTTGACTTCTTTTATCAATCCAAATGTCAAACTTAATCGTTTTGATGGCACTAACTTCACTCGCTGGAAAGGAAAATTGTTCTTCCTATTCACCATCCTCAAGATTGCCTATGTTCTTGATCCGAAGTTGGAGCCACTTTTGGAACCAAAGGAGGACGATTCTGACGTAGTGAAGGTTGCAAGGAAGAAGCGTAAAGATGATGCAGTGATGTGCCGGGATCACATTCTTAACACACTTTCCGATAGGCTCTATGATCTCTACAATTCAATGGAATCTCTACGGAGAAAGAAGGTACGGACAAATTCCTCATTTTGAAATATCTTGAGTTTGTCATGATTGATACCAAGTCCATCATTGATCAAATACATGAATTGCAAGTCATTGTTACTAAGCTTCAAGAATTGAAAGTAGAAATTTCTGAATCATCTATTATTTCTAAATTTCCCCAAAGTTGGAATGGTTATAGAAAGAAATTCCTTCACATGAGAGATGACATAACTTTGGAGGAATTACAAAAACACTTGAAGATCAAAGAAGAGACTAAGTCTTGTGATCCCAAGAACAAGATTGTGGATTCCTCTAAAGTTCATGTCACTAAAACAAGTACGTTTCAAAAGAACTTCAAAGTCAACAATGACAAGAAGTCTAGCAATGACCACAAGAAGTTTTCCGAAAAATGCTTCTTTTGTGGAAAGAAAGGCCATCGCCAAGATGACTGCAGAAACAAGAATAAAACGGAAGAAGTTAACATCTACAAAGCCAATGTCGTTGAAGACAAAATAAAATAAATATGTGCTATGGTCTTAGAGATGGAAATTGGTATAATTACCAAAACCAACATGGTAACAACAAAGTCCTGCGATTGGTGGCTCGATTCCAGTGCCATCATTCATGTTTGTAATGACAAGAAATTGTTCTCATCATATCAAGTGGAAAAGGAATGACAAACAGTTCTCTTGGGGAATCATAATACAGCGGTGGTTGTCGAGAAAGGAATGGTAGATATTAACTTTTCTTTCGGAAGAAAATGACTTTGAACAATGCCATCCATGTTCCCGATATTAGAAAGAATCTTGTATCCGCCAGTCTTATGTGTAAGGGTGGGCTTAAGATTGTACTTGAGGGCAACACATGTATTGTATATAAGAATGAGGCTTTTGTGGGGAAAAAAATGTTATTATTGTGAGGGCATGTACAAACTAAATATTATTGATAATAAATATATGAGTTATGTTTATATTGTTAACTCTTTTGATGTTTGGTATACTCGATTAGTACACTTAAATTTTAGATCTTTGAAATACATGTCTAAACATGGTTTGATTAATTGCAAAGATTTAAAATATGATAAAGTGTGTGATTTGTATTCAAGCAAAAATGACTAAGAAACATTTTCCTAAAGCCAAACGAAATACTCAAATATTGGATATAATTCATACCGATATTTGTGAGTATAATGGTATTTTAACTAGATGAGGGAAAATATACTTTATCATTTTTAACGATGATTATTCTAAACATACTTATATATACTTAATTAGAATAAAAGATGAAGTCTTTGATAAGTTTAAACTTTTAAAGGCTGAAGTTGAGAGCCAAAAAGACAAAAAAGATCAAAATAGTTCGAAGTGATAGAGGTGGTGAATATTTTTCAAATGAGTTTGATACCTTCTGTGAAGAGAATGGTATTATTATTCACCAAAAGTCAACCCCGTTTACTCCTTAACAAAATGGTTTGGCTGAAAGAAAGAATAAGATTTTTATGGATATGATTAACTCTATGCTTCTTAGTGCTAAATTGTCAAATAATTTATGAGAATAAGCTTTACTTACTACATGTCATGTTCATAATATGATAACTTCTATGAAAACACATGTTTCTCTATATGAAATATACAAATAAAGAAAATCAAACTTGATGTATCTAAGGGCGTGGGGCTGTTTAGCCTTCTATAGAGTATATGACTCTAAATCATCAAAGTTAGGTACAAGAGGAATTAAAAGTGTTTTTGTAGGATATGCTGAAAATTCCAAGGCATATAAATTATTTAATATAGATTCTAATGTAATTGTGAAATCAAGAGATGTTAGATATATAAAAAATAAATTTAGTCTTGATTTTGCCATTGAATTAGAATATAATATTGATTAATCACGTGACTTTCCTCCTGATAGCTCCATTTATAACAAAAGAAAAGAGTCTATGATATCTTTCGAACTAAAGAAAAGTCAACGTAAAAGAAAAGAGAAAAGTTTAACACCAAATTTTATTTTATCTCAAGCTTTAGCCTTCTAGGATAAAGGAGACAAAATAGTATACTAAATAAAATACTATTGTTGCTAAATATTGAAGAAGATCCTAAAACAGTTAATAAAGCCATATCATCTAGAGATGCTTCCTTCTGGAGAGAGGCTATAAATGATGAAATGGATTCAATTATGTCTAATCAAACATGAGATTTGGTTGATCTCCTTCCGGGATCAAAACCGATAAGCAACAAATGAGTGTTTAGAAGAAAATACAATACCGATGGATCTATACAAATTTTCATTGCTAGATTGGTAGCCAAGGGTTTTAAACAAAAACATGTTATAGACTACTTTGATACATATGCTCTGATAGCTAGACTAACATCTATTAGAACGCTATTTGCAATTGCTTCAATAAACAATTTGCATGTGCACCAAATGGATGTAAAGATAACTTTTCTAAATGGTGATCAAGATGAAGAAATCTATATGGAACAACCCGAGGGGTTTGTATTGCCTGGAAATGAAATTAATGTTTGCAAGTTAGTCAAGTCGCTTTATGGATCAAAGCAAGCACCAAAATTGTGGAATGAGAAATTTTATTCGGTAATTTTGTCTCATGGTTTTAAGCATAATAATGCTGATAATTATATATATTCTAAATTTACAAAAGATTTTGGTGTAATTTTATGTTTGTATGGTTATGATTTACTTATCTTTGAACAAATATACAAAGAGTAAATGATACTAAGAAGAATCTAACTTCACATTTTAAGATGACAAATCTTGGTGAGGTAGATACTATATTGGGTATAAAGGTTAAAAAGCATAGTGGGGGTTATTTGTTGTGTCAATCTCATTATATTAAGAAAGTGCTTCTTAAATTCAATCATTTGAAATTTAAAGAAGTTAATACTCCATATGATTCTAGTATTAAATTATTAGAAAATTCAGGTTGAACGGTAGCACAGTTAGAGTATGATAGTGCGATTGGTAGCTTGATGTATGCTATGTATTGTACAAGGCCATACATAGCATTTGCGGTATACAAAATGTCAAGGTTTATGAGTAACACAAGTATTGAGCATTAGAATGCTATTGGAATGATACTTGATTATCTTAAAAGAACCATTAATATGAGTTTGTTTTACAATGATTATCCAACAATACTTGAAGGGTACTCTTATGCGAGTTGGATAACTTGTGCAAGTAGTAACAAATCCATATCGGGATGGATATTCACTGTTAGTGGAAGGGTTGTATCTTGGGCATTCAAGAAATATACTTGCATAACTTACTCAACAATGGAGTCTGAGTTTATAGCACTAACAGCGGTAGGCAAAGAATTAGAATGACTTAGAATTCTATTATTTGATATTGAGTTGTGGCCACAACTAATGTCATATATTTATTTGTACTGTGATAGTGAAGCTACAATGTCTAGAGCTTATAATAAAGTGTGGAATGGAAAGTCTAGATATATTAGTTTGAGACATGAATATGTGAAACAATTAATAACAGATGTTGTTTACGTTAGGACAAACAAGAACCTAACGGATCCTTTGACAAAAGGTTTTCCGAGAGACTTAGTTAATGAAATATTTAGTGGAATGGACTAAAACCTTTTTTTAAAAGAGTCACTGGTGATGGTAACCCAACTATGTAATAGTTGTACTGCTATTCCATAGTTAAATAGGTAAGAACAAGTCGTTATTATGTGACCGGTAAGCATCGAAAATTTTATTAGTCCCTTCCAGGATGTTTGGTGCAAGTAGCTACGTAGTTGATGGTAAGTGCATACTCTTAATGAAGTTCAAATCTCAAAGTAGCTAGAGACATGATCTGAAACTTTACCTAAGTAAACATAAGAAATGGTGCCGTTTCTAATAAGAACATTGTTTAGTCTTGTAAATGTTCATGAATCCAGGATAGGGCACAAGGCTGTAATAGTGCTAAATAATTAGAACATATTTTGAAATCTGGAATAGTTCATATGTGATATGTTTTCGGTATTTACTTAAGAGACAAAGTTTTACGCTAAGCACACTATTGTCTTGTGAATACTTTGAAGTATTTTCACTAATTGAAGGTTAAAATCGAAATATACTCTATTGTATGTATGAGTTTATTGTTGTTGATTCTGAAAGAAATATTACAATCTAGTGGGGAATTGTAAGAGAGATTGTAATATGTCTCTCATATGACATAAGATCAAAAGACACAATAAGGTCGAGAGGGTCGAAAGGGCTGTGAAGGTCAAGAGAGCTGCGTGGCCGCGCCACACAGGCTCGCTCTCCCTACAGCCTGCTCAACTGACCGAAAGGGCAGTGCGGCCATGCCACACAGGCACTCGGGCACGCTCCTTGCAGCCCTCCTAGTGGGCCGAGAGGGCCGCACGGCCACACAATTTGTGCTAATATGGAAAGTTCATATTTGTCTTTTGAGTTATGTCGAACCATTGTTCTATTGGTTGTATATTTTCATACAAAACTGAATTATTATCAATAACTAACGTATTAATTATGATAATTAAATAGATACTAATAGATAAGTCTTTGCAATGAAGAGGTACCTCTTAGAAAATGTTACATGGATTACCATGGTTGTAACAGTTCATGAAAAGACACCTCTGTGCTTTTAAAAACTCCAGAAATTTACAGATTTCATATCTTGTTCTGGAATACAATATTATTGCTAGATATTGTGTTTAAGGGTTTATTGTATCTTAGGAGTAATTTGTTGTTAAACTCTTTAGCAAACGATATAGTGAGGGCAAATAAAACCTTGGAAGAAAGTATTCTCAATACACCTCAAACCTATTTTTCTTTTCAGTTTTCTTTGCTTCTGTTGTTCTTGTTCTCATTCTCTAATAGGATGTTACACAATGACTCCAAAAAAATCTTTTTGCATGAATCATAGCATGAATGACACCTATTAATTATGCCTCAAAAGCATTAAGAATCCCAAGAGAACAAGTGAAAACAACCTTTAACAAATTCTCGATGGGGTTCTAAAAATTCCACCACAACCAGCAGGCGTAGGAGCGTCATTGACTGCGCTATCAGTATTAATTTTGATCTAATTCAGAGTATGAGGAATCCAATTAACTTGAATAATCTTTGGAGCCTTTAAAACTCCACCTTTCAGCTTGAATCTTCTAAGAATGGTTTAGTCAAACACAAAGTGAGACATGTAAGCATCATTTAAGAAATCTGATTCTTGGACAATAGAATAAATCATTTAGTAAACTATCATCATTTGTAAGTAAACATTGGATTGGTTTTTTTGCTCATACATTCCCTACATGTCACGTGACAGTCACGTAATAGTTAACATCATCGTCATTCCATAAAGGCGAAGCGCGTGCCATATAATTAGTTTTGAATTTTAAAAAGAATTGAAAATTACTAAGAAACAACGGTGATATTCAACATCACACTAATAAAAAAATGAACTCCACTAATGAATATCATATTATGAACTAATTCTCTATTAGTTTATGATATTAAACATTATTGATATTCTCTAATATTATTAAAAAAAATTACCACGTGGCGTTGAATAACAGCATTGACTGGTCAATTAATCAACCAATCATCTTCATCAACAGTACGAGGAGAAGAAGAGAGAGGGTAGTACTGAAACAAAGCTATATTAACTAACGACGAAGTCAGTCTCAGCCCCAAATCCCCAAACAAACAAACAAACAAATGGACTTCTGGCACAAAGCCCGAAGCTTCGCCGAGGAAGCCACCAAGCGCTCTCAGGAACTTGCCAAGGACGCCGCCCGGCGGTCACAAGAGCTCGCCGCCGCCGGCGCTCCCAAGCTCTCCGACATAGTCTCCGAGGCCTCCAAGCGTGCCGACCAATTCCGCTCCGAAGCCCTCAAGCGAACCGAAGACCTCAAGCTCTTCGCCTCCGCCATCGCCGCGCCAGCCCCGGCGGAGACTCCGCCGCTCGACGACGATCTGCAGGCCTTCGGAGTCACCGAGGAGTTGAGGGAGTTCGTCCAGGGCATCACCCCCACCACCTTTAGCGATTTCCCTCTCGAAGGTACCTTTTTTCTTTCGCGGTCCCGTTTGGTTGCTGAGAAAATTTGGGGAACTGTTAGAATTCGTGTGGTTTGCTGTCAATTGAGAACGAAATGCTTGACTCGAACTGTAAATTGAGATTTTTTTTTTGGTAGTGATCATCGCCAATTTTCTTTCAAATATTCAGAAATTAAATGGTCTTGAAATTTGCATGTGAATCACTCATTGATCAAAAGACTGGCGGCAAAACATGGCATAACTCAATGCTTAGTTAGAAGCAAGGATGAAAAAATCGATACTTTGAGCGAAATTTCCGTTTCTAAGGCATTACTAATACCAAAAGATCGGTGTAGTATCTTTTTCGTGGAATCTTGAGGAAAAACTATATGTATATATTTTCGTTGAAGTTTCCATGAAATCAAGGTATCTTTATTTCCACCTATATCAGTATTTTCATCCTTGTGAAGAAGTAGATGCTAGTATTGTGGAAAGGGGAGCTATATCAACTCGGGAACAATTTGGTTTTCTGTTTTTGTCCATAGAGAGAAATTTGATACGAAGACAACGTTAGAAAGTGAAACTACCATAATCATCTTTTTTTAATTTTTGCACCGGGCGCCTAGCAAATTCAAGGTCTGCCGAAGTCGTTTTACCAAAAAAGAAAACATTATGCAAATGAGATATCTCAGTAGGTCATTTTACAAAGCACTCGTTTTTAGTACGGAAATTAACAGTGGGGATCTTCTCAAGGTGTTGCTTAAGGGAAATTGCACCATTTTTTATTTATTATTTTTAAATGGAAGTGGTTCAAGGGAAGGAACACTGCAAGACTAGGAATTTTTTCCAAACATCAGAGATAAGCAGGAGTTTGAAAAGTAGTGATTTGTTTTGTTTCTTTCTATCTGAGTTCTGTGCTTTGTTCTTATTGAACTCTGTTGGGTACAAAATATAACTTTTACCAGAAACCCTCCCCGGAGGGTGGAGGGAGGTTTACTAGCCTTTTTATTTTATTTTAATTTTTTGGGTACCAAAAAAAGGTGACTTGATGTTTCTTGTTTATGTCCAATCTCTCTTGAATCTAAAAGCTTAGTCGAATGGATTTGCAATGTGCAGATGATACGCAGTTGTATGATTTTGATACGGTCTCAAATGTTAGGCAGGATCTTTCAGAGTGGCAAGAAAAACATGCGAGTCTTGTTCTTTCAACTGTCAAGGTATCTTCTTTTCGTTCATGCTAAACAAATGGCATAAATCCAAGAAATACGATGCGATGAGGAGGACATTGACTTTCTTTCATACAAAGTGTTCTAACTATTCTATAGAGTTGTTCTGAGACAAAAGCCAAAATGGTTTTCTTTCTATCAGGGTGGGTGCGTTCTTAAAGTGAAAACCCAAACAATGAGTTGCAGGGGAGTAATAGGATAAAAGAGGTATACAGAATTAGGGTTACTGTTTGGCGTTTGGTTCTTAAATATTTTATTTGGAAGGGAATGAAATACATGGACAAAAGTTGTGTCAGAAGACTGATGTTTGTCAGTCACATTGATGAATTGATCAAATGCAGTGGTGAAACAATCACTTAGTTTCACATCACTCTAGAATTGAGGCCTTGTTTTGCATTCATTTTATTAATAAAAAGCTCATTGACAGTAACAATGCTGAATAACTGCTTTTTTCATTTCTTGCAGGAAATTTCCAAATTAAGGTACGAGTTGTGTCCACGTGTTATGAAAGAAAGGAAGTTCTGGAGGATATATTTCATCCTAGTGAACAATCATGTGGCACCGTGAGTAACTTTTCTTCTAGGTTATGCCTTCATTCTGCAACTTAATTATACGTTTTCACTGGTTTTGCAGTTGTCCCTTTGAGCTAGAGGCCTTAAAAATTGAACCCTGCCACATGACTAATCTACATATATTGCTATATCTGTAGTAGATATGTGGTAAAAACATGATCTCCGTATTGGATTGTGTATTTTGAAACTTTGTTTCTGATTTAAGTTCTGTAATGTATGTGTATGTTTTTATTCAAATCTATAATAACCTATTTGCAAAGCATATATAAAATTAAAGATACCCGAGTAGCTTTTATGCTTATGTAAAACGCAGTATAAGTAGATATATACACTAATATTAATGCATCTACCTAATGTTCGGAAATGATAAAAGTTTTGAAGCTACTCGTGTTCAAATTTTGCAATCGTCTGTGAGTAAGTATAGATGATACCTTTGATAAACTGCTTTCAAAGGTTGTGATTCACTACTTTCTTGGTACATTTGTTTAACTTTTTGTGCCGCTCCTTTAGCTATGAGAAGAAATACCGGGAGGCTGTTGAGTCAAAATCAGCTGAGCAAATAAAAGATGAGAGAGTACAGGAGGGACCCACGAAGGTTGAAACAACTTCCAAAGTAGAAGTCAAGGAAGCAAACCCGCAAAGTACAACTTCAACCTCGTCATCTACCGAGCAAGACTTGGATGTCTTTCTCCTGGGAGAGGCTGGAGATAGTGATGATGATGATGGTCCAGGTGCGTATATACTTGTTAACTTTGTAGTTGCGGCTGTTCTGAAAAATGGTTGCTACATCTTTAGTCCCGAGTTATTTTACCCCCATTGAAGTAAATTGTCTCCTATGATCAGATTTTTCACTGCTTACATATGTAATGATGACAACTTTATTCTACTGATAGTAGATTACTATGACTAGAGCACTAACTGTGATAAAACAGTGGATCATTTAGGTTTAGCCACGCTACAACCATACTAGTTTTGGCTAAAATTTAGTAGTTATTTTTGCATTGTTTTCGTTACGTAGTTAGTCTGAGTAACTTTTATTTGAAAGAACAAATTATTATTAAAAATGGTATTCGCTCTTCACAAAGAGGAATTAGGCCTCAAAAACATCCTTGTCTTCTCAAAGGAGGGTAAATATCTAAATTCTGTTATCCTTAGTTAAGGAGTGAATTACTTTCTCTGTTTGCTATTTCCACTGCCTTTGTTTTTATCATCTCTAGTAGGTTTCAAATATATGTTGTCTATAGAAACTGATGCGTCATAAGATTTTACGAACTTCATATATTCTGATTGTCTTTCTTGTGTTTCAGTTGATCACAATGGTGGCGACTTTGATGATGATTTTGACAAAATGCTGGAAGGCTTGGTAAGCAGAAATCTCTTATTATGTTCATGTTTAAAATTTTCAATTTTTCTGGTGACGGGTGATTATGAATCTTTTATACTTGCCATTCATAAGTAATTTAGTCGCAGTGTAATAGATTTCCTAATAAACCAATACACAGCCGATCACCGACCATATCTAGCCAATTAAAGTCCACTGTCATTGATGTCATTAACTACAGTTACTTAAATCAACTATGGGACTCCACTTGACTGTTACTCTATCACAATATGAGTGCATTTGAATTTGGTTTAAATTAGTATATGTTTGTTAATGGAAATATGGCGTGTCTTCGAACATGCATACGATTTTATATCTTGTACTAGCATTAAAAGGATATAGGACATTTCAAGCGCTTGCAGGTGTATTCCTACGACTAAATTCTGGTAAATTCAAAACTACATTTTGAATAAGTAAGAATCGCGTGGATGTCGGATACCTAGTTAGTAGTTGCTGCTGAATTTGAGCAGTCCATTCATTGACATCGTTTTGAAACTCCTTTGAACCTCAGGATGATGACAAGGATGACTTGTAGGAAGACTTCAGAAGTCGTCGGAAAGCTTTCATTTACCAATTTGACGATCGGAAAGCTTTGGTATATCCAGATCACATCTTGTTTCTTTGCCTCTTCATTTTCTGCTATGGTGTGCATAATCTTCTCTCTTTTGCCCTTTTAATTTTATTCGTTCTTTTTCCTTGGTGGGCTATGTACTATTCTCTGTAAAAATTAAAGTAGTGTTCTTTTTTAGTCAGCTACTTCTCACGTATATGTGTAGTATCCTTTCTCTTTTCTATTCAACAACAAAAATATAGCTGGATTCTCTGAGTTTCCATGATTAAATTACATTAAAAAAAAAATAAATAAAAGAAAAGAAGAAGAAGAAGAAGAAAAACTAGAAACTTACTCTGTTTTATTAACTTATTTGGCAGCAGAGTTTAATTGCTTGTATTGTGTCTGTTTGCGTTACTTTCTATAAACTGTTTTTAGTTTTCTGAGTCCATAAACTCTTGTAAGCTACATTTATAAACTATAGATGTAGCTCTTGTAAGCTACATCTAGAGTGTTTACTTGAACTTTTAGACAAGTATTGATCTTTTTGAAGAATTTCCTGTCAAAGCTTTAAAAATAAAAAAATAAAAAAAAGATTTCTCACGAATGTTAAAACTTTGGAAAACTTTTTAAACTTGGAATAGAGCACAAACTTAATAAGATTTGTATAGATTTTTGTGTCGCTAAGCACTTAAAAAAATATCCGCACATCAAGTAAAAGGAAAATTTTAAAGATAGGCAGTTTTTGAACAATAACTTTAAAAAAATGATTGAACTTTATTGTATTAAAAAAAAGACTAGTGACCATTAAAATGTTAATTGATTCAGCCGATCAATCAATATTTGTTTCTAATTAGTCACTTTTTGAACAGTGAAAACACATATAGATTTAAGTAAATTAGTGACCGACTCTAAACATTTTCCTAAATTTGCAAAATTCGGATATTTAAAATAAAATAAAAAGCTTAAAAAGAGATCATTTATCCACATGTTCCTAAGGTAGGTTAGGTAAGAAGGGAAGAGAACATGAAAGAGGGAGTAGTAGATCATTAAGGTGGGCAAAATGTGAAATAATAGAGATGTTATTTTCTTAATATATATATATATATATATATTTGTCATTTTCTTTAAGATGTCATTAAGATGTCATTTCTTTAAAATAAATCACAACTTCTACTAATTTTGAACTTGCCAAATTGTTAAAAGAATTGTGTGTGCGTGTGTATACTATATTTTATATATATATATATATATATATATTGGTGGTGCTGGTGGTGGTGAGTAGGCATTCAATAGGATGATTCCAATTTGATTGACTTTGTGTCCTGCAAATTTTATTGATTTATTTATGAAGAAAAGGGGGACCAACAATACAACTCCACACACTTCGTCTGAAGCAACTAAAAGATAAATAATCTATTACCTAGTACTTATTACATATATGTAAAAAAAGCCTAATGGATCTTTTGTCCCTCCCTCCCTGGTTACCACGCAACAATCACATGTTGAGTGCTAATTCATCACGTGGCTTTTTTTTTTTTTTTTTTTTTATTTTTTTATGTTTTTTGTCTATTCTCCAGGCATATAACGCAGCCTCGTCAACTAATAAGTATCGTAAGGATGAATGAACAAGTCTTTCAGTGTACCATATTTGTAATATAAGCATTGTGACATTTCTGGTCGTCATTTTCGCACAAAACCATAAGTAATACTTCTTTTTTTTTTTGGTTGGAAAAAAAACAAAAAAAAAAAAAAAAAAAAACAGAAGTAATAGTTATACACACGTAATATCATCCATGAGGTGTGAAGAGTGTACGCTAATAGAGTTGAAGATTTTTTATCAACTTAGATATGTTTCTACTCTAGTGTTAACATAAAATCAAGTGGAAAAAAGAGCAATATTGCTTGTCAGTGGTGCCGGGCACCACTCGCTACATGCTAGTTGACCCCGTTTGTATCGTTGGGCCGAATTTTTTTTTTTTTTAATTTTTTTTAATTAAATATAATATATTATTTGAGGCATTTTTGTCTTTATGTTCAATGATACATTTTTTAAAATCAACATGGTAGAAACTTAGCTACTTACCCACTATTTTTGTGCATGTAGTGGGCTTAGTATTTCCAGCAATTACCATGGATGATCCACTAATCCAGAAAGAGAGGATTATAAATAGATCAATTTTTGGAATTTTTTTTTTTTTTTTTTTCAAGAATAGAAAAAATTTCGACAGAACCTGTATTGTTGTGGGACCCAACATCAATCAAGTATGACATGTTACATGCTTTGGGCAAATAGGGGCTCACTAATAGGCAAGAGTCTTTTCTAGCAGTAAAAAAATTATAAAAAATAAATAAAAAAATTTCTCCCCCAATTCTTCTCTTAGCCAACCCTTAAAGCCTCTAAAGTCTACCTCCACGAGGGTTTGGCAGCCCTATGCAGGGGAAAAAAAAAAAAAAATTAATTACTATAACTCACAAATCATAAAAGTATGTTTCTATTGTGTCTTGCTCTTCTAAGATAAAATTTTAAATTCAACACGTTGATGCAGCTACAATATTAGCCCCAAAATACAAACCAAACATCCCATTTAGAAATATTCTTCTCATGCCTTATTCTGTGTGACATGAACCAAACTGCCATGTGGAGTGGGCTAGTAGTACTCCAATACTTGGAGATAGTTTTGTTCAAGCGTTGAAAAAATTAAAATACACATATGACTTTAATCTAGTCGACTTTTTAAAAGCTTATCCCAAAAATAATTAAACAAATAAATAAAAGAAAAAAATGGTGGGATAAAATTTAGGAACATTCCATCCAAGTTGGACCAACAATAGAAAACCCAAAAACCCAATTTCAAGTGGAGGCTGATGTTTGTTTCCATTAAGTTGACTTGAATTTTTTTTTTTTTTTTAATAAAAGATTATAAGGGTAGAGAGTGGCATATCTTAATAAGCATATGGATAAATACATATATTCGGATTATTACAATGAGATTGGTTTGAATTTAAGACTTTATTGAGAAGAATAACTATTCTTGCTACTCTAACGAGATCTCTCAATAATGAGTAGATTTTGTTTTTGTTTTTTTAATTAATTTTTTTGCTAAAATAAAATAGCTATAGAGATAGGGAGTTGGTGTATGTCCGTAAACCTACAAGAAAACTCCATTTTGACTTTGTTTAATTTAAATGGTTAGGCATTTGAGCCGTGGAGAAAACCGAAGGGAAAAAAAAATTAAGAGGAGCGTAGAATTTGAATAACTAACAATTTAACCACTAAGTCCTAATCCTTCTTTCCACAAATTTCAACATCTTTAGCACTAATCCATTTATTTCATTTGAGTTTGGTATTGATCCACTTATTATATCCGCTAATCATGATTTCATTGACATTGTCAAACATGCTTAGTGCCCTAATACGTACATTCTTGTATTAAAAAAATTTAGTTAAAAACATTCAAAAGGAATAGTATGAATTTTTTATTATTTATTTATTTATTTTTTTTTTTTTTGAAGTACCTCTATTGTATGATTTGGTCAATCCCAAATAGACGAAATAAAAAAAAAGTGCAAATAACGTAATGGACATTATACAGGGTAGGACCTTTCAAGTAAGTTATTTAATTAGGGTTATGACTTAATATTATTTGTTTGATCACAACTAAGCCAGACGGCACGGACAGTTATGTGCTTTTTGTTTAAAATATTATAGAGCCTCCAAATTCCTAAATGATTTAATTAACTAATTAAAAAAAAAATTTGTAAAACCAAATTTGAATGAAATCTCTCGCTATCTTTTGATGGAAACAAAAGGAGGTAGGATGACAAGGATATACTTTGGAATGCTTCACCACTTTGATAAAGACATCGAAACCATTTAAATCTCTAATCTATTCTCATGTCATGGAAGTGCATTACATCAATGGTAATTATAAAATACTAAATAGTAAATACCATTGGTGGGTCTCTCCGATCTCTCGTATATATATATATATATACATATACACACACACGCGCACACGCACACACACACAGATGTAGTAGAATGGATTAATGCCGCACTATTGTATATAGTATTCTTCAAGCAGACGTCTTTTATTTATTTGTTTATTATTATTTTTATGTCATTATAACTTTTTTTTTCAACTCATTTTTAAGCTATGTTCTTCTACTCTTCTTTCAAAAGCATTCATACATTTTTCCCTCTCGTCTTTGTAACGTGCGTTTTGTGGCGTTCATGTCTTAAACAATATTAATTCTAATGCGAGCTTTATATGAAAATGACCATTTTAAAGTCATTTTTTAACCAATGTCTCAAGTTTTCTTTACCTAAGAAAATAGCCATTTTTCTTCTTCTTTTTTTTTGGTAAATAGTCCACGATGATGGACTATTCTTGATAGTTATATTATTGATTGATTTAATGACCAATTGATAAAGACCTGTATCAATAAGTAATTAACTGAGAAAAATTGAAAAATGGTTTGAACAGAATTCGTAAAAGCCTTGCATGCATACTCGGATAGTAAATTTAGGTTCCCTTTGGATTATGGTTAAACCTCATTTTTCAAAGTAAAAATTTAAATTTTTGTGCGAGAAAAATATTTGAATGGTGAGTTTAAAACGGAAATCTAAACGGAAGTACTGTATCAGTAAAGAAGAAAAATGGACAGCTCCACTTAGATTATAGATATTTAAATAAAATATGTCTCGAGGATAATTATACATCGCTGGTTTTGGATATGCTGCGACCACCAATCAGTAGTTATTAAGCGAACATATGCTAAAAAGACAAACAAAAATTCCTTTTGACAATTTCTACTGCGCCCTGGTTGTCTTTGTTTCTTTCTTTCTTTCTTTTTCAATTATTGTCTTTCATTTTGTTCTTTTTGAGCAGCATATAATTTCCACATTAAAAGAGAAATTTGAAAAAAAAAAAAAAAAAAAAAAAAAAAAAACCTCTTTCTCTTAGAAATGAATAAATAAAAAACTGTTTCTTTCCTAGAGCGCCCTTCCTTGTATAGCAGCCTAAAAAGCCTTAAATAAACTGTTCCTTAAAACCTGTGTACAAAATATGTATATATTTTTTGGAACTTTAAATATGTTTTACAATATATATTTATATATATATTTTGGTACTTTAAATTCGTAAAACATATATTCTAAACTGTTCCTTAAAACCTGTGTACAATAATTTTTTTTTTGGTACTTTAAATTCGTAAAACATATATTCTACTCGTAGTTGGCATATTATAATACCATGGACATATCTTACCAGACATAAAATAAATCCAGTCATGACGTGGGATGAAATTGTCATGTTCGTGCTCACAAATACATGTAGCAATTGGAATTGGGGTTGTAAGTTTTAGTTTCAAATATCACGAAAAATTAAAAGGAATATGGATAGTAGACGATTGAATGGTGTATATTTAAATTTTGTCGTTTGTCTGTAGATATAATTATTCAATATATAATTTATACATAAAAATAAAATAAAGTATTAAAGTCATTCGAATAGGTCGATAATTTCACGAACGATTCAAATTCAACGAGACCGTAGGTCTTTCATACTTAATCTTGATACTATATAAATAGACATAGGGGCGTCTTTATTAATTACGAAAGATCATTATTTCAGTTTTTGTGTTCTTTACTTTAATTAATTCTCAGCATATGTCAGTTCAAAAAAAAAAAAACCTTCTCACATGAGAAAAACAAAGAATACTATTGAGAATTTTCTCTCTAGGTTTTTCTCTTTCAAAAAAGAGGCAAAGGTTATAATCTCATGGAATAAATCATTTATTTATAATGTCATAAGAGAAATCCTAATTGGATTACCTTTTAATTATTCGAATTAATTAACTAACTATAAATTTACCACCTCCCCTTTTGCGCCGCCTGCCACGCAAGCAAGGCCTAGGTGGCGCCATCTGCCACAAAGGAGATCATTGTTAATTACTTTTTAAATTCAAATATCTAGATACAAATATGATTTTTTTAAATGAAGTTATATTAAATTCAAATTAACAAACTTTATCTGATAAAAATTGCAGGATTTTCCCAGTAGTGTTGGCGCCAATACTAGTGTGGGTGACCACACATATCATCCAATTAAGATTTATTTAAATAATCACATTATCTAATTTATATAATTAATTTTAAATTAATTAATTATTCAAAGTGAGTGAGTATGTATTAATTTAGAATTCATCAATTCTAAATTAATCAATCCAATTAAACTCATAAAGTCCAAATAGTATTATATAGAGACGGGGAACTATAGACTTATAATTTTAACCTCCAATAAATTTAACAATTAACTGAACTCTTTAATTAACATATCAATTTTATTGATTTCAAAGTTATTCTACTAAAAACTTGAACTTGAATTCTTGAAAGTATAAGTACATATTTATTCAAAAATTTTGAATCATCCATTGATACTGTTGGGTTTTTGTATGTTGGCATTTATGACAATTTCTATTAGAAAAACCAAAAGCAATAGTTTATTAGCTATTCTTGGGTGTTGTTTGGGGTTTGAAGATATAGCTTGTTTCCAAATGGGAAAATTGCACCTTTTTTGAAGTTGACCTGGTAGATTTGACTTGGTGTATGAAGTTTCTGTTTTGGTTCAAGTCAAGGAAATTGCGTGCATCATAGTGAAGATAATCTTGGGATTTTTTTTAAGTAGTAATTTTTAATTTGGGTAGGTTTCCATATCCTATTTAAATTATAAATTCAAACTTTCCCAAGACACAAGATTCTTGCATATGGAATCAAGTAAGTTGGAAGATTTTATTCTCTGGGGTTTCTTGAAGGTTTATGTGTTTCATTAGCTGCTAGTCTGAAGGAATGTCAATTCGGATTATTGAAGCAAGTTTCCATATTTGAATTTCAAAGTATTTCCGAAGGCTGCTTATTTATTTGTCTCAAAAACAGATTGTTCGCGACGAGCTTTGAGATATATCTGAGTACTTTGAGACCTTTTGAAGCCATTGCATTCTCACATCTTTCAGGAGAAAGATTTGAAATTTTTGAAAGAAGGCATTAGCGATCGAAGCGAGTTCAACATAGCTAGCGAAGGGATCTCATAGAGTAGATTCATTGACTTGGTTCAAGATGACCGGCGGCAACAAGGAGATGAAGTCTTCAGTTTGTATAAGTTCATTAGTGCTTGTAACCGTTTGACAATTAGTAGATTATTCACCGTCTGGACGTGGTCTTGAGAAGTAAGGTAACCGAACCTCGTAAAAATTTGCTTGTGTTTATCTACTCACTTTGCTTACGGTAATTGAATTAATTTGGAAAAATTAATTAAATTTGATAAATAGTTAAAAACAGATCTTTCAAATACTATAATTACATATAAATCAAACTTCCATAAACGGTTCACAATTAGAGTTAGGTTCTATTAATCCGTTAATCTTTGTAATTGTATTTTTCTCTTAAAGTACCGTTGACTTTATAATGAATAACATATTTATAATTTAATCTGAGTTGAGCACTCTTATTGTTCAAACCTTTAATCAACACTTAAGAGAACTGTCCATCTACTTCATTATGAATGATGGATTCCATCTTGTCAAATTAACATTCCCATCTATTTACTTTGTCATGTCTCAAAGATACCAGGAGAGGGATTCGATTTGTGAATCTGTACCAAGCAAGCTGTCAAAAGTCATAATGCCATAAACAGGATTTTGTTAACAACTGAGTAGGAGTTTGTTCAAAAGACTTCTAGCACGGTGTTGGGAGCGTTATCTAGACGATTTTGTTAACAATTCAATAGGAGTTTGTTTAAAAGACTTCTAGCACGGTGTTGGGAACATTATCTAGACGTTTGTTTGGGCGCTTTCTTGCCACAGTGGTGATTGTTTGGCAGTTGTAGAAAGAGTGCGGTTTGCCCAATCTTTGTGGTTCTCAAATAAAATCGTTCGAATGGACACGTTTAATGTGGTTCTAGCCGTTCACTCCCTTATTCAAAATTCCGTGAAAGCGACGATATTTGCCATGTTTTTCATTGTGCAAATTCCTTAGTCCACTTCTTAACTAATCATGATATTTCAAGTTCTGTATCTTCAATTTGGTTGGATGTTTCCAAATTTATTCATGGAATGAAATATGTTTCTCATTATTAAAAAATTAAAAATTTTAAAATTTTAAAAAATAAAAAACAATAGACACGTATAGTGAAAATCATAAATAAAAATACAACAAGAAAGTTGTCCTTGGCGTCACGCCTCGAAACCTAGTTCCTTATAACAACATATATTAATGAAAGTCCATCCCCATTGATTTCACCAAATTTAAGAAACCAGCTATCCATATGATGATAGGAACATGTCAGTCGTAATTTTTTTAAAAAAAATTATCAATTTCTTTTAGAACTGTCCTAATAAATTTTGTAAAAAGAGGACTAATCTTTCTCTCATGAAATGACTTTTAGATTATTCAGCCAATAAAAAAAAAACTTTAAAATTAAAACAAGTTCCCTACTTTAATGCTATTATATTTCCTTTTCACTTTTATTTTCTCTCATATGACACATCGACAAAGAGAACCCCCCAACCTCCCCCCCCCCCAAAAAAAAAAAAAGATGAAGGCAAAAATTATTGGCAGTTTTATATCGTTTTCAAAACCCCTAAAAAAAAGGGGGGAAAAATTATTGGCGACCAATTGTTGTAGCCTATGGTACTTGTTGGGGTCATATTTCGTCTATCCATTTTTCAAGATTAAATTTGGGTTACCAAACGTCGAGCAGTGTCAATTTGATTGGTACATGCCCAAGGAGGGGAAAATCAATACTGGCCAAGTTCAAGGATCGCTTCCTAAACCTTCGAGTGTGAGTTCTTGACACTCGACGTTGGATTAATCGAACATTCAGTCGAGGCGGGATGTCATTCATTTTCGTAAGAACCTGTCCATTATCCGCAATCTTAGAAAGGTGGAATTATGATCCTCTTTCTTTATAAATAAGAAGGATCCTACTAGAGAAAGGGACTTCTTCTTCCTCCTCTCTTACGCCTAGACTCTGCCAAAAACCATCCTACAATATCATTAGTGTCAATCCAGTCATCTGAAAACTTTATTTCCATTTCCAAGCATTAGACACATGAGGAGACATAGTCTCGTTCCAGCGCACCTCTATACATTTCGGTGTTGTTTATTTTCAGTTCTTTTCAATTTCTTTCATAATTATAGCTTGGTTAATTGATTTGTGATTCTCAAAGACAATGATCAAGGACCATATATTTTTTTTATTATCTATTATTAATTACTTTCCTTTCCTTTGACCGTAGTTCCACATCTACAATACGTATATTATAACACATTATTAAGCTTGCATTTGGTGTACCAATTTGTAATGAAATTTTTATGTTAAAGTTAGTTGACTTTTCAAAAATTAATTATAACTTTTATTTGCTTTTCAGAAAAAGACAAAATCTGATATAAAAAGTTTAGGTTTAAATCTTGAAACCAAACGCATCCTAAAACTATGAACTAACGGTAGAAATGTTCTTAAGAAATTACAAATCAATATAAGCATAATAATAATAATAATAATAATAATAAGTTTACGGCTCAAGGTCAAAGCTATGAGGAGTACCGCCTCGGAATAAGAATAACAAGAATAGAAGAATACGACAAACTCTTTTTCCCTTAAGGTAAAATATGGAAAGAGGTTTATTATTTTATCTTTGGAGCGTTAGGCGCTTCAGGCATGACAATCTAGCTTGCTTTATTTAAAAAATACCTTTAGCTAACAAATACTCAGTTAATGTAACTTCTCAGCTAGCTGAAAATGTATAGATATGCATGTAAAGTTTTTAATGATTACTCTTTTTTTTTTTTAACCATCTATGATTATAGATAAAATTATAAAGAGTAGTATATGCTTAAATTATATTTGTTGATGTAGCATTTTTATGACTTGTTATGATAACGTAAAAACAAAAACGAAACAAAACAGGCTAACCTAAACGTTAAGTACAATTACTTTTTTTAAAAGATGGACAATTGGATATCTGGAATCAAAATCCAGACTCCATGATGGAATGGAATTTTTTTTTTCCTTTATTATTTTAATTTCCTTTTTTTTTTTTTTAACAAATTTCTATTAAAAAAAATCGCATTAACAGCGACTGCATCCATCATTAACGCATTTGGAAATTTCAAGTTTTCGTTTGTGTCTTGCGTCTGATATTTTTCCATAATGGAGTTTATCTTACAGGGAAAATATATATATATATATATATATATTTATATTTTAAATGCAAGGAAGAAATCAAATGCATAATATGAAGCAAAAAAATAATAATAATAAAATGAAAAAATAAACCGATCGGGAAATGAATCAAGACAAAATTTAAGAAATGAATCTTAGTTTCCATTTGTAAATAAAAAAAATACATAAAAAAACCATAGCAAGTTACGAACAAGTTGTCTATCCACATTATATTGAATTTTATAAATTCAATACTCATTAATTGTCATAAATATTTTTTGGTTAGTTATTCAATTCATTACAGCCATCTGATTTATATCAGACAGTTAAAATGACGATAACCACCGATGGATAAATATTTGAGTAACCATTGAAATCACTCCCTTATGAGATATATATATATATATATATGTATGTATGTATGTATGCATGCATATATAGATATGTACACATGAGAACTATAAATGTACTTGGGATGTAAAAATTGAAAAGGAATCATGGATTGCATAATTTTTTTATTATAATTTTTATGTAATGGATAGCTTTATTTTTTTTGTCTAAATATGATTGTATTTTTTTATTCACTAAAAAAGATTACAAGAGGCACGTCTAAATCAAACTAAAGATAATTTTTAACTTGTGGTGTTAGCAAAAAAGAAAAAAGCTCTTAATTTCATTTTCTTAATGTTTATAAATCAAAGTAGGTCTACGTCCAGATCAAGTTGCATGCTCATAGATGGAGTATTCATGATATGATTCGTGATTTGCATTGATTTGAAACCATATCTCTACTAATTATTTGCACGGCCAAATGCATTTCTTTCTTCTTCTTTTTTTCTTTTTTCTTTTTTCTTTTTTCCTTTATAAAATCCAAAATTATTTATTTTATTATTTTCTTTCAAAAAAGAAAAACATCTCTTATGTGTGTGTGTGTGTGTGTGTGTGTGTGTGTGGGTATGCCACATGACATTTCAACTTAGTTTAATTAATTGGGTACCCATAACTCCACATAATTTGCAAATAAAAATATATAGTTTCTAGCTTACTTCAAATTAATTACTGAAAAAAAAAAATTAAGATTGATCAATATCACAAGTGCCTACATAATTTAGCACAAAAGAAAAGTGTTTTACGTAATTGTTTCTCGGAGTATTCTAATGAATTTGTTTTCATTGCTAGGTCAATATATTGTTAATATTTAAACATGACGCCGTATTTAGAAGTTGGTTTTAGTGTTGTATTTACTAGAAAATTAAACAAAAAGAAAGTTGTGGGAAAAAGATGAATATGTACTTTGACGCATTTAAAAACAAAAAAAAAAACAAAACAAAACAAAACAAAAAACAAATGGCTACATATTGGTGGTTGATCTTGATGCCATCATAAAAGGCCAACCAAAAGCTTAGTCCCATAAATAATTACTTAAAAATTAAGATAAAAACAACTGAAATTTTCCACGTAATTTTCCTAGTTGATTACAAATACAGCTTAAGATATATATGAACCTAATAACCTCTTAATTACTTATTTTCTGCATTATTATATTAGTGTTTTTGTTCTCTACGTACGACTTTCTAATCAAATAATATGAAAACAATTTATTAAGCCAAACTTAACAAGCACGTCATGCATGAAACCTGACCTAATTAATTGTGACATCCAAAATTTTCCCTAAAAATATTAAAGATGATAATGGATTTCTTTTTGGTTAAGTAGTCAAATTAAGGGGCTAATTGATTATTTGTAGAAACGGTATAATATAGAGTTTGAAAAAGATATGTTCTTATTTTCCTAAAAAAAAAATTGTTTTAATTCTTCATTATTATTGGAAGTTATTATCTAGAAGATGAGAATACATGATATATATATATATATATATATCTCCGTGTGGAAGAGGTGAATAAGTACAATTTGTTGGTCTAATTCTTTGTTTTCTATTGTTGCTATTACTACTTCTCGTATCATTTTTAGTATAAATAAAAAGGTTTACGTTAGAATTGGATAAAAATTATTATGAAGTAAATCTTTGTCAACCATTGCAAATATGAGAATTCTTAAGACAATGTACATTTGAAATTAATCCATATTAAGGAATTTTCTAGGTTATTATTGCGCATGGATATGTTTAATGTCATTTTCGTTTACTCTTTCTTTTTAGGATTTGTTTGATCGTTGGATTATATCATGTTAATCAAGAAGAGATTTTCATTTTGAAAAATAAGGGTAGTTTCGGTTCATTAATTTAAACATAAAATTTAAAATTTTTGTGGAAAAAAAATATTAAAGAAAAAATTTTAAATCGTGGGTTTGAACCTAATTGAAAGGGACTACGAAAAATAATATTTTATGTACGATATAAAATTATAAACATATATATTGCATTTAATTATATTTATAATTAACTACAATTTATATATATATATATATATATTTATATAGATGCAAGCTTAGTCACAGACATGAATCGTGTGTTCTGATTTCAGACTTTCTAAGTGATATATCAAGGCGCTTCAATTAATTTTTTATTTGCAAGATGGATTGAAGGGTGGGAATTTCTACAAGATGATGCTTGAGACCATCCTTAACATTCATTTTCTTTTAGATGAATCAAAAGTCAAAAATGCCGCCAAGTAGATGCATCAATTAGGCTAAAAACTATGTCAAATCATGCGGCTCATATTTCAGCTACTTGATAATAAAATTAAAAAGAAAAAAAAAACGATCTAAATTGTTTTAAAAAAAAAAAGGGGTCAATGTAGGATACCTTTCTAGAAATTTTCACTACCCAATCATATTTAATGGTATCATCAAAGAAAGGTATTTTGACGACTCAAACTTTGTCTATAAAAAAAAGGGGGACGTACACATTTTTCTTCCATTACTACTCTACCACAAAAGCTATAACCTAAAGAGAACATAAACTTGTGACCTATACGTGAAAAGTAATTACCATTAAAAATGTTAATTCCTATTTAAATATATATATATATATATTTTTTTTTCTTTTGTAATGTTCATTCGTAATCACAAGTAGGCTATGATTGTTAGTGATGGACATTATGTAGGGGACAAGTATGCAATGCAAAGATGGTTGCCGTCTACCTACTTCTTTCACTCCACTTGGGTCCTCTTTTCAAGCACTTGTCAAGTATCAACTCTACACAAACACACATATAGTGCCCCTCCCCCAACCTCTACTCTTTTTAATGTTTTTTTATTTATTATTTTTAAAATTTTATTATTTATTTTTAAAACATCTCATTTAAACAAAAATATCTAATAAATAGAGAGGAAAAGTAGAGGGAAAAAAAATCATGTTGATATTTTGGTTACATAATTCATAATCCATGTGATTTCACACATAATGCTTGTAGCTATATTCACAAATAAGTATATGCTAACGAAAGATGAAGCTTCTTGTTGACATTGATATCCATCATAAATTAGCAGGGATGAGTTTTTTCTTCTTCAAATCAAACTTATATTCCTACCCACTTTGATATTACCTTCTTTAACTTGAAATAGTTTGTTAATTGCCTCAACCACTATTTTCAATTTTGGTCTAATCATGTCCACTGTGGTCTTCAAGTATTTACTATAACGATTTATAATTTCTTAAGGGGATTATTACTACGATTAGCCTCACGACATTTGTTTAATGTCATCCGTTGATAATAAAATTTTGTGCTTGATTTAGTGAAGTCACGATAAGAGTAAGAGATCCACGAGGGTTATTTTGACACGCTGATTAACCTCGTGACACTCATGGAAGGTCATCCCTCCATGATAGGCTTTTGCGTCTGTTTAAGGAAGCCATGATAAGAACAATAGACTCATGAGAGTTATTTTGACTAGTCGATTAACCCTGCAATGTTCAAGTAGATCTTCAAGCTTAGTCTATCTCATTTATTCTTCTTCACATCAAACTTATATTCATACCCACTTTGATGCTTCCTTTGTAAGTGGAACTAGTTTATTAATTGCCTCAACCACAATTTTCAATTTTGGTCTAATCAGGTGCAAATGTGCTCTTCAGGTATTTACTATAACCATTTATAATTTCTTTAGGGGACTAATTTTAATTCTGTGTTTTAAAATAAAAAAAAATAAAAAAATAAAAAAAAAGAAGAAGAAAGAGAGAGTACAAAAGAGAGGGAAAAAATAAGAATAAAAAAAAAAAATTTGAGCCCTTTAATGGAATGGACCCCACAATCTTCAAGATCTGGAGATCCAACGGTTCCCTCGCCAACAGGACATTCAACATCGCATCTCCTTTCGCAATCAAAAGTACCTTCCCAGAGCGTGTGTACACGCTCAAAATTAAAACGACTTCGTTCATTGTTTTACAGCTAGCTGTCCAATAAGGGAAGGACACGTGGTGAGAAAAAGGTCATGATTGGCGCGTGAAGAACGACGCGATTCAAGTAGCTTGGGGGGTCGAGTCAGAATCAGATTGGGAGTGGGACCCAGAAACGCAGAAGCTCGTGAGGGGAATGAAAGAGATGAGGCTCCGGAAAAGCGTCAGGTCGTCGGCAGATCGACACGTGTCCGACACGGCCATCAACGGGATCTTTCGTGCCGGTGGGGCCCTTCCCTGTGAAACGACGCCATTAAGGCCGTTTAAACGGCGCAACCGACACTTCGGATAGGGCGGTAAGTGTGCAAAGATGCACTTCAATTATCGTGAAAAAAACGTCCTCTCTTGGGCGGAGAAGAAATATTGTTCAAAATCTCTTTGACTCGTATTTTCAGATGTGACTGTTAGCCGTTTCCACTTCCCATAATTTTGTTTTTTTATAAAGTAAAATTTATTAACTCTTATTTTCACCATGTGCCTGTCAGCCCTTACCATGGCCTTTTCTTTTCCTTTTTTTTTTTTTTTTTTTAAGTAAATTATATTGACTCATTTAATTCACCATGTGCCTATTTCCCCTTATTATATATATATATATATATATTTTTTTTTTTTTCATTTTTCATTTTATTCTTTTTTAAGGAACTCTTTCTCAAATATCTTTTTTCCTAATTTTTCTTTAGCTGTTTGCTTTTTCCTTTTTTTTTTTTTTTTTTCCGCTTACCTCAGTTAAATTTGTACCTTCGCTTTGTCTGTTTTCTTTTTTTTTTTCCTTCCTCGGTTAAATTTGTACTTTCCTTTTTCACTACTTTATATATGCTTTTTTTTTTTTTTTATAAATTACTTTATGTAATGCTCAAATGCCCAGAAATGCATCATATCTCTCTCTTTCTTTCTTTCCTTTTCTTTTGCGTATGTTTTAATTTTCTTGCTTTTTTTTTTATTTATTTCACATTAACATATTTTTTTCTCCCTAATTTTTGCCTTTAGGAATATATTTCATTTTTCTTTCTCCTTTTAAGGATTTTTTTTCCCTTTTTTCTTTATCCATTTGCTTTTTTTTTTTTTTAAATTCTGCCGCAACTATATTTGTAATTTTGTAATTTTTTTCACTACTTAATGTAATGCCGAAATGTCCGGAAATGCATTATTTCTTTCACTCTTTTGTTTGCGTGTGTTTAATATTCGTGGGGTTACTTATTTATTTATTTATTTTGAACGCCCATTTATTTTTATTTTATTTTGAATGCCCCATTTTATTGTTGTGGTCCTATTGTCGTAGTTGGATATTTTGAGAAGAAATTGTCCTTTTGGATGGAGTAGTTGTTTGGTAATATCTCATTTACATGTATTTTCATTTTCCACCATGTGCTCGTGCTCCACTCCCCCCCCCCCCCCCCCCCATCTTTTTTTTTTTTTTTTTTTTTGAAGTGAGATGTTCTTTTATTTCATAGTAGGCAAATCAATACATACAATGCAGTCCAAAAATTTAGGGAGAACGTCAGTCCAAATATAAGAAATAAGACTTGAAAATAGAAATAACATTTCTAAATAAAAAATGGGTTATATCATTCCCCTTCTGATAGAAGTAGCAAATACTACAATCTCTATTACCTACACAACCATCAATAATGTCACTAATGACATTTGCCTCCATAGCAGTAGGAACTGGGTCTTGGGTTGCCCAAAGAACATTTATAACGTACGTCTCCACCTGCCAATTTGAGTAGCCACGAGCTTGAGCAAACCACACTCCTTCTTTGACCGCCAACCATTCGCCTAAGTGGGGAGAAAAATGACCAAAAATCGCTAGGCGAGGACTCTACCACTGTAATCCCGAGCAACAATTCCAATCCCAATATACTCATGAGGAAGTCTATTAGCAACCTGCTGGCCCGTGCTACAATTTCTTTAGCATTCCCCACTTTATTTTCAAAGACCAGCTTGTTTCTACTTAACCAAATCGCCCAAGCAATCATACAAAAAAATCCCAATCTCATCTTTGTTACTAACTGATTTCGGGAACAAACATAAAGAGTTGAAAGCACCTCCCGGGAAGAGACTAAGCAATTTCCAGATGGCAGTCTCCTTCCAAACCTCCCATTGCCATAGCCTTTTTTCTTTTTTTCTTTTTTTTTTTATGAGTTTTCTTTTATTCCTTTTCATTTTTCGAGAAATATACCTCCCATTTTCTTTTATAAGTTTGCTTTTTATTTTTCTTCTATCAGTTTGCTTTTTATTTTTCTTCCCTAGTTAAATTTTTACTTCTTTTTGCGGAAAAATTATAATTTTACTTTTGCATTCACTACTTTATGCAATGCTGAAATATCTGGAAATGCATCCTTTCTTTCTTGCTTTGCGTATGCTTTAATTTTCTTGGTTTTTTTTTTTTTTTTTTTTTTTGAATGCCCAAATAAATTTTTTTAGGTCACTTTCTATTGTCATAGTTCGTTATTGTGAAAAAAAGAAGGGGTCCTTTTTTGGGTGGGGAAATTATTTAGTAAAATCTCATTTACTCTTACTTCCACCATGACCCTAGCTGCTTTCCCCCCCCCCCCCCCCCCCCCCCCCCCCTCCATTTATTTCCTTATTTTTTTTTTAGGAATATCTTTCTCATTTTTCTTTTTTCTTTTTTAGGAATTCTTTTTCCTAATAAAATTTTATAGGTCACACTTTGATTTTTTTTTTATTTTTAAAAAAGTCCTTTTTTGGATGGAGAAATTATTTGATAAAATCTCATTGACTGGTATTTCAACAGTGTGTTTCTTTTAGGTAAAATAACATGTGGTATTCACTTATTTATGTAATGCCAAAAGGCCCGGAAACGCACCATTTTCTTTCTACTTTTGTTTTTTTATTCTTTAATTTTCTCCGCCCTTTTTTTTAACAAGGGCAATGGTTTTATTATTTGAATGACTCAAGTGATGTGCATTTTCATTGACTTTTTGGGTTCATATATTTTTTTACAGTGTATCATACATATACGAGCTTATAGCTAGATTTAAGTGCAAATAATGTTTTTAAAAAGGTGTTTAATTAAATTTCTACCATCTTGATTTTTTTTTTTTAAAGAGACTCAGATACGGGTAGTCAAATTTTTTTTAATCTTTTTAATGGGTACTTTTTTAAGTCGAAGAGTGATAATTTGTTGATTTTTGAGGTTAAAAAGGTTGATTTTATAAGGAGAGTTGCAAACTTGAGTTACAAAATGGCATTGCTAAAGTACTTATAACACTTATAAACTCTTCTATATATAGAAATGTTTTCGTTTTTTAGAAACATTTTTATTTAGTCTATCTTCTTTTTTTTTTTTTTTTTTGAAAGGGAAATTATCATTCAAATTAAAATTGGATAGAAACAAGAATATCAAAGATGAAATAATCTTGTGATACAAGAGACATAACCCTCGACTAAGGCTGATTCCATCAGTAAAATCTTATGAAACTCAGTGAAAATGACATATGTCGAGACCTAATGACGAGAAAATTTCTTGAATTCCTCGACAATCCTATAATCAAGTACGTACAAAGCTCTTTTAAAAAAAATCTATAATCGATGAAATATTCCAATCGATCGAGAGACAGTCACTCGCAGCATAGAGACTGCAACAACCTTCGTATAAGCGTAATACTACCGGAACCTATAGACATATACCACCAAAGAACAACTCAAGTAGAACCACACATACAAAAACAAACCGGAGGTGGGGAAACTATCTCATTTATTACAAAATTAAAACTAAAATACAAAAACAAAGCATGAATATAAAATAACATCAATTGTAAAATTCTTGCCACGTGGAACAACCACTCCGCCGCACGCCACAACTCAAAGGAAATTAATCGGCTCAATTGGAGGTAAGAGATTGCCGCACCAACTATCGAATTATCAAGGCCTCGTCGGATCCTAAACCGCCGTAATCTCGTCAGACCAGATATGGTTGAGAAACTCCTAACTAGGACTCTCCGACTCCATTCCTACCGAAATCACCGAACCGCCAATGACCTTCGCCAACCATGACGGCGGCGGAAGTCCCACACAAAGGGAAACCCTAATATATGAGAAATTTGAGAGAAAAAGGGAGAGAGAGAAAAGACACCCTTTTGAAAAATTATCAACTTTAGACTATCTTTTGGACAATAAGGCTATCATCTAAGCAAGATATAATTCAATAAATTCATATAAAAAGCCACAAAAAAATCATTTTTAAACATTGAAAAAAAAAAAAAAAACACATGATACTAATACAATAGTTGTTGGCTCTTCAAGAGACATGCTTTCTTTTATTTTTTGTTTTACTTGAATCCTCCATTAAAAAATTTCATGTAGCTATAAAGATTTCTTCAGAAAAAATTGATGAAGAACAATTTAGTGTTTACAAAACAAAACAAATGTTAATTAAATTTGTAAGCATTTTTTTTTTTATTTCTTAAAAAGTAGAACTACGGTAAAGCCTTTTTTGTATACCCTATCGATATAGCTCATTTTTAAACCATTAAAATGTAATCAAATGGCTGAGATGTTGCTTGTGTACGGTAATTATCATATACTTTACTTTACAGTTGTATTTGACTAATAAATTAAAAAATAATTAAAAAAAAAATCCAACCTCCTTCCCCGACACTGGAGACTTCCCCGATGACGGACCCCGCCAACCCCCCCTCCCCCGACACCGACCAGCCTACTCCCTCCATTTTCCTGACCCAGGTGATAGAAACCTCCCCTCCCCCCTCTCCCTCACCTTCCACCACTGATGATTTTTTAAAATTATTTTTTTATTTTTAATTTATTAGTCAAATATTACTGTAAGGTAAAGTGTATGATAATTATTGTATATAAGTAATATCTCGGCCGTTTGATTACATCTGAAAGGTTTAAAAATGAGCTTTATCAATAGGATATATAAAAGGGGTTTCATCGTAGTTTTTCCCGTTAATTAAATTTGTAAGCATTTTTTTTTTCATTTCTTTAAAAGTTATTATTTCCATATATAGTTAATGTGGTTGTATATCTTTGTTTAAACTATTTTATAAAATTAAATATTTATTTATAGTTCTAAGGATATGAACATTCTTAATGAATTTAAGGTAATTTTATTATAGGGTAAAAATGAAATAAAAAACTTTAATGATTTTGTGAATAATGTATTTATTAATATTGTGTGTAAATAAAATCTCCCTAAAAAAAATCAAAGAAAAGGAATAGCAACATCCAAAATAGATGTAAATTCCAAAATAGAACTCGAAAATAAACTTTTTTGCGGCATTTTATTTGGCCTTTTACTAATTTATCACCAACGGGGAAAAAGTAACAGTCCCAATTTAACGCGATATATTGTCGGTGTATCGTCGGCAGTTCAAATGTCTCGGATCAAATAAAACGGCGACTTCGGAGCTTACCAACCACCTACTCATACAGGATTCCGGACTACCACGCCGTACAGCCACGTGTCGTCCATCTGTGGGTTGATCGGCGACGCATTGAGGAGAACCTTAATTCCCGTGGGCCCTGTCGTATTCTAACATTAAGCTGGCCTGCATTTATTGGCCCAGAGACGCTCAAATCCCCTACTCTAGTCCTCACCACACCATAACTCATCTCCCCCGACCACGGTTCAGTTCCACCGATATCCACCCCATTCTCTCTCTCTCCCTCTTCCTCTCTCTCTCTCTATATCTTCCCCACTCGTTTCTCTCTCCTCTCTCTCTCTTTCACACAAAACAATCACAGTCGTTCTCTTCCTTTCTCTCTCTCTCTCCTTTATTTATTTTTTTTTTTGGAAAGACGCGGTTTTCTTTCTTCTTCGGGGCCTCTTGTGTTCTTCTTTTTTCTCTCTTTCCGATTGTTTATATATATAAATATGTATAAAAATTACATTTATATATAGTGCTCGGAGATTATTCGCGGCTGCATTTTCCGGCAAATTTCGTTTCTCGCCGGAATTATACTTCGGATTCTGTGAGAGAGAGAGAGAGAGAGGAGTTCGTTTTTTGTTTTTGTTATTGTTTTGGTTTTGTTTTTGTTTTGGACTCTCGTATTGGTGTCGGAGATTTTGGGCCCGGTGATCGGCGAAGCGAAGATCGGAGGTTTGGTGCAATGTGCGAAGGAATTGAGGTTTTTTGTAGTGTTTAGGGACGAATTCTTTGGATTCGGAGGGATTAATCGGAGGAAATCTCTGTATTCTGCGAGTTCTAGGTCGGAATTTGGATCTCCGGTTTCGTATTCACGTGTGATAGTTTCGGATCTTGGAGAGGAAAGGAAAGTTATCTCCAATCCGAATCTGATTGTTCATTCCGTGAAGGAAAAAAAAACATTTTTTTTTTTTTTGGGTTTGGTTCCGTTTTCTGTTGAATTTTGATCCGGCATTGAAGTTAATTGCCGAAAGGAGGCGAGCTTTATGGAGGATTGATTGAAGCGGCGGAATCTGGAGGAAGAGAGAGAGAGAGAGAGAGAGAGAGAGAGAGTGATTGATGTGCAGGATAGAGAAGGAGAAGAAGAAAGAGAGGACAATGGGGATAAAGTCGCTGGGTGCGGAGAAGTTGAAGAGTACGATGGCGTCGGCGGCGTCGCCGTCGAGGTCTAAGATGAAGCTGTGGATGATACGGGCGACGACGTCGGTGTTGCTGTGGACGTGCTTCGTCCAATTGACGGCGTTGGGGGATATGTGGGGCCCTAGGGTTCTCAAAGGCTGGCCCTCCTGCTTCTCCCAGGAGTCCTCCGCCGCTCTTCAAGACAAGACCCCCTTCCTCGAGGCCAGAGTTCTTCCTCCCAAGAGTGAGTTCGTTTTTTTTATTTTTATTTTTATCTCGTCATTTCATTTTTACATCTTACTCGTCATTGGGTTTGTTTGCTGTTTCTTTGACTCGTGTAAACAAGTTCAATTGTGTCTGTTCTTTGCTGATCCTGGGTTTTGAGAAACATCATTTTTTGTTTTGGATTTTGAGAAATTGACCATATTACCAGGCTTTTTTCCCCCCCTTTATTTAATAAATTAATTAGGAGATTTTCCTTTATTCTATGAATTAAGTAGGAGATTATTGCACACTTTACATGTGTGTTTGCATGCAGTTATATGTTTGTTCTGAAGATTAAATTAATTAAGTTTCAAAATTGAATAGCTAATTAGTAGTATTAGGTCAACCGAGTGAGGCAATGAGATTCTATCAAATATGTCATAAATTAGGACGTTCAAAGTTTTATCTACTTTTACTTTTTTGAAATTTCCTTTCAGCATGAGAACTCCCTTTGGTAACGGACTAGTTCGTTAATTTAACCCTTTTGTTGATTAAGAAAACAAGCTATAAACTTTTTCCCTCTTTGGTATATGTCAAGATCATGAAGCGGCCATTCTAGCACATCTCAGGGTTAGTAGCTTTTAGATTCTATGAGATGGTTTCCGTTGTGGTCTTACGGTCATGTGGACCTTCTTTACCCCTTCTAAGCCTCTTTTTTCTTTTCTTCTTTTTTTCTTTTTTTTTTTTCAAAAAGAAAAAACAGAAAAAAAAAAAATTCTTGGCAATTATTTTTCTGACATTCAGTTTGGAACTTTTCTATTTTGTGATTAGGGGTTTACAAGAATAACGGTTACCTGATGGTCTCCTGCAATGGGGGGCTCAATCAAATGAGAGCAGCGGTGAGTGCTCTCCTGCAATGACATAAACACACTGATATTTTTGTTTAGTATGGGCATCTTGTGACCTTTTCGGATTTTCTCTTCTGGTTGTGTGCAACACAGATATGTGACATGGTTGCCATCGCAAGGAATTTGAATGTTACTTTGATAGTGCCTGAATTGGATAAAACATCTTTCTGGGCAGATCCTAGGTATGCTAAATTATCTTCCCTTATTGAATATTTAAAGCTTTGAATTCGATTCATGTTCTACAAAAAGAGATAATATTTGTTCTTTTGAATGCACATCTAGGTTCTATTTCTTATGATCCAATTAACATTTGTTGCTTCACATGGCAGTGAGTTTAAAGACATATTTGATATAGACCATTTCATTACATCCTTGAGAGATGAGGTTCGCATATTGAAGGAATTGCCTCCTAGGCTTAAAAGAAGAGTGGAACTAGGAGGCGTTTATACCATGCCACCAATTAGTTGGTCTGATATATCATATTATCAGAAACAGGTTAGTGCTTTATCGTTATTTTCTGGTCTCTGGCTTTCAGAGAAAGTTGAATGCTTCAAGTCATAATTCGTAAACATACGTAAAGCTTCACATATTGGCCTGGATTTTTTTAATATTAAAATAGTTAATATTCTTTTATTTGCATTTCCTTACACCACTACCTTTGCTGAAGGTCTATTACTTTGTTGTGTTGTCTAACAGATTCTTCCTCTGATACAAAAGTACAAAGTGGTACATCTTAATAGAACTGATGCTCGACTTGCCAATAATGGCCAACCTTTGGAGATTCAAAAGCTACGCTGCCGAGTAAATTTCAGTGCTCTGAGATTCACTTCTCAAATAGAAGAGTTGGGTAGAAAAGTTATCCAGCTTCTAAGGAAAAATGGGCCATTCCTAGTCCTTCACCTCCGATATGAAATGGACATGTTAGCATTTTCTGGCTGTACTCAAGGTTGCAACATGGATGAGGTGGAAGAGTTAACAAGAATGAGGTGTGTTTTTACTTATTTCTCAACAATCAATTAATAATGCATCCAGTCTTTTTTGCCCCCGTCTTTCTTACATTCATTTCTGGCAGGTATGCTTATCCCTGGTGGAAAGAAAAAATTATAAATTCCGAATTGAAAAGGAAAGATGGCTTGTGTCCTTTGACACCCGAAGAAACTGCTCTTACTCTGAAGGCACTGGGCATTGATCCCAACATCCAGATTTATATCGCAGCTGGTGAGATATATGGTGGAGAAAGGAGAATGGCAAGTCTAGCAGAGTTTTATCCAAAATTGGTTAGTTTTTGAAAATCGTAGCATAGCTTCCTGAATTTTGTTACCTTGGTTTTGTTTCTTCTCTCTCATAGGCTGCTTTTGGATTTTCTTAACAGGTAAGAAAGGAGACTCTGTTGGACCCATCCGAACTTAGGTTTTTCCAGAATCATTCGTCCCAGATGGCAGCATTGGATTATCTTGTCTCGTTGGAGAGTGACATCTTTGTTCCGACATATGATGGAAACATGGCTAAAGTTGTTGAAGGCCATCGCAGGTACTGGTTTGAAAATCCAAATATCATTAATATTTCCATTCTTCTTTTTTTCTAGTTTGGTCTCATTAAAAGAGATGATTACATGTGGTCTCCCATTTCATTTTCTTGACTATTATTTTCCCGTCAGTTTTATACCTTGAATTTGTTTGAGGTTCTTTTAATTGCATGTTTGATGTTTGGTAGTGAATTTTGTGGTCCCAGCCTTCCGGGATTTTCTACATGATACGTTTAAAATAAGTTTGTGTGACCTTTGATATTTTTGAAACTTGTTTCTCGAAACTAAAAACTTGTTGCGTGTGGTCACTTCCTTAGATTTCTTGGGTTCAAGAAGACGATATTGTTGGACAGAAGGCTTCTGGTTGATTTGATAGACCAATACAGCAGCGGATCACTCAATTGGGATGAGTTTTCATCTGCTGTGAAGGAAACACATGCGGATCGCATGGGGAACCCAACTAAAAGGTTGGTGATCCCTGACCGACCTAAAGAAGAGGACTACTTCCACGCCAACCCGGAGGAGTGTTTAGAACTAGTGGACAAGCAGTTACTGTCGAATGAACGATTAAGCAGCACGTGATATCCCATGCTAGTTAGTTTGTGACATTCAGCAGTGTTCTCCCACAGTGGTAGCTTTTATTAACACAGTTCTTTAAGAAAAGTTTCTCTACAGAGAGGTATAAGTCGATAAATGGGATTTTGTTCTCAAGAGAGGCGACCATGAAAATGAAGATCATTGGGAAATGTAAAACTTTGCGAAGATAGCCTGAGAAGATCTATGGAGAAGAAAGATAAGCTTGGAGGACATCAACTATATAAATATATGTATCTTATATATATATATATATATATATAATATATATATGAAAAATAATCCAACTCAAATTCATGTATAGATACGCAACCCCTGCCATTTTTGGGGTTGAGAGCAAATCCAATAACCTGCAACGTAGAACCGAGGGAAATGCCATTGCCAGCATTATACTTTCGGTTTTCAGGGGTGTTCTGGGTTTGCTTGGAACTGAAGAAATCTTGAAAAAGGTTTATCCCTCGAGCTCGACCTTCCATTTTGTATCTTCACATGTGTTTCTTTTTTGGATCATCAACAAACCAGTGGTCTCGTGATTTTGTGGCACACATATAGTACCATTCTCTTTTAAGATATTTATTCTTGGCTGTTTGCACAGATCGTTACCTCTTTCCTGTTTGTAGCTTTGGCGTATAAATGTAACAGGGAATGAAGAGTGCGATGTATTTACTTCCTTCTTTTTTTTTTTTTTTGTTGCCAATTACTTGAAATTAATTTAATACTTCCACGAGTGTTTAATTTACCTTCCTCCTCTTTGGGGGGTTCTCCAGTCAAATTGTATTATTGAAATTTGAATTGTTTTTGTTAAGCGGGATCCAATAACAAAAAAATTTAGAGGCTTTAATTTTATCTGATCATCATTTAATATTTGAAATACTGTTGCGTGGTATATAAGTTATCGATAGGGAGCTTGAAATTTTTTACATGGGGAGAAGCCAATAATTTCTCCATGACTAGTTTGTTATATTATTATTGTTATTATTATTATTATTATTTTATTTTAATGTGTATAAATAAACATGGTCCTAGAAACATTTGTTTAATATGCCATTATTAGGGAGTCAATACATGTAAGCAGATGGTCCAAATCATAGTTAGTATAGCTTACGCGTGGTTGCATTTTATGATTATTGTTTAAGTGCTTTGTACTTTCTCTTGGGAATTTAAAATGGTCCCGATTCATTTTTAATTTGCACAAGAAATGGCAAACTATGGAATTATAGCCTATAAATTATAATCCTATAATACCCACTTGTGCTTGGCCGAACTCGTGATGAATATTCCCTTATATATCTAGATGTACTTTTATTTCAAATTAAACGAAAGCCCTCTAAAATTTGAAAAACTAATCTTATGTCCCTGAAAGTCCACAAAATTAAGGCTCAATAATAATATATACTAACTAATAATATATATATATATATATATATCCAATGCCCATTACTCTATAAATCTTAAAAGAGTAGGGCTAGTGAGACGTATAGGTCAATCATAAACTTTATGATCTCCACCAAATCCTCTCCTTTACATTAAATCTATCATCTGTCTTAGTTTTATTTTCTTTTTAAATAAGGGTTTTATTCAATATATGAACAAAAATAAAAAAAGTATATTATCAATTTTCATGATTCGTTGTCACTAGCGTAGACGGTAATTTTTTGTTCTAAATATTATGATGAATAGGGTCGCTTAAGTTTTTGTCGTAATTATTAGTCCAGTGACAAAAAAATCCTAGCTTCATCAGTTGATGCATTCTGACTAGCAAGAGTTAGGAATCTAGTTTTTGTCTGTCTTTCTCTCTCTCTCTCTCTCTTCTTTTTTTTTTTTTTTTTGGAGCTTATCAGCAAAGCCTATATGGCTAACTTGATCAAAGTGAAAGTTCAATATGAAAAAGCTCATCAGTCATTTCTTTAAAAATGCAGGTACTATGTGCCCCTTCCCTTGCACCTTTTAGCTTATGTTTGGTTAAATGGAGAAGGGAGAGGAAGGAAGCTTGAGAGGGGTAGAAGACGAAAATTAGAAATTCACAAGTAATTTGTCAAAATATGAAAAATTTTGGGAGCAACAGAGTTTGAAACCCTGATAATTATAATGGGAAAGGCTCTTTGCATTAGTAATTAAAAATAATCCTGCTTAAGTTTAACGATCAATATATATATATTATATATATATCTGATTTCATTGTAAAATATATAGTTCAAAACAATATTTTGTTTAAAAAAAAAATAAAAAAAAAAAGAGAAACAAAAAAGAACAAAAACAATGAAATCATTGCTTGAATTTGAAGTCTACTTACGAATTTTAATCATTTGTTACCATGGACAGCTAAGAAACTGCAGACCATATAGCTTTAGCCTTTAGTTACCCATTTTCCAACGAAATTCTATTATTATTCAATTTGAAGTACACATTACTAATCTTTTATAACTCAGACCATGTTATAAAAAAAAAAAAATATATATATATATATATATATATTTTACTGAAGACTGCAATGATATATTCAATCTTGCATCCGATCCAATGTATTGGATTGTGAGGCTTGGACACCTGATCCAATGTGTTTATATATTTAATTGTTTCCATGTTTATTTTTAGTTCTTGATAACAGTATACATTTTTTCCTGACGATTAAGATCGAGAAATACCACTACTAAATTACAATTTTTTTTTTTTTTGGGATAAATAACAACTTAAATATTCTTGTCTGATTTCATATAAACAAGGATATAAGAAGAAAAACGCCAGGCAGTTCTCTCATAAGAGACGCTGAGACATTAGAATGGGGCTAACAAAGGGTATCAATTTTTATTCCGAGTATTCTCTTTTCTTGAATTTTATAGCGCGACATTTGTTGTGTATAATATCTTAATACAATTCAATATCTATTTGGAAATCTCATATATTTTCTTTAAATACAAATATATTTAAATAGTTGACTCATTTATTTTATTAGTTATTATGTTAGGGATATTAATTTTAATATTAACTTTTGAGTATCAACTGATGTAACATATGAGTTGCCGTTTTTTAATTACTAAGTGTTTATAAAACATTATCACATCAATTAATTGTATCTACCAATAAAAATATGACAATTGAGATGGTATTAAAAAGTTAGTATTAGAGTTATTGTCTCTAACACTACTCTTATTAATTTTCTTTTCTATTTACTTTTACCAATCACATCATATACTCTATATCACATTAATATACATTACAATGATTATTCACTTATAAACAACTCAAACAAACTTTATATCTAAATCTATAACAATATATAGAAATCACAGTTTAGGTACTGTGCACTTACTCATTCGTTCTCGTATTTTGTCTTCTTACTGCAATCTTTCGTTTCTGAATCTTTTTGCTATTGGTTATGTCTCTAGGATTTCATTTCTTGTTTTGCTCCATAGTGAAATAGATCATTTGCTAAGGCCTTCCAGAGAATCCATTTTGTTTTCTTGGAAACAAGAAATGCTTCAGCCTAACTGCAGAGTTGTTGGTGTCCTACCTCTGTTTCTTTCCCAAATTATTTTTTCAGATGTTACACCTCAAATATTTTACAGAATCTCTGAATTTAAGACACTTTTGTTTTGAGTGAGAAGTTTGTATATAAATACTCTAACACAACTTTAGTTCATAATTTTCTAAGCTTAGAATGCTTACTTAAGTTTATTTTAATTCACATCGAATTGTTTAGATTCATTTCTCATACTGAAATGCAGCTATTTTGCATGTCGCTAGAAACCAGCCAGAAACTGAATGATTTCAAAGGATTAACCGAAGCAAAACTTAATAGGGGAATTTTTATGGTTCAAAATTCATTAGGTTGAAGGAGATTTATCTGTTATTGTTGCTGTTAAAGATAGATTTGTTCTATGATGGATTAGGATAATGAAGCTAAGCAGTGTTTTGAATCTTTTAGATGCTGACACTAGCTGTTATTGGTGATGAAGCATAGTATTTGAGACTTATGACGTGTTAGACAGTGGCGTTGGTGACTGATAGAAGCCAATAGCGTATCTTTGCCACATCCCTGCAAGGGGCTATGCAAATTGCTTTTACATTGCCGTGTTCGAAGGTAAAATGTGTAAGTGGGGTGGAGAAAAGCTGAACATAGTTGAGATTTAAGCCATGTTAGACAGATGGTTTTAGTTAATGGTTTCCAACCCAGTTAATGTCAATTTAAGCTCGATTGACCTACCGGTAACATGCAGGTTCTACGAGTGACTCATGCTTTCCTTCGGGCTTTAAATTTGTTGATTCTGCTATTATTTTTTGACCAATTGTTTGTAGTGCTTCTGCTATTATTTATGTCTGATTGTTTCACGTCTTAAAACCAATTTACAACTTTGCCAAACTCTATAAACGAGAAGAGAACAAAAGAAACTCAAAGTATTGGGATCTGGGGTTGCCGCTGAGCAACAAGTTTGTGTGTATTTGCAACTAAGCCCCAGGCACCACTCCTGCTATCGAAGGAGTTCTTAGCCTGCATCGTACCAACTATTGCTGCAACTAAAATGAACGTGTCTTTTAATGAACCATTAGTCTTTTGATAATTGTTTCCCATTATCCTATCATGCCCTCATTTTGTTTAACTTTTGGTGGTGATTAGTATGAGTTTTTACATATTTGTCCAACAGACATTATGCTTTTGATAATTTGTCCCCCTCAAAATTCTTATTTTTACAAATTTGAGAATTGCTATAATATGTCTATGCATAATCAAGCGATTTAACAGTAATAGATATGAGACAAGTATATTCACGAAATAACTAAAGAGACCAGTTGTGATATTTTACAGACAACTCGAGTTTTTTTAAGTGCTCATTGACTGGGCCAGTTAAAACCTTCGTACTCCTTATATAAGCTTCAAAACTCTTCCACTTTTACTTCTCATCCAATGTGGAACTAGCCTACCATTAATTTGACCAAAATCCTAACAATTATGCAGCACAAAACGCATGAAATGTTCATTACCTAGTTGCAATTTCTGAAAGTATAAAACATATATTGAGACTAAACGACTGGTATGACATTGTCTTGAGTTATCATTTTAGTGCTTATAAATAAGAAAATATTAGTGTGAATTGAGGTATTCAACGAGATGTAGTTTATTATTCTATTGATCAATTGAAGAGTTTATTAGTTGTTCTAGAAAAATAAATAAATAAATAAAAACTTATATTCTATTATCAAATGATCAATTTATAAGTAGATATTATTCTTGAGTGATTAGTAGACTCGCGTTCATATATACATGCATCTTGTAATCCATCAATGAGTGAGATTATCCATAAATTAAAAGCTCAATAATATTTAGAGACATGGTATATGAATGAAAAAACTATTTCATATATATAGAATTTACAATTTGATTTATGAAGAATAATAGTTTTCCTATCATGTGTTCAAGAAGCTTGAGTTGAAAGAGTACTTGTCTTTTTTTCAGTATTGGATACTAAATAAAACATCAAAAATCCTCAATTATGATTAACAATTTACTCATTAGAGTATTCGCTAAATTCATAAATAATAAATAAGTAATTAGAGAGATAAAACAGAATATATGCTTATAATTCAGTGATGAAGTGGTTTATATTGTTGTAACTAGTGAACCATTTTTTTCTAAATAGATCAGGTTCCAACTTATATATATTTATATGCATATTCTCTTTTTAAGCTTGCATGTTTATTTATTAGGAATGAAAAAAATAAGAGAATCATATATTTACCTGTTCTTTTTTTTTTTTTTTCTTCTTCTTCTTCTTTTTTTTTTTTTGGAATACCAGTGGGATTGGTGGACCTCATATGGGATTTATGAATGGAGTTGGCAATCTCATGCCCTTTTAGATTGTGACTCCCAACCCAATCCTAATATTATCATAAAATTACTATATTATCCCTGGTTTACTAACAAAATGTTACACTAAAGAATACCATATATATATTCTACAACATATATTAATTATTTTATTTATATGATATTACATAACTATCATATTAATTTGTTTGAATAGGTTCTGTGACTCGTAGAAGTTCCAGAGAATTTTTGCCCCACCTATCACCTCCTCTGTCGTCGTTGTTTATTCTGTTATTATTGTAGTTTTGTATGTCAACTCTACATTCTTAGAGCCTCCTATGATGAGCCTTTTGATCTCATCCTTCTGTTCTAAGGTGATTAGATTCATAATCGACCGGCTTCTTCAAGGTTTACGAAATCTCTTGCCCACTCCAGGAACTCTCATACATGATACAGGACTTTGGGTGGCATATAAATACCTATGAGTTATATTTTAGTCAATAATTACATAAAAGTTGTAATTTATTATTTCCTCCACCTCGTGAAGACCCTTATAATCGGTCTATCTCGTGTGAAATATGCGTGTGCTTGCTTTTGTATACCAAAAAATAAGCCATGGTTTTGACTTAAAAGGTTTCAAGTTTTATACTTTTGACCCAAATTATTAAATCTTGACATTTGATCCTTCCTTTAGAAAATTTCCCAAATTTTTTCAAGGTGTTTGAGAGAATTCTTTTAAGCTTGTTTTTGCTGTCTTAAGAACTTGTTTAAAGTTTAAAGCTTGGTCCTTTTCACATTAAGATCTCATTTGTCACAAAGTTCAAAAGTTTAGAACTTTATGCTTAAAACTTAAACAAAAAGTGCCCGAGTTATAAGAGTGGCTTGTTCAAGCGTTGCACCAAAAGTCAGTCTTTTTTTTTTTTTTCCCTTATTAATTGTCGATGATAAATTCGGGGCAATCAGTTATCAGCTTCAAACTAAGCTCAACTCAATATCAGAAAAGCGAGATACAAGAGTTGAGGATACTCTTTTATATACATTGAAAGAATATTTATAAATATACAAATATATATATAACAAGAGAATTTTGAAGAACCTACAGTCGTTGGAACGCAAAGTTATTTTATTTTATTTTTTTTGCTGGGAGAAAAATTTTAATTAGAGGCAGTGGCTCAAGGTATTGACTACTTTAGGTTATTTCAAATTTTGGTGTGCTAGTAATGAAGAGAAGCCAATCTCTTTTAGTAAACCATCTCTAGAGTTTATTTTTTCATCTCGAAATTTTTTGTCCATTGTGGTGTATCTCAGGGAACACATCCGCCTTCGTCTCGTGCATACACATGGTTGAGTTTGAAATCTAGCTCTGACACCACTTGTTAGGGTATCAGGGTCAATATTAAAAGATCAACTTATTGAGAAAAATAGTGCAAGTCATTTTAAATGAATTGGTTTCTATCTAGCCAATGCAGGAGTTTTGTTCACACACTCCGAACAGAAATCAGTAAACATTTTAGAAGAAAAACTAACTCATTGAAACCATGCCAAGGAAAATGAAATTAGAACAGAAAAAAAAAGCTTTACATGACTGGGAAGCATAACTGAAAAGGCAGCTTCCCAACATTAGTATGGAAGCAACTATGTTGGTAATGAAAAAAGAGAACAAAATGAGTTGTATTTTGCTGGGAAAGCTATGTACCCCAACAGACTTACAGAAAGACAATGCATGTACAATAAATCTGGGACTTAACCGGTAGTTTATGGACCAGTAGACATATGAATAAAACGACCCCCTAGATGAAATGGGGGTCGCCGAAAAAAAAAATGAATTTAATATGATTTATAAGGAAAGAATACAGTAGAATATGTCATATTAGTTTTTGCCTGTCTTGAGCTTCTTTTGAGCTTGTTCGGAATCATCAGCAATTGCAACTCTAGAATGCTTTATCCCTTGATTGCTTGATGGAACCTCATTATCCTACAATATTCGTTCTCACTAGTTTGAGTGTAATTGTCAAAGTGCAGCAAACAATGTGAAAATACTTATAAGGGAGTGCGTTAAAGGCGAAAGTGTAAATAGCACAAATGCGACAACGAAGAGTATACCTTTGTGATGGATGTAGCTGCAGCTGTTCTAGTACTATTTGCTCGCTTCCCGAGCTCAATTTGCACTGAGATGCTGGCTTGTGACAAATCCACACCAGAACTCTGAAGGGCTTGTGTCAACGAATTTAACAACCTGTTCGACACCAAAATTGCTAAGTAACGAACTCATAAATCTATGCTCAGTTTCAAACTAGGATTGATTACTAAAACTGTGCAAGGATATAACCACTAGACAGTCAATTTTGTAACAGATCTTTGGAAAAGAACTTGGTAATCTTGTCTACTATCCTATATCACATAACAGAAGCCGATATTGTCCATAAGTTCAGTAATAATTTTCCTGATCAAGAAGAAAGTTTAGATTTACCATAAATCGAAATATTAGATCAAATATCAATATGAGCATGCAATGATATGAGATCCGGTACTTGCTAGAGTAACACAAGATTCTGAAACTACGAGAAGTTGAAAGAAAAACAGAAGATAGATAAATGTGTGAACAATGGAATTCTCACCCCTGCGAATATGCACTCGAGATGCTAATAGAACCGCCTTCTATAGTCAGCTCCTCTTCCTTTAGCTTATCACTGGCAACGGCACCGTCAACAGAAGTGCATGATCTAGTCTGGCATAATTGGGATTGAGGCTGAGGCGATGTGTTTTCTACATCCAACAGATGCCTAGGTGGCGCCCGAGGTACTGCACTGCCATTCCTGACAGGCGAAAAGAAATTTGGCTGCAGTGATATGGGGAAGGTCATTCCCTTATTTGTTATAGTTCCTGTACTAGTGTCTGATTCTACTGGGTTTTGTGCACTTCCAGGAACCGCCGGAGATACAGAGATATGTTTCTCTTCAAACTTCCGAGCAAAAACTAATGCAGGACCAGACCCACCGTTCATGCCTTGAGAGTGATCAAAACTTTCCCCCATCCTGTTATTGTTTCTCTGTTTGAAATGCAAGGCGGACAGTCAACTATTAGGTTGTAACCATTACTTCATGCACAAATATGCTTGTCATACGTGATTGCAAGCATAGCCTAGCGGTAATTCTACACTTAAATCCACTATATGGGAGTTCGAATCCCCCAACCCAAAGCTAAAAAATAAAATTGAGAAAAAAGGAAATGTGATTTTTACCCAAGGCATCAACTTCGCAGGTTCATTATTCCATCCCTGGTACGACCCTTCGTGCTTGTGTACTTTTTCCTGTAGAAACTGAATGTATTCGATAACCTGCAAAGCGATGTAGAGAGCCCCATCACTCAACAATTAAGTGTAATTGAGTTGAAGGAAAGAATGAATCGTATTAGACATGTGTTTACCTCTAATAAGAACGAAGCCTTATCTCTCTTTTGGTCACCATGAGGAATAAGTTCTCTCAACATCTGAAACCTGCACGAAAACTTTCAAACTCAGCATACAAAACAGTCCCATAATTTACTCTCCGTTTTCCTGTGAAAAGTTGTTTCTTCATTGTGGAGTGGTGGAGAAATATTTTCATGAAGGCCAATCATAAAAGTATAAAAACTGAGCAGATGATTCAGTTAGTGACAAATGATGAAAATTATTTACAATTATCGGCGGTGAGACTTGCCTGTCATTTATTTTGCTTCTTCGACGTTGCTCAGTTGCAGAATGTTTCGACCGCGGCGTGTTAGCTTTCTGATCGGAGCTCTTGCCATCAACTTTTACCCTCAGTTCTGATACAAGAAAAAAAAAAAATCAGATAATTCCACTTTCTTTTATTGAGAAAGCAACAAAATTACAATCCAAGACGACATTCTCAAAGACGAACCTTTGTGGGTAGTAATGGTAGAGGTCTCTTTCTTAAGGACAGAGGGTTCTCCTTCGTCAAGTTCTTCTTCCTCGTTGGTACACTTGGCGGACTTTATCATCTCCATGAAGCTCTGGATCCTCTGTCCTGATGGCCTGATCAAAATCAACATAACGTTTTCAATATAAGAAGATAGTGTATATAATATATATATATATATATATGTATATATATTATTAACAGCGTAAGTAAGGAAGGAGAGAGAAATAAGACTGACTGAGATGAAGAGAGAGAGCTGAAGCTGCCGTGATGATTGTTGGAAGATGACTGTGACGGCCGTTCTGATGAACCCCATTGTCCCACCCGAGCCACTGGCTCTGTAAGAAGAACCAATTGTCATGTTCTAGCATTTCTTTCTTTCTTTCTTTCAAAAAAATAAAATTTTTTTCTAGATTTTTGGAGATAACCATCACACTTCTCTTCATCTCTTGATCAGTTTATTTCCCCCCCCCCCCCCCCCCCCAAAAAAAAAAAAAGTTATAGTTGGACTTGGAGCAGTTCATATAAAATAGAAGCACAAAGTTTGGAAAAGGGTGAAGATTGAAGTGGGCGAATATGGCCCAGAAGCCAGGCTCGTTATGATCTTTGGATTTGGATCGAGGACCGTTTTATTTCTAAGCAATTTGTCAATATCTGAGATTATTATGACAGTTACAATAGTTTTAGTCAACAACATAATTATGTCCATTTAAAATGGTCCTCAATTTTCTCTTTTATTGCCAATGGAGGGGAAAAAAAAGTTTTATTATTGTCACTTGTTTAAAAAAAAAAAAAAACGAAAGAGAGAAAGAAAGTTTGGAAAAAAAAAAAATGTAAGAAGAAGAAGAAGAAGGGAACATCACATACAGATACATGTATAGCATTCTTTTAATACAGTCCCTCTGTTTTTATTTTTTATTTCAAACCAAAAAAAGAAATTCTTAGCAATAGTCAATGCATGCTGACTTATACAAGAAGAGTAATGCTTGCTGAAGCAAACGCTCTTTAAGTATCAACATTGGGCTTTGAATTTTTTAGAGGCCATATTAAATGTTAACGTATCAAGGAAGCTTTTCCTCTTTGGAAGTCTCGCAGATCTAGCTCTAATTAAGCTAAGCTACTTATTGCGATGAGACAATAGAAATCATTGTTTTAAATGTGCACAATTTCTCATAAATTCTAGGATTTGTAAGATAGGTTACACATCTTAACCACACAATGCTTTTATCAAGCATACATTTCACTTTGGTAACTACATACTACTACCACCTTAGATTTATTTTTAGGGAGATTTGGCTCGTAAATACTTTATTTATACCTCATTTTATGTTCCTCTAATGAAATCAAGTCATATATTTATCTAATTAACATAATATTTTAATTTATATAAAAATGATATTGTAATTAAAATGACATTTTCAGTTGATGTGTTATGATATTATTAGATTAATATGAATTATGAGATAGAAATGATGAGACACAAAAATCGAATTCTATGAAGAGTTAGGACCCATATGGAACACCAACTGGAGTTGGAGTTTCTTGAAATGTTTTGATTAGAAATAAGTTAAGTTCCGAAAATGTGTGTCTAGTTGATATCAACTGTTTGGAGTTAAAAAGTGTAAAAGCTTAAAATGTGTTTGGAAAGAAAATAGTAATATGGATCTTGTTTCATTCCCCTCGTCACTCTATATTATTAAAAAAAAAATCATCTCATTTTGACTTAAAATAAGAAAGTTATGGACTTTTAAAGTTTGAATTTTTTAAAATGAAAGAGAGATTTGGTGATATGAATGGTGAAATTTGTTTATTTTTTGAGGAAAAAAAAAAACAAAAATAATTGGAAAACTCGATCTAGAGTTAATGTCCCAAAATCCCTTAGAAATATGGTTAAATCTCGGACATATAATGTATGACCGATTTAAAATGACAAAATAAGCACTACATGCATTTAATAAAATCTTATCTCGGACATATAATATATGATTGATTTAAAATGACAAAATAAGTACTACATGCATTTAATAAAATCTTACTCATCTTAAAAGAAAAAATAAAATAAAATAAAAAACATAAAACATAAAAATATTACCTGAAGCGCCTGGTTTTTCTCCCATATTCTCCTTCCCTGTCTGTCCCTTTTTCAAAGTAGATTCTTCCCACAAAGTGAAGCCACTTCCGGTATAAGAACTACAGTTTGAATTTTCATCATTTCGATCAGTACTGCTCGTTTGAGCGGCTGTGAATATCATTCCCTCTGCCTTTGGAACCCTTTGATTTAAAAAATTAGAAATGTGGCTTATGCTGTAAGTCCCAATCCCACCGGGGAGAACGTGTTCTACGGGAGGTGGCGCCGGAGGTGGCGGCTTTTCGGCAGTCGATACCTCAACCGAGGTCTCCTCCTTGGCGCAGCTCTTCCCTACTCGTTCAAGAGGTTGTAGGAAATCATGAGTTTTGAGATAACCTCCTGTTTGACACATGAAAAAGACACCAAATCATTACACACACTCGGTTGACATATATATATATATATATGTATATCTGTATATAGCTGAAGATTATACCAGACTGATTCATATATTCATCAGAAGAGAAAATCAACTATTGCTAGTTAAAAAAAAAAAAAAGCTGTTTACTTGTTCTTATTGATGTCAGCCTAAAAGAACTTGAGAGGATATAAGGCGAATCCGATACCTATGCATTGTAAATTTGGTAAAAGATATGTAGGTTTAATTAAGTAAGCTTTTGAATGGTGAAAAGGTGGAATTGGCGTACATAATAACACGAACTATACTTGGAAACTCAAGATATGGAATTTAGACATTATTATTATTATTATTATTTATTTATGTATAGATTCTCAAAAAATTTCTAATATGAAAATTTTGAGTTTATATATATATACACACATGTATATATAGATGCCCCCCTTGTAAGAAAAATAAAATTGAAATATACCTCCACTAAATTTAATTCAATTCAAATTTAGTTCTCTCTTTTATTACATCTTATCTATTTAAATATACCTCATCGATATATTTTTCTTATTTTGTTATATTAAAGCAAGAATAATGTTAGGGACTTTAATCTCAATCTTTAACTTATCAATGTTTATTTGAAAACTCACTATCACGCAGGTTTATAATTAAAAATTGAGATTGTAGTGCATTATCCTTAAAACAATTCTTTTTCCTAATTTATATGCAACAAAATGTACAATTTTTTTCTTTGATAATCTTGATTTTGCACCAATAACAATAATAATCTCCTCTTAATACTCATCAAAACATCCAATATATATATATATATATATAATAATGATATGCCTCGTAAAAAATAATATCTCGAAGATCATGAATACACATGAATTTGAAATTCAATTGAGTTCTCTAAAATTAAAATGATTGTTTTGTTCCAATTTTTTTTAATCGTTGATAACTTTCAAGATGCATCATAAACTATCTTTTCAGCAAGTATCATTTTTCATTTATATATATATGTATATATTGTGTGTATATAAATTTATTGCACATGCTATGTACAGGCAGTGATACACATGGAAAAGTCCATAAATATATTTTCATATACACACACTCATTAACTTTATCCTGTTCATTTTCCACGCATAGTGTTTTCAATTAGTACAAAAAGGCCCCCCACGCTTGAGAGTGAAGTGAAAAAGAAGGGCGTGCCTTCTTGAAAAGAGGTGGGCATTGTAGTGTGCAGAATACAGAATACCATGCACCTGCATCTGCATATGGGTCAGTATATATACACTTAATACACACACACACATATATATATACTCACATATATATATATATATATGTGTGTGTGTGTGTGTGTGTGTGTGTGAAACGTCAAATCATACCCCTAAGTCACCCAAATGGGTCCCACTTCCCTCCCCATCCCATCCCATCCCATCCAAACACCCCCTTCGGGGCAATCTAATGGCCCTAATTGCTAACTGCTAGCCCTCTCCTTTTTGGATTTGGCTCTGCCTATTTATGGCCCTCCTGGCCCAGATCCATGATTCATTTCCCACTCACGTGCATTCCCTTCAGCTTATCGTAAATGAACCCACTATCATAAATCACATATAATTTTTCTATTTATTTCCAACAAAATGACCCAAATTAAAATATGAATATAAAAAATAAAATAAATTTTGGGATCTTAAATTTAAAAAAAGAAAAAAATTGTTTATATAAAATAAAAATTGAAGAAGAAAAGGAATACCTTGAGAAGGTGGTCTTGGATCTTGTTGGGTTGTTGAATGACTGTACAGTGACAGAAAGTCATGCGTTGGTTTTCTTCCTGCGAAAAAAAAAAAATCTTGGAAAATTAAAAGTTGGCAAAAAAAAAATGAAGATTAAAAAAAAATTAAACAAAAATTGTTCTCTATATGTCTATCATGTTTTTTTTTTTTTTTTTTCATCTATAGCAACATAATATACATAGGAATTGAAGAAAAAATAAATAAAAATCAGAATCAGAATTTTTTTATGAAAAAAAAAAAGCGCAAAATACCTTCGGTTCCGTAGGGACGAGGCTGAGAAAGCTCCATCCACAGCTTGGACGCTATTTTTGTTTTTCAAATTCTTTAGAATTTTGAAAAAAGGCGAATCGTTCAAAGGGAAATAATTCTCTCTCAGAATTCAGAGAGAATCTTTGGATAAACTGACTCCGAGAGCGTTGAATTAATTCAGAAAATAAAAGCGGAGGCTTTCGATTTTTCGAATTCTGAAAGAGAGTTTTTTAGATCCGTTTGGTACATCAGAAGAAAAAAAGAACACAGAAGAGTTACGCCTCCGGAAGAAGATCGGAGGCGCATTCCACTTTTTCTCTCTTTCTCGTTTAGGATTTTCTCGCCAGCCAAACGAAGCTGCGAATAGCTGAATTAAGCAGTCTCAGAAACTCCAAAACCAGATTTTCCACGAATGCTTCTCGACGAGATTAATTCCTCCGCTGATATCCGGACAAAATCCTTCTTTTTCACCAAAAACGAAAAAAAAAAAAACGACGTTAGAATCAAAACCGAAGGAGATTCAAAAACTACTTACTGATGAGATCCAAACAGAAAAGTTCGAAACAGAGGAGAGAATTTAAAATTTACCTTCTGATGTGAAGAACGGAGATTTATTCTCGCTATGAACTGCCTTTTTTTCTTTTTTTTTTTTTTTTTTTTTTAGCCAAACCGGAACTTGAATTCCGCAGTGGAAAGCGTTTTTCAATTCCGAATTGAGAGCTTTCCAAAGACGGCAGCTATTTCTAGTAATGCTCGAAATGAGTCAGTAGAATCTCATCCAAATTCCTACCATAAATATCAGCACTCTAATAATAACTCCTCTTTTTCACTCTATAATTTTTCTCCTCCTTTCTATTTTCTTTTTCTCAGGAAACAAACAGTGCGGCGACAGTCGGGCCTTCAGGTCGGACTCTCTCTCTCTCTCTCTCTCTCTCTCTCTCTCTCTCTCTCTCTCTCTCTCTTTCTCTTTCTCTTTCTGTTTCTCTCTCTGTGCGTGAGTTCTTCGTCAGCTGAATATATATAAATCTTTTCATACAGTTTTCTTCTCGGCTTTGTCTTTCTGTTATTAATATTCTTTTTTTTTTTTTTTTTTTTTTTTGAAATCGTTATTTATCGTTAGGTGGAAAGGAAACGAAAAGAGACGGCGTTTCTGTTTCCGTTTCCGTTAGGGTAACGGCGTTGCGGCGCATTTGACGGCGTTTAGTGGGCAGAACTGGGTAAGGCATAATGTAGTGTTCTTCTTGTACTTCACGGAACTCAATGATTTTCACTTTTCTTTTAAAAAATTAATATTTTAATGTTTTCGGCAATCCCGATTTATATTTTTAAGGATTTTGGCAATCCCGATTAATAATTTTCTTTACCCTTCTGCCACTGTTCTCGTCTGTCCTTTTGCCTACTAGAGAGAAGCTTCTCTCTTTAGAACAATTACACGAGAAAGTGAGCACAATTTTATGATAAGGCGCGGAAATTTTTTTAATAATTTGTCTAAATAAGAGTAGTACTAGCATAAATCTCAACCCTACAGTGATCTTTTAATTTTAAAGACTTATTCATTAAATGATAATAATTTATGTCAATAGATTGATATATAAAATTTAATATTAGAATTGATATCCTTGATAATTTTAGATAAAAATGTTGATTATTATTTATTAGGTAAAAATGTTGATTATTATTAGGTCATTCTATAGTAGTTGAATAAGCAAACTTTTTTACTAATTTTTTTAATTTAAAGTTCAAAAGTGCATTATATTAAGGAGAATGCTTTGGTAGGTTAATTGAAAGAAAAAAAAAAAAAACTCTATTGATAGACAATTTTCAACTGTCATTTATAAGTAAAGTTCTTTTGAACAATTATATTGTTTTTAATCTAATTTCTTTATAATTTGATGTGATAGTCTATAACTATGTCATATATTTTTATTTATATATACATATATATATATATATATATATCTTGTTGTATAATTCTCCTTTAAAGTAATTCTCAAAGATACTGTCACGAATCCATGTTTCACAATTATTATATTACGAGATTGAATATAAAATATAAGAACCTTACTTGGGAAAAGAAAGGGAACAAGGAAATGTAAGATGTGCAAGAAAATAGTGAGTCTCACTTTATTTCTTTTTAATTTTTTTTTTTTCATTCTACAAAAGTTGATTACTCCCTTTTTTTTTCCCCCTTTATGTGTTCTTTTTCTAATAACTGAGGTTACTTATATGAAATTAATATGTTTTTATAACTATTTTTATTTGTTCCAACATATTTTTGAAAAAACCTTAAGACAAAATATATACTTTTATCTTATCGACAATTATGTAATTTTAATCATTAGATTAACTTTTTAACGTTAGATTTAAGATTATGAGTAATTCAGAATTGTATTTTTATAAAATTTTTAACGTGAATATTTATCAATCAAACTACTGAAAAAATAAACTGATAACTAAAATAAAATGCTTACTAATAAGAGAAAAATACAGTTTTTATTTCGAGAAAAATGGCTCCCTCTAGGAGTAGTGTGAATAATAGTTACCTATGTAGTAAATTTTTTTTTTTTTCTTTTTGTTACTAAAGTGGTAACTTTATTGTTTTTTTGTGGGTGAAGCTAAAGTGGTAACCTATAGAGTATAGAGGTTTGGATGGTCCAAAACAATAATTTACAAGCTATGCAAAAAAAAGAAAAAAAATTCCAAAAGCATTAAATAATTATAGAAGCGACAAAAAAACGAAAAGCTATGGGATGTGGAACTGTTGAAGCATTTAGCATGAGGTAAGCAATGGCTGATACAGTGACTTTCACTGTACAACTGCAACAAACAAAACAAAACACAACAAAAGAGAAAAAGTGGATAAGAGTTTTTATGTAGTAGTAAGTGGCACTGCCATTAAAGCTTTTAATCAGAAGAGGGTCTGTTTGTGTTTCTGTGTGTACGATTGGAGCACGTGCATCGGGGACCGAAAATCAAAGCCAATGAATCACCTCCCCGTATGTCCCATCCCAATTTTACATACAATGTACCGTCACCTTGCACCAAATTACATAAACAAAACCGGTTTAGGGGAGATTTTGAAGATGTGTTTTGGATTAAAAATAAAATATAGTTTTGAAAATTGTGTTTAGAAAAAAAAAAATTGTTTGAAATTAAAAAGTATAAAATTTTAAAATTTAGTTGGAAAAAAAATTTAATACGGATCTTGTTGTGTTTCATCTAAAAATCTTATGTAATTAAAAAAAATTATCTCAGTTGAACTTGAATTAACGAAATTGTGGACATTTAAAATGTTAATTTACCATAGACATTTGGAGATGCGAACAATGAAAGTAGTTTTAAATTAAAGAAAAAGATAAAATAAGTTTTCCAAACCAAATGCCAGTATAATCCCCCCAAACAGGCCCGAGTCTTTTAAGGTAGGTTTTTTTATTTTGTAATATTGAAATTAATTGTTGGATTAATTTTTCAACAATATGATTATGAGTTGAGAAATTATGTATAGTGAACTGTAAATTTTAATATAGATACTTACAGATCATTCTATTAGTAATTAATCTAATCGTTGAAAAGTAACTTACCACAGTGTTTTTGTAGAAGCTCCCAATTATTCATCAAGATAAAAGAAAGAAAGATAAATAATAGAAATTTTCAATGTATCATTGTCTGTAACAAATATTTCTCTATCTTAGATGCAATCAAAATCATATCAAAATAAAAAAATACATAAAAAAAAAAGTATAATTTTGATATAAATCTTACTACGGATACAATGATATTTTTTTTATACCTTATTACAGAATTCTCTCAAATATAATATAATTCAGAACGATAAAAGTGCTCATTCTTTTAAATGAGATATTGAGTTTAAATGCCTTCTTGAAATTATTTCATAGGATAAAAAAAAAAATTTTTTTGCTTTTTATATTACATCTAAGATAATTATAGACGTCACATTAATTTAGATAAGTATTGAAAGTTTCACAATCTTTGCGACAACGTGAAAAATATACTCTAAGCAATAAGGATAACTTCGGCAGTTTTTAACTTGGGCAGGTAAATTTGTTCCTCCGTACGGAGGGGAGGATAAGAAAGCCAGTCACGTGAGGGGGAACTGAGAGTTGACTCAGGATCAGTAGGTAGCTGACCTGGTGTATATCTCAAAAAAAAAAAAAAAAAAACAAATTAAGTGAATTAATATTCAGAGGTGATGATTAGGGGCACAGATCCCGATTATCTAAGTTTAATTATTAGAGTAATATTACTGCTGATGAATGAATTTTTAGCCTTTTGAGTTTTGGCTTAGGAGAGAGAAAGAGAGAGTTTAGAGAGAGAGAGAGAGAGAGAGAGAGAGAGGATGTTGGTGGTAAAGGAGGAAATGTCACGTGGAAGAGCCTGTAATTGGGGTTAGTACAAACATATATGTGTTTTGGGGAGGAGGTGTTTGGCTGTACCGGGAAACGCGGGGCCTCCCTTTTTCTCTGTCACTCCCCCCATGTGCCTCCCAGATTCTCCCCCACATGTATTCCACAAATTTATACTGTTTTTCACTCTTTTTTCAGCTAAAAACTAAAAAGCTACTTCTCACACCCTCTACACAACCATAAATCAAAAATCAAAAATAAAAAATAGGACAGACAGGGTCTTTTGTAAGCATTTTACGAATAATTTTGTTTTGAATATGACCCGTTTGATATTGTTTTAAAAATATTTTGAAAATGATTCTCACGGTTTTTAATAAAAAAATATTTTTGTAAATGATTCTGAAATTTATACTATTTTTCACTCTATTTTTAGCTAAAAACTAGAAAGCAACTTCACTCTCCCTACATAATCAAAAAAACAAAAATAAAAATTAGGCTCTTTTGGAAGCATTTTGCGAATGATTTTTGCTTCGTCTGGAGGAACTATTTGGATTGTAACATTGTTAACATTTATTACAGTATATTTAAACAGAAAATGTTTGAATTTATATGCATAATGTCAAAATGGATATCCAAAATGCTCTATTTCACATGTACAATTTCCAAACACACATTTAAATGAGCCATCATATGGAATGGCCTAAATTGAGGAAAATGATTGCCATAAATAGAGGCTTTATTTTGAGTATGACCCATTTGGTATTGATCATTTGAAAACGTTTTAAAAAAATATCTCACAGTTTTTCAATACTTGTGTTATGGAAATGGTTTTGAAACAACATTCGTTTTGCACAAAGTTAGAAAAAATAAACGAAAACAAAAATTGTTTTCATTTTCAATTAAGGAATAAGAAAATGAAATAAAATTGTTTTTTCATTTCCGTTTTCATTTTTAAGACTTATACACCCAACAAATATTTTCAGAATTATACTCGAACACAATTTTACTTTTTCTTGTACTCAAACTGATTTCTCTAGAAACACAATTAAACATTTCAAAAATTATCTCACATTTTTATTTTATATCCGAAACAAAATAATTCCAAAAATGCTCCCAAACAGACCCTTCATGTTCTCATTCCTTAGCAAAAAATGAAAATCATTTTCTGTTTTCGCTTATGTTTTTCTAGCTTTGTGCAAAATAAATGCTCATTTCAAAAAAAAAAAAAAATTAAAAACCGTGATATTACTTTTCAAAACATTTCCAAAACAATACCAAACGGGTCCATATACATTTTTAGGAATTTATACAGTAAAACCTCTTACTTTACGCTATTTGTTGTTGGGAACTACTACTTTACCTATTTAATTAAATTTTTAATAATTGATTTATTATTTGAGCAATTATGTATCCCATCACAAATCATACTGTTAAAAAATTAATCAAATGATTGAAAAACAATTCTCACTTATAATATATAACAAAGAGGTCCAACTGAAAAAGTACTCTTTTAAGAGGAAATTCTACAACGAGATCACCTTATGGAACTACAGTTTGAGCTTTGCCTATGTGTTTTTTTTTTTTTTTGGGAAAAGTGTTGAAATTAGTGTAATTTTTCTCCAACATTATTAATTTTTTGGAAGTAATTATAGAGTTTTTCTTGGGAGGTTTAGGATTAATGTATGATATTGTTGAGAAACCAAAAAACTATTTCATTATTACAAGCATACATATATGTATATAGAATTATATATATATATATATATATATGTAGATTTGTATATAATCTACCTTTATAACAAGGGTCCGTGCTAATTCCTCCAATTTACTTTTTGGATTTGTCTTTACAAAAATACAGTTGGCAAGGGAGGCTAAAAATGCCAAATCTTAAATATAATTATCGACATTAATCAAGAAAATAAATAGGTGAATATTTCAATACATCATCCAAATGCAGATAATTGATCTAAGGATGTTCCTCCGTATTATGTTTATAATATTTAATTTTCTCTCTCTCTTTTTTTTTTTTTTTTTTTGGGTCTTAGAAGGCATGCCGACTTTTAATTATCGATTCCACTTGTTTGTTTCTCACAGATTAACTTCATAAAGTGTTCTTTATTCTCTTCTAATTAAGAATCTTAGCCTTAATAAAAGAAATATATGACTCTTTGAGCTAGCTAGCTCCGACAATCATGGCAAGCATTCACACTACGGTGCATAATTAATATAATTAAACAGCTTGGCCTCTTGTTCTACATTCCGTATAATATAATATATATATATATATATATTTATTTATCTTCTCCTTTTTTGTATCCTTTTCTTTTCTCTTTAGGGACAAAAATTTAACAGCTTGGCTAAACTCACTATCTTTTTGCATCTATATACTTCCTTATAATATTTATTTCAACAATATTTATAAATTGGGAAGAACATGTATCTCCACTCACAAGTTGAATCATGTTATTATCATCTTTAATTAATTAAGGCAAATTTCCGCATGTGACATGGCCACTTCTTTGCCTTTTTCTTTTTATATTAATACACTTTAATTAATTAAATTTATCATAGAAAGAAACCTTCATTAGTGTCTAGCTTCCTTAAATTTTTCTTTTAGCTAACTCAATTTCAAAACATTTTTTGGATTTTTTAATTTATAATTAATATGTGATACGATTTTAGGGAACATGCATTAGCGAAAAGGTGGAAACCTAGCCTTTCGCTTTTTTTAAGATAGCCCAATAATATACAAGAAATATGCACGTCAAAAATTTTAAAGCAGAATTGCATGTGACACACATTATAGATGATGAAGTAGATACTTACAAGAAGTTTCTTTTTTTTTTTTCCAATTTTTTTTAATTTTTCTTCAGTCTTTTTTTATGTCATCATTTAACCCTACAGCTCACCAGATCGATAAAAGATATTATGTTCATTTAAAGGGGAAAAAAAGAGATGAAGATACGTATATATCGCTATTTATGTGCTATTAAGTGCTTTTATCCAATTGTTCCATACATATGGTGGAGTATACAAACATAATTACAGTAACTTTTATAAGAAAAGGGAGTTAAATAACTGGTTGTCTTAAACTACTAAATAATTAATTAATTGATTAATAATTGGATATATAGGATAACTAAGAACTCTGACTTTAAACAAAAATGTACATTCACAAGCATCGCTGCTCATATATATATATATATATATATATATATATATATATACTATCTGTTTCTCAGAAGGTACTCTTTGAAAATTATCCACTTGTATGCTGCTTATTTATTTTAGTACAATGCTATACGGTATTTAAATAATTACCAAATTTTGGCAACGTGTAATAATATGAAGAATTTTAATGTAGGATAAGGGGAAAAAAAACTCAAGTATATGACTTTATTTTGAAACATTAAATTGTATGGCAACTTATTTTATCATTTTTGTATATATATATTTATTCCAACATTAAAAATACGCACTACCCCTATAGAATTCTCACAATAGAAAGCTCTTAAAATCCTATTATAAGAATTAATATACAAATCCCAAATCATAGAAAGTCGCTTAAATCTGTTAGGGCCGATTTTATTATGAACTATTTTATATATCTTTATCAAATTCTATTATTTTTATATTTTAATTAATTATATTTAACTGTGATTTTGATCAAATTTGACATTAAATAAATAAACACAGTCCGAGAAGAATTTCAACAGTAGAAAGCTCCTAAATCCTAATAATGTATACTTGTCCTATCGTACTATCGGTTGTTGGAAAAGCGACCTTCAAGGTTGAAAAATGTGGGAGTCCATTATGGAGTACTCCAAAAGAAGTTCCATTTAGAGAGAATTTGGTTATTTATTTATGTACTTCATATTAAATATAATTATATATATGCATTATAATGGACAAAAATGATGCCCCAAATTGCAGTACTAGTGTATTCCTGTGCTGTCCGACTCCTATGGAGTACTTTTTTTACTAGGTTTATTTCACAATTGTATCATATTTGTCAATCCCCATCCTCAAGCTTTTTCCTAAATCAATTTTCTTTTGTCTTGCTTTTTCTACTCAAAAAAATTATTTTCGCTGGTATTTTTCTTTTAAAAAAAAAGTTCTATAAGAATTTAGACAATGTATATATTCTCCCAATTCCCTCAAATTTGTTGTGTATTTATATTATTTTCAATTATTGCTACTATTACAATTTTTGCTGTAATTTAATTCATTTTGTTTCAGATGAAGATTTATAATTAGGATGTGAAGGAAAACACCAATACTCAAGTGAAAGCATCTGATCTATAATCTACATTGTTTTAGGCTTCATCAAGAATAGTCTCTCGATACTCTATTTAGGCACGAACATGATTTTCATACTCTAACACTCCATTTGGTGATTCAACTCAAACTTAAAATTTTCATCTCAGTTTTGTCTTTTTCTGAAAAGTTAACAAAAATTATAACTAGTTGTTAAAAAGTCAACAAACTCTAATTTAAAAATTTCAACTCCAACCGTAACACCAAATGGAGGCTAAGATACGATAATCTATGAACAGGATCATAATCACATCTTTGATTACTCACGATGTGTTTGGTTGATATCAAAGTAAAAAAAACACGAACAACAATGAAAATCTAAACTCAAGAACTCTATTAAAAGAGGGAGCACCTTTTGGTGATTTGCATTGCGTAGCCTATGTTTAGGTTAGAGCATGCACGTTATAGGTGGTCCAATTACGAGAAATAAGAAAAGGTACAATATGATGAATTTTGCACCTCTATAATTGATGCATATACAAAAATCCTATAATTGAAGGATGAAAATACATAAAGCTGTAAAGCTTTCATAGCCTTCTTTTATCACTGCAATTGTAATTTTTCTATATGCCTGACCTTATGGCTAAGAGCCAATTATAGTAATTAATGTCTATTTAAAAAAGCCATTGAACTAAAACTCACATAACTTGAGCATGACAAGAAATGGAAAATAAAAATAAAAATAAAAATAAAAAGTTACTCTTTGATTTAGTAAACAAGAATTAAGATAGGGAAGATTAGGTAAATAAGATAGTTTTTATATACTTATTTAAATAAATAATTGAAATCTTTTTTATTTAGAAAAATAGACATTGATAAATGATTGACTAAAATCAATCAGTGGTTGATTATAGTTATAGTGATTGACCATATTAAATCAATAAAAATACATATTAATATTGGTTAATCACAGATTATCATGATCCATGAGTCAATGAGTCAATTACTAATTGACTCTTTTTTTAATGATCATTTTATTATTTTACAAAACTTCGGTTATTTATTAAAAAAACTTTTTAAAGAAATATCATTTACCCATATATACTAATTTACACTTCTCAAATTAAAAAATAAAAACAACAAAATCAACAAAATATCTGTTTGCTACTTTTTTTTTCCCCCTTAATTTTGTTTGGAGTTGGATCTTGGGTTTGTTCAAATATTTATGGCCTAAAATCTTCCAAAAGCACGTGACACAGCTAGTTGTTAGTGGCCACACCCAAAAATAGACGTGAAGTGTCTTGTTTCAATAGAAAGAAAATAGAAAAACAAAATTAAAAATGGGATAATTGACGTTATATTAATAATAGTAATAAAGGGTTAAAGAATCAATAAATAAATAAATAAAGGCAAAAGGAAAAGAAAAGAGAGAGAGAGAGAGAGAGAGAGAGTCAAGAAGGATGTAACGTGAAAAGTGATGTGCAGTCATAATCAGGGCTTGTCGTCACTGAGGCCTCCCTCCCTCTCTAGGGGGGAGGTTGGGTCGGGCCAACCTGAGTTGACCCCCCACCTCACGTGCATTAACACTAAACGACATTTTCATCTCTATATATATATATATATATATATATAGACACAAACACACACACACACACACACACACACACACACACACACATATAGAGAGAGGAAGACATGTTATACGCTACTTCGGCTTTGGCTTTGGCCTACCAAATTACAAAACTCTTAAAAAAAAAAAAAAAAAAAAAAAAAACCGGAACTCTCTTTGGTCAGTGGGTCCCAATAATTGTATCATCCAAACAGAGCCTCGGAATTAATGCTTTTCAAAGCAAAGAAGAAGAAAAGGTGAGAGAAAATGTCGGTATCAGCTCTCATGAACCCGGATTTTTTTTTTTCTTTTTCCCACGGACTGTGATTTTTGTGTCCTTTTTCCGCTGCACGTGAATGGAACACACCCACACACACACACACACACACACACACACATATATATATATATCTATATTGGTTATAAGTCTAAAGTTTCAAACCAATTCCGTGCTATTATTAGTTCATGGAATGTGGAAGGGAGAGATATATATAGAGAACCTTAATGTCATGGGATTATTAGTCATGTGATTCAAAGTTTGTCATCCACCAATCTAGTTAGATTTTTTTTTTTTTTTTTAAATCTCCAAACTAAACTTTAAAAACCTCCCGGAGACTCCTCTGAATTTTGAATTAGTCTAACTAAATTTTAAAAACTTCTAGAACCAGCTGGTGGATTCCAAATAAGTTACCAAATTAAAACATTGCAATAATTGTATCGTTATTGAGCATAAAGTGAGAAAAGATCGCTCCCGCAGAGGATTGGTTCTAATTAATTAGTTATCGACTCTAAGACCTTAGATACACTGAAACTAGACACTAAATTAAGAAGGGTATTTTATAGTTAAAGTAAATAAAAGAAATTACAGAAAGACTTAAGAATAATAAAAGACTGGTTAAGGAAACATTCTCCACCACTAGACATCAAATCATAAATGAAATTAGAATTTTTCTTTAATTTTCTATTAAAACTACCAATCCTAGATAACAACAAGCTTTACTACCACAATTGTTCCTTAGTTCATGATCATTAGGCAAAACAAGCTCTTCACCTAATTCCCTTCCCATTAAACAACATAGAACAAGCTAACTATATTTAATCCAACGGAAGCATTAAGATGAGAAAGATAGGTTGATCTTAGAAACAAACACACAAGCTCGGTTCATTTATCCTATGTTATGTTCCACATGCAATCATACGAAAATATCTCATAATCAATTATCACAATTCACTACTAATGACAAAGAAATCAAGACAATTACGGATCAATATTCCTAATCTAGCAATAGAAAATTCTCAAGTCCTATTTAGTTGCGCACCTAAATAACACAAGAAGCTAATCATCAACAATAGATATGAAAGAATATAAACAATCTCAACTGAAAAATTGAAAAATAAAATCTAATTCATTTAATTAATAATCATATGTCTAGGGTTTTGAAATCTCCCTTAACCAAAGACGAACCTAATTAAATATAATTGAAAAGAACAATAAAATTAAAAATTAAAATTTAAAACATGGAAAAGAATAAAGGAAGAAGAATGATTTTGGTATTGAAAATCTCTATGCATACAATTTTCTTGAGCTGTCAATGAATCTTCTCTTTTTCTTCTTCTCCATGATTGGCTGCTAAAGAATGGTCCAAAAGACTCCCATATAAACCCTAGAAGGACCTATTTATAACTCATAAGTTGGATTCAAAATGGGAAAGTTTGGGCTTGAATTTGAATTTTAAATTCCAAAATTCGCATGTCGTAGCGCCGCGGTACTACCAAAACTGAAGCAAAGGATTCACATCGGCACTATAGCTCTTATTTTGGGCACTACAGTGCCCTTGTCGGCCAGCTGTTGGCGTGTGGTGCCTGTTTTGGGTGCTGCAGGGCCTAACCCACAGCCTGGGTGTGTGTAGACGGGCGCTACAGCACCCAATTAAAGGGTTGTTGCTAATGAGGACATCAAGGCTGTAAGGAATACTCACGAACCAATTCAAGCTCTAGTTGGTCCGGTGATGAGGGCTCGAGCTAAAAGATTCAAAGAAGTGCTGAATAACTTAGTCCGGAGAGTTCTACAACAAGAAGAGAGTGTGTTCACTACTAAAGGTGAACAAAGGCTGGTTTTACGCATCAAAGTTGATCCGGAAGAGAGCCAATCAGCCATACACGTCCATTGAGTCATTACATGACTAACTTGCATGTCCATTCTGGGATACACGTGCAAGGGGGTTCCAAGCTGATGTGGGCGTGTTTTCCAACAAAGAATCAAGTCAAGATTACGTTTTCAAATTTTCAAGAAGTTCAAGATTCAAAACAAGATTCAAGAAGTTTAGAAGATCTGATCAAGATTTGATTTTTTTGTAATCTTATTTTAGTTTTAAGTTTCAAGTTTAAATTTTGAATTTTAGTATTTTTGTTTATAGTCCATTTGGTGAAACGGTTTGAGTTGAAATTTTTAAGTTTGAGTTGGTTGACTTTTTAAAAATTAGTTATAATTTTTATTGACTTTTCAGAAAAAGACAAAAACTGAGATGAAAAAGTACAGTTTAGTTTAAGTTAAATGGTTTTACCAAACAAACTCTTAGATTCTATTATATGCGGTTGTGGAGTCAAAATCTGATTCCTTCCTAGGGTTTTAGGTGTGTTTTTCATTAAGGGTATATTAGGAATTTTACAAATTGTAATTTCAGCTATATTGATTTTCAGATTATGAAATCAGTTTTTGATGTTTATTCGTACTGTGAGTTATTCTTCTTAAGTTATTGAAAAAAACTTATTCAAACTTATCAAGGATTCCTTGTGGGGTTCAAATTGACTTATCAAACGGACTTTCTATACCCGTTTGTGGCGTCTTCACCATACCAAGGTTCTTGCTTTGCTAAGCAACAGGTCGCGGTTTCCATCAAACTTGAAAGATCTTGTAGGGGTGGCAATAAGGGTCGCGACACGACGACACGACTCGAAAACGACACGAATTTCACGGGTTTGGGTTAGGAAAAATAGGGGGCGGGTCGTGTTCGTGTCACGGTTTCGTGTCGTGTTCGTGTCGCGGGTCGTGTTCGGGTTGGACACGTTTTTTTCGTGTCAATTTCGTGTCACTTTTCGTGTCAATTTCGTGTCAATTTCGTGTCACTTTTCGTGTCAATTTCATGTCACTTTCGGGTCGCGTGTCAATTTCGTGTCAATTTCGGGTTGCGGGTCAATTTCGTGTCAATTTCGGGTCAATTTCGTGTCAATTTCGGGTCAATTTCGTGTCGCGGGTCAGTTTCGTGTCGCGGGTCAATTTCGTGTCACGGGTCAGTTTCGTGTCGCGGGTCAATTTCGGTTCGTGTCGTGTCAACCCATGACGGGTTCGTGTCGTGTTCGTGTCACGGTTTCGTGTCGTGTTCGTGTCGCGGGTCGTGTCGCGGGTCGGAGAAGAAAAAAATCGACACGGCTCTAACACGACACGAACACGACACGTGACACGAATTGCCACCCCTAAGATCTTGGGTTCGTTGTTCCCATATTTATTATTGGGTTTTGTCATGTGGTTGGCATGGTTCATATCAGTTGCTCCCAGGCCAAGGCTGCAGCACCCTAGGCTAAAGTTGCAACCCTTAAGCTTGGCTGAAGTTTGCAATTTCCTTCCTTTGCACTCCTTTTTCATTATCTTTTCAGTCCTTAGCATCCAAAACACCTACAAAACATAAAAAAACACAAATAAACACTAAAAATCTCAAGAAACCAACAAATAAACATAGTGGAATTGATATAAAATTATGAAGAATTAAGCACTTATCATCAAGGCCTCCTCCAAGCGTGCGCATCACTAGGCTATCATTAGGGGTGTTTACCGGATCCGTAAATCCGCTCAATTCAGCCTAATCTGACGAACTGAATTGAATTGAATTGAGAGACTAACAGATTGGTAACAGTTTGAAATTTTGCCAGTCTAAAGGTTATTGATTAGATTACAAATTGAGGATTTACCAATCTTTGCAATTTGTGAATCCGAACTTTGTACATATATACATAAAGCTATAAAAATATATGTAAACTTTTTTTTTTCCTCTAAAATAGTTTTAAAAATAAGTATATATAAGTTGAAGTACGATTACAATTTAGTATGTTTATTTTAGTTTCTAGAGTAATTAAAATCGATAGTATTGTTATTTTGTTGAACTATTTTATGTGTTATACTATTTTTATTTTAGTTTTTAAAGTTTTTGGATTGAATCAGTGAATCCAAATCCATGTATTCGAATTTTACGAATTGGATTTGATTGAAACTCTCACGAATTGCTAATAGATTTGGATTTTCCCAATCCAAAAGTCACAGATTGGATTATAGATTGAGCCATAATCCGCCTAATCTGATCCGTGAATACCCCTAGCTATCATCCCTGAAACTTGGCAACCTCAAATGTCTCGTTATGGGCTTCTCAGTGTTGGTGGCAGTGTGTGTTGTGGTGGATCCCTTCAGATGGTCGAATTTGGGTTGGAGGTTGGATGCTGAATGTTTTGGCTCCGTTTTCCAATGCGTACATTGGGCCTGTTTGGCAGAGCTTTTGCTTTTGCTTTTGCTTCTAGCCAAAAGAAGAAGAGAAACAAAAGCTGTAGCTTTTCAGTAAGTGTTTGTAATCGAGCAGCTTTTGAGGTCAAAATAATCTTTAAATTTCTTTGATTTGTAATAAAATTTTAAAATAAAATTTCTAATGTTTAATTTAAATTTTGTTATAAGTTTTAAAGTCTACTCATAAGAGCTTTTGCCAAAAGTCATATTATATGAGTTTGACAGAAAACACTTCTAGAGATTGAAAGCTCTTTTGACAGATCATCCAAACACTTTCATAAGCTACTTTTGGACGTAAGAAGCCAAAAATAGCTTTTAGGAAACTCTGCCAAACAGGTACAATGTTTGGTGGTTGATCTCCTTTGGGGTTTTGTTCTGTGAGGCGGTGGGCTTCCATTGGTGATGCAGTGTCGTCTTCCGTTACAGTGGTAGTGGCACGTGTGGTTCACGTGGCATTGTTTGTGGCATCTTTTTTTTACTATGCCACATGCCTCGAGAAGTTGGTTGCTTTTTGCCACGGTTCTTTCATTGGATGTCCATTTTCCAGATGCTTTTGACGGTGAAGCTTTGGGTTTTTTTTTTTTTAATTATTATTTATTTATTTATTTCCAAGAGCTTAACTCTCCGGTTTTAATAAATAAATGTCCTTTAAAACATGATCCAACTGTGATCTTTGTTGTACTACTTATATATATTTTTTCTATGCAACATAGCTATATGTTTCTTGTTTTCGATTGATTGGAAGCTTCCATTAATTATAGAGATATCATTCAAAGAGACGTGTGTATTCGAAATTTAGTGTGCTTATTCGGTTTCTTGTTTGTCAGAATTCGGTACATGTTTCTTCCTTTGAGCATCACTCCATTTTACCGATGGATCCAATCATTGTTGGAGGTTGAGTACTCACCTTACATTTTGAGGTCATCTGCGTCGTTAACAATTTTATTTTTATTATTATTATTTTTCACTTACTCTTGTATACAATCTCCCTTCCCTTCTCAAGAATAAAAAATAAAATAAAATTCCTTAATGGACATATTCCCTTGAGGTTAAGACATCTTTTAACACAAGTGTATTTGCATTATTTCCAACTATCTAGTCTAGGTGACATGTTTTGCCAAATTTAGGTTTATTATTTCCTTATAATTAATGTAATCTAATGAACAAAATAGCTGTATAGTTATCCATTATGTGTATTTGATTAAATGTTCAATAAATTAACATTGAATAGTCACCCGGTATTTTAAAATCTCTTTTATGCCAAATTGGTTTTGTTTTGTAGTTTTGTTTTTTTGTTTTTTGTTTTTAATTTGTTAGTCTTTGAATGCTATAAGAGAGGGTGCTTCAAAGTTTATTAGAGTTTAAAAATTAATGAAGAACGTTTTAGCAAAGCAAATGACTTAAATCTTCGTCGTTTTGTATGGTATTATTATTCAAACAACTCATTTAATTTTAAATAAATGTGGAGCTTCATGAAAAAGTTAAGCCATTTTATATGTGCACAGATATTTATTTATTAATAAAACTCAGAACATCTAGGAAAGTTCTTAACCAATTATTAGACCACTACAATATAAACCTTATCACCTTAAAATAATATGTGCTTAGATATATTAAACAAACTAACGCAAGGTTCCAGTACAGGTTCATGTACCAAGCTCGCAGAACTTTCCTAATTAATTTGTATTTCCCTTTCTTTCCCTAATTCCTACGACGTGTTAATTTAATTACATAAAATCTTATTGATGATCATATTTGTCGTTCTTTAAGCACAATTATAAATATGTATGTATGTATATATATATATTATACTAAAATGTATATATTTTTTAAATATAGTTGGGGACACCAACTTTAATCAAAATTTTTATATACCATCTCATATGACAATAAATTATTGTCTTTTCATTTCATTGGTAAACACAATCAAATGAGGTGACAATTTTTTAAACACTTAACAATAAAAAAAAATGACATCTTACATGTCACATATATTGTTATTTAAAAATCATAATTAGAACTGATGTTCCTATATTTTTTTTTTTTTAAATATCTTTACACTGGCTAGGAGGAAAAGTCACGGTACATCTTTTTTTTTTTTTTTTTTTTTTTTGAAGCTGACATCTCCTTATTTTAGAACATAACTTATAGTCCAATTTTAGCCATCGATGACAAGAAAATTTTTTTTTTTTTTTTGAAGAAGAAGAATTTTTAGCTTAAGGTTGAATTTTTTTTTTTTTTTTTTTGTTTGCCTGCTATATCATCTTTTTTTATATCTTTACACTGGCTAGGAGGAAAAGTCACGACACATCTTTTTTTTTTTTTTTTTTTTTTTTGAAGCTGACATCTCCTTATTTTAGAATATACCTTATAGTCCAATTTTAGCCATCGATGACAAGAAAATAATTTTTTTTTTTTGAAGAATTTTTAGCTTAAGGTTGAATTTTTTTTTTAGCCTGCTATATCATCTTTTTAAATCATTCAGCGGGGCTAAATTTTGAGCTTTCCTGATACGTCCCAAAAATCTAGGATAACATTTTATGGTAGGAGGAGGAAAAAAGAAAAAACTAGTGCTAAGACACTGAATCATGAATGAAAAATAAATTATATGAGAATTGTGTGATAGAATAACAGAATTTTAGGGTATGTTTACTAATGAGTAATCCAATTTGAGAAAAATGAATTAAATTCTTGTCTAACTAAATTCAAGCAAAAAAAAAAAAAAATTTTAGTTAAGAGTAAGGGGATTTGATTCTTTACACATTTTGGTAGAATTAATTATGAAATTATCATCAGATTATGTCTGAAAAAAAAAATTGATAATTTTGTAAATGAAAAATGTAGAGAAGAAGTTAGGGCAGAAAATCTTGAGAGAGAGAGAGAGAGAGAGAGGGAGGGAGAGAAAAGTAGAGAAGGGCTATAGGGCAGAAAAAGAAAAATCTTTTTAGAGAGAGTGAGAGCTCATGGGAAGGAAGAAGCAAAAGCGAGCGCGGTAATGGGGCGACATTCACAGTACAACCTTGTAAAAGTACTTGAGCCGTTAAAAACGCTGAAATTTTTTTTTTATTGAAAAGAAAAGAAAAATGAAAAAAGTAATAATCGTGATTTTATCGGGAACAGTGAAGAGTAAATAGAGGTGTTTGTTCGTGTGTTTGCCTCTGTAATAATAATAATAACAATAAACAAAAGGACGGACATTCCCTGCTTAAGAAATCCGTTTAGGGATCAGTTAATTAATCCACCCTTTATCCTAAGCCTCTTTAAATCATTACGATTATTAACAGACTCTTTTTATTTATTTATTTATTTATTTTTTCAATTAGGATTTTTTTTTATATAAAATTTTAATTTAATTTTGAAGAAAAATATGATTAGTTTAATCTGACCACGACTTTTGAAGGGATGAAACGTGTCAGTTAATCCGCAGATTCCGCATCGCATCACGTGATTAAAAATATATATATATATATATATATCTGCCCACCTCAGAGCACCCACATCGTCAGCCCCCTCCTCTCTCAAATCACGTGGCCAACTCACACCCTGTGATGTCTCTGGGCCCCACCTCCACTTCGCTACTTTTGTACGCCGTTCCCCCCTTTTCCCCCCTCTATATTTTTATTTTCCCCTTCTCTTTACTTAATCTTTTTTTTTTCAAACTAATTTATATCTGTCTTTGTACTAATCGTTTTTTTTTTAAAATCATGTACTAATCGTTTTAAGTAGTCTATATTACAATCTCAGTTTAAAAAAAAAATTTATATTTCAACTTATAAATTTTTAAATAAAAAATTATCTGTAAATCAATTAATATTTATACAATGTTAAATAGAATCTTATAATTGTCGGATCTTCCAGACTGAGAAATGTCGTACATCTACTTAGGCTTAATTCAATGAAAAATCAAATTTTTACCTCCATTTCTAAGATCTAACGGATGTTGATGAAAATTTTGACGGTTTAAAATTATACTATTAACGACTTTTTTTCTTTATTATTAATAAAAATATACCACTATAAAAAGTTTCGTTTTTTTTTTTTTCTAAATCTTATGACAAAATTCTTTTTAAAATTAGTAATCACATCTACGCAATAGCCTCGTATCAATAAAGTAATTTTTATGGTTAGATATAATAAGAATCACATTAAATTAAAAAAAAATATATAAAACAAATTGTTCTAATATAATCTAACAACTAAAAAACAATACCCTAATCTTTTTTCTTTTTTTTTAGGTTCTATCATATAAATCTTTAAAAAAAAAAAATTAAAAAAACTACTGATTTTGTAAAAACGCTGTTATAGAGATGGTGAAAAAGTAAAGTGAAAAAAAAAAAAAAAAAAGGTAGTTTCTATAGTTCCAATCTTAGCACAGTTTCGGCAGTACAGTTTGTTATGTGTCGTCACATGACTAACAACTCTTAACCTAATCTTTTTTAATTTTTTTTTTTAATTTTCATTAGCCTTCTGATCCAATATTATTAACCTCTTAAAACCATCTTTCAAGCTTAAAAAAAAAAAAAAAAAAAAAAAACTCACTCTTACCAATGGCATGCAACTCTCAGCACCCTATGTTTTTTAATTATAGGATAACGTTTTGTAATATTTATTTATTTATTTATTTTAACAGATTGATATTATAAATTATAATGATTAATGAAGAGCGTGGGGCAAGTAAATCAATTGACATTTGTATTAATTAATGTTGACATTTCATGTGACAATGTACATCAGCAATGAATACTGATAATAATTAGCTATTTGATTATATTATTATTTGTACGTGGCTTTAGAGTAACAGTGAGAAATAGTACTTGCAATTATTCCAAGGAAGAAAAAAAAAAAAAAACCTCATTACACTGTGTTGATCCCATTAGACTTGGAATTAAAGCGAAATCATGATAATAGAAAACGTCATGAATTTCATGTGCACGATTATTAATTAATTAGTAAAATGTTTTTTTCATTTCATAAAAAAGAAACATAACGTATTTAAAATAAAAAAAATACGTGGAAATTAATTTCAGAACTTAATAATGGTACTATATATATATATATATATATTATATAAACTAGCTACATGTTTCAGGCATGCATGCATATTGGTACTCCTGCCTGTTCCTAAATGTCTTTTTTTCCTCAATTTTTTTAATTAAAAAAGGATATTATTAGTGTCATCTCGTTTATACGAAAAATGAGAGGTAACCTCTCCCTTATCTCATAACTTTGACAGCCAAAATGATTTCACTATTAATTTAATTTTTAATTGTAATTGATACTGTTCTAAACATGATATTATTAACCTCGCACACAAATGTAATAGTATTTCATGCTTTTTTTTTTCTTTTTTTTTTTTTAAACTATAAGTCTGAATCAATTTGGTCCAAGATAGTAGAACATCATACGTTAGTGAAAATAGATAAAAACAATTACTATCAATAGTATTTTTTTTTTCTATTTTAATATATACATAGCATAAGAATAAAAAAAAAAATAGAACTATCAAAGTTTCAATATCATTTGTAGTTTAAATATTGCATAAACCTTTGATTTTGATTGATTTTCTTGTAACACTCTATTGATCTAATAAGCATTCTTCCTTTCACACTAGCTCACATTAGTCATATATGTGTGTGTATAAATATAAATTGTAAGAAAAACAATATATAACTATTTCCTTTCAATATATAAATACAAATATATATATATATATATATAGAAAGCAAGAGGAGAAAATTTAGTAACATAGTAAGATGCATGGATTATTAGGAAAGTGGTAAATGGTATTTGAGGAGTGTGTGTGGTGTTAGACGTGGTGGTGGTGGTGGTGGGGATAGATGAGGCCATGAGGGAGTGGGAGTGGGAGTGGGTTCGCCATGTGATATGCATGCGTCTGTGACATTATGACGTGACGCGACCCTCCTTAATTCCCTTGTACTATATATATATATATATATTATAGATTTCCAAAAAAATGAAAAATTGTTTTTCTTTTTCTTGTTTTCTTATTTCAATTAAAAATAATAAAAAAATTTAACTAAAATAAGAAGAAGAAAAAAACATTTTAGTAGATAAAACTTATGATATGAACGGTATATTTTCCCATTGTTAAGACTATAATTTTTATTGTTAAATTAATTTTTCAACGCTCATAGATCAAATCATAACTTAACAAAGACCTAAGAGTATTATATGATGTTGATAGAGTTTTCTTTCTCTTTTGTTGAAAAAAAAAAATTTGAAATGAGAGGATTTAAATTTTATATCTCATAATAGAGTATCTAGTGATGGAATATGTTTGAAATTATCGCTAGACTATTACATGTTTTTTTTCATGCCTTAATTATAAAATGGTTTATAAAAATATTTTATTCTTGAAGAAGAAAAATTTAAAAAAAAAAAATGTACGTAGAGGTGAGAGATGTTTTAAGTACGCAATGCACGTGAGGAGGCAGCAACTCACGTGCGCCCATCCCCTGCCGTTAGATCTGCCAAGTCTGGCCTCTGCCTCCTCGCGTGCGGTGGGGACCTGTCTCTCTATCTCTTATTCTCTCTCTCAACTCTTTTTCCGTTCCGTTTGGAAGTTAACGCCGTTATCCTGTCGTTTAAAGTTCGTTAACGGCCTTGGCAGTTAAAAGGGTGAGAGAAGAGAAGTCATGGTCGGTTAAGCTCGTGAGCACGTGAAGAATACCGAAATTGCCCAATCGCCTATAGCCACGGTAGTGGTCTCTTTTTTTTTTTTTTTTTTTTTTTTTTTTTTGGGGATTAAGAAAATTATATACTTTTGCAATAATTAGATTTGTATGTATAGGTGATTGTAGAGCTAGCACATACAACACATACATCGAATTAATACCTTTTTAGTTGATTTTTTTTTTCTAATCTTGTGGAAAAGATTAAGCATGTGTTTGGTACTAAGGTTTGGATTATAGAATTTAGATTTGAATTGAATTGTGTGTTTAGTGAGGCGTTTGAATTGTTAGAGTTAAAAAGTATAAAAATTTAAAATGTGTCCAGAAAAAAAAAATCAATATGGAACTTATTTCATTTGTCTTTAAATTCTATGCAATTTTAAAAAAATCATCTAATTTGGATTTTTTAGTTATAAAACTGTAATAGTAACCGTGAATAGTAAAATTGATGTTAACTTTTCAGAAAAAAAAAAACAAAACAAAAATTGAGTTGTAAATTGTAATCCAAACCTTGATGCCAAACATGCACTAAAATTGCATCAATATCAATTTTATTTTCTCCAAATTCGTGTTTTGAGAATGATAAATGTTTATTACCATTTTAATCTTCATTATCTTTTTCTATAAATTAAACTAGGTTAGTTTAATAGTCTACTACTAGAGGTGCAATATGCTAGTTAGTTTTTTTTATTTTATTTTATAATTTAATCCTTATTATTAGAGAAAGTGAAGGTGATATAAAAATGAATCACCAAATAATGATTTCACTTATGTTGTCAAGTATGATATAGTTCATAGAGAGGTCTTAAATATTGTGCCACCATATATATATTGAATGCGAGAGAGTTTTGATCAAGTAGGACATACGATTATTCAATATTCAACGAATGTTAATTTATGATTTAGGTACATAATTATTGACTTGTATCCGTTGGTATACACTACTGGCATTATTATATTTGATTAAGACCGTCAAGCATGTTTTATATAATGTATTTGGAATTTATATTCTTCATCTTTTACATGCTTATATATATATATATATATTTATACATAAAATTATATCATACTTGAATTTCAAACCCTAGCTATTACCATATAACTCACTAATTAATTTATACATATTTATATATATGCACGGAATATTTTTTTCTCTGGGTGTGTGGGTGGGGTGGGGTGAGGTTTATAATCAACTATAAAGTAGGTGAGATGAAAAAAAAAAAAAAAAAACATTTGACGTTAACTTAGTAGTTTTTTCACGTTACTTGTGGGAATATTGCTCAATTATCAATATTGCGAAATAAAATAATCCGAAACATTTAATAAAATCGGTATAATTAGAGTTCAAAATTTTTCCTAACATATATATAATCACAACCTAACGTTGATTACGCATATGATTTCATGATTTTATCATAAGGTATTAAGTTTGAATCTCCCATTTAAAGGTTAAAAATAATAAAGTTGCTTAATAGGTTAGGGGGCAAAAAAAAAAAAAGGCACATATAAAAGCTACTTGTATAACATAATTTCAAAAGCTACATCTAAACGAGTTTTTTAATTTGATATATCGAGTTCATCTCAAGATTAAAATAATAGTATCTAGTTATAGAGTAATAGTAGGTAAGTTTTTCTTATTTTAAAATTAAAAAGTAAAAGTGGATAGGGTGAAGGGGAAAAAGCAAAGATGATTGAAATTCTTTGAATGCGTGACTAAAATCGTCAAATAAGGAAAAAGTAATTTCATTCTATACACTGTACACATATGAATCTCAGATGGATAAAGTTCTTTTTGGATCCAAATTTGTTGTATTTAACAGCTAATCCTCTCAACAAAGCAAAGATATAAGATAATAAAATAAAATAACTAACAGCTAATCATGATTTGCCCATTTCCAATTGGCCAAACCTTCTCTTTCATTTTCTTACTTTTTTTTTTTTGCTCTTTTTTTTTTTTATATAAACGAATATATTTTACATGTAAGTCGTAGCAAAAAAGAATGTTTCTTTAATTTATTTTAATACAACAAAATAAATATAAAAAAATAAAAAAAAGTGAAGTCATGGGCATCGTTTGGGATTTTATAGGACCAATAGTATGTAAGAGCACGTGCTTAGAAGGCATTTGGCGGTGGGAAGGAGGGGTCTCTCTCTCTCTGCCCTTTCTTTCTCTTTCTCTGTCTCTATCTCTCTCCCTTTCTCTTTCTCGTGACGGTGTCACGTGGGCGTGGGTTGGGACCCACAAGTAACCCGTCGTCAAGGAAGAAAAGAAAAGAAAAAATATGTATATATAGATGTATATAAATTTTAAAAGAAATATAAAAAAAAAAGAAAAAAAAGAAAAGAGATTTTTTTTTTTTTTTTATTCAATTGGGAGAAAAAGGCAAGAGAACACATAGTGGGGGCATGTGCTGGCCTTCCCAAAGTGACCTGTCGTTTATGGGTCAGATTGGAAATGGGGGGTGAGAGAGAAGGGAGGGTGATGACGTGGCCACTCACGTGCTGTCGCGCGTGCGCTTTTTGGCTGGTCCTTGAGTTTGAAACGTGGCCCCACTTGGGATGTGACAAGTGTCTCAATCAGTTTGCGGCAGCATAGATTCGGAGAGTGGGAAGGGGAAAGGGGGAAAGGGAAGGGGAAGAAGAAAGTGAACATCACCTTGAGGCGTGAGGTTCTCCTTCTAAAACTGTTTTACATGTAGTTTTATTAGCTTGTTAAGGGTATATTTAGAAAAACTTCTGAAAGCTATTTCGACTTCCTGTAAAAGCTACTTCTGAAAGTATTTAAATGATTTGTTAAAAGAATTTTCAATTTATAAAAAACCAAAAAAGGTAACTTATAATAAAAGCTCTTTAATCACAGTTTTTGTGTGTTTTTTTTTTTTTTTTTTTTTTTTTTTCTATTGACTAAAAGTTAAAAACTCCGTCTAACATATCCTAAATGGACAGTAAACGGAGAGCATGAGAAAATTAGTATATTTATTTTTTAATTAACAAAAAAATCTCTCTAAGAAACTTGCCACAAGTTTGCTTTTTAGAAGCAACGGATGATTGTTTCATGACTTTTCTTTTTCTATACTCAATTCATTTCTTGAATTTGTTGACGAGAGTATGTTGTGATTTTTTTTTTTTTTTTTTCCGTTTTATCTATGATGAGGATAAATTTCGTACGTGACATTGAGTGAATGTGTAAGTAGTTAGCTACTTTCTTATTTAAAAATTAAAAAAAAAATTCTTAGCACATTGAGGTCCTTTTTTTCTTTTTAGGCTTTGTTTAGGTGCTTTAGGACCACTTGGTCCAGTATAGGTTAGCACGTTATTCGTGAAGCAATGCTACTCGCTAACTTAGTATCCAATATATATATATAGCATTTTATCGTACGTGAGAATAAATCATAAAAATCTTATCGACCGAAAAAAAAAAAAAAAAAGGATTAACTTACACCATAATACATAAAAACTTTGTTTCTTAACCTTTTCACCTCACTTTGAGAGATTTTCACTATTTGTTTCACTCTTTAGGACAAAATTATTGCAAAGCAAGCTCTTGATGCCAACACTGCTAATGCAATTCGATATGCAAAGGCTGATGGGCCCCAGGTGGATTGTTGATGGACTGATTTGGGTTTCAAATTTTTTTGATTGGGCTAAAAAACTATTTCATACTTAACCCACCCATATTAAGTTAGAGTGAGCAACTAATAATAATTAGGGAAAAACACCGGAATGACACAAATTAAAAGATCATTGTACTAATATGATACAAAAAATTAATATCAAATCAATATAACATAAAATTTAACTAAAATTGACTAAAATTTATATCATGTTGCTCAAAAATGAGGAATTTATGTCATGTTAGCCAATAGATAAAAAAAAACTGATTATTTAGATAATTTTTTCTAATATAAATAAATTATTCCGATGCGGTTGGGTGATAAAACTGTTCATTCGTATCATTGGGTCTTAAGTTGAACTGGAGTTAATCCCCATCACAATGGGTGGGAATAATAGACAATCCACTTCATACGACATTTATATGTCATGTAGTAAATTATTTAAGTATACCTTCTTCTATTCCTATAATTTATTTTAGCAAAAAAGAAAAAGACACTAAATGCTAACATCCTTAGGTACAATTATAACTTTAGACCTATTCTGATAAAGAAAAAGACCCCATTTGTCTCCATTGAGGATTTTCAACAAAACTTCTCAAGTTAGGCAAGGAAATTATTGAAATTCCTTGTATATGGGCATAGTTCTATAAAGCAAGAAAGTGGTTAATAGGCCAAACTTTAAAACCCAGTTTTGTTTGTCTGTTTTGCCTTTTGGGTGGCATGGGATGACCCGCTGGTCACATTAAAATATAAATGATTTCTTCAGAAAAATCTCAGATTTTCTTGGCCATCTGTAAGATATGATGATGTTCTTTGGCTTGCATGGAGGTCAGAGAGACAGACACAGCGTTTGCTCTGTTGGGAGTGACTAGCCTTCCTTGAGCCCTTCCTAAGCCCAATGGGCCACTTCTGGCCCGTGAGCTTTTCTTTCAGTGGCCTGACCAAATAGAGATAATTACCTAAATAACCACGTTTTTTTCATATTTGTTTTCATCTATTGATCAATATGACACAAATTCTTTATTTTTCATTAACATGACATAAATTTTACTTAACTTTAGTTTAATTTTATGTCATGTTAGTCTAGTATTAATTTTTTGGGCTTTTTTATATTGGTGTACCCTAAACTTATAACAGTTGTAATTTACACCCTAAATTTTTAATTTTGACAATTTACACCCAAACAATTTTGCACCCCATTGATAAACAATGTTGATTTTTTAATGAAAATTGATACTTCACTTATATATAGATTGTTAATTAATAAAGATAAAAATGATTATTTATATAATGAATGAGCAATCCACGTACAAATCACATATTAATTTCCTTCAAAAGATTAATATATTGTCAATGGGATGCAACTTGCTATATATTTATAAGTTTAAGAAGTAAATTATCAAAATTAAAAGTTCAGGGTGCAAATTACAATTCTACAATAAATTTAGGGTGTACTAAAACAAAGAAAACCTAATTTTTTGAATCATTTTAGTGCAATGGTTTTAAATTTGTATTATTCAGATGCTTTCCCCAACCAGGATGACTAGTGAATTAGAAAAATATGGATAGTTTAATTGAATAATGCTTCTAAATTTAAAAAATATCCAAAGCAACCTTAAAGTAGCACTGAATTATCTTCAATTAAAATGCTAACACCAATGCTATGCATTGCACTACAAGTATATTATTTGTATGTATTTATTATGCTTAATAACCGAAATCGAAAGCCACATTCGATACCTTTCGTCATCAGCATACAAGAGACAGGAAAATTGTTTAGGCACTTTTAACGTCGGTGGGTAACCAACGTTGAAGCGCTTTTTTAGGCCAGTCAACGTCGGATGTTGGGAAACCAACATAGAATCCCTAGCATGTCGATCAAATCTCCAACCGATATTTATTCCTATTTCTGTAACAGTCGATTCTATCAATCCAACCTTTGTTTGCAAACTACATCAATCTATGAACTTAAGCAAGCTCGAAAGGCATAGTTCAAGCCTACACTTAAAAGGCATAGTTCAACCTTCGTAAAGGCTTGTAATTTTTTTTTCTTTAATTTTGTCAATTTGCACGTTAATTCTGCTCTTTATTTAAACTACTAAAAACCCTACATTGCAGCAACTTCACCCTTCTTCGTTCATCACCATCGCGTTTAGCCTATCCGGAAACCTGACACTGCCGGCGTCTTTCTGTTTGCCGCAAAACCAAGAACACCGACCGACACAAACCAAACGTTTCGACTGGTTTTTCGGTCAGTGAAGCCATTGTTTTCGGTCAGTGACGGTTCTCATTTCTTGAGAACCGAGGGCGTCGGTCGGTCACCGAACCAACCATTTTTGTAGTGACCAACCAAAGTACAACCCTAGACTCTATTGATGCCAAGGAATACCGCACATGCCCATGTCTTCCATTTAGCCGTTGGTTCTTTTGGATGGCCCCCCCTCTTACTGATGCTAATGAATACCAGCAGATCAATGGTGCTTTGCAATATCTTCATTTTAACTCTCAAGGGAACTCATTGGCCAACTGGAAAAAAAGTGTTCCATTCTCATATAGTTATTCATCATAGGTGATTTTTGAAACGAAGTAAACATCTTCATGCAAGTCAACTAATGTGAATTTGATGCATAGTCACAATTACGGTGTGTTTACTTGCACTTAATCGGAATGGACATGAATCAGTGAGTAGGATCGTGAGTGGACAAAACTCGGAGTGCAGGTTCGGATGAGCCCTCCATGGTTTTGAGTACCGTAAGTCCGTAACCTTGCATCTTGCTTTGCTGAACAAGTGCTTTGGCTTAAAGAGCTTGGCAAGCTTTAGGGGTATCCCAACCTCTGATAGTAGTGGGAACATCGTGCAACCAATCTCACACACACACACACACACACACACACACACACACATATGTATTTGATATTCTCTCTATGTTTAGTATTTTGAATACAAAGATTTTAGGCTCAGCGGGTATAGGATTTACTGATCATGTATGAACACATTTTAAATTCATCAACAAGAGTAATCTGAGCATTTTCCTCACTTCTTGAATACACAAGTGGGCGGAACAAAAACATGCTTTTAGAAAGTTATGAAATTATTGAGAAAAGAGAGGTTGAATAAGCAAATCTATGCTATATAAAAAAATGATTGGGAAAAAAGTTGAAAAAACAAACAAACAAAAAAGATATATATGCTAGAAAGTAATCGGTAACTTACAAACCATGGGCTAATTTTCAAGGAAGATTGAATAGAACCTCTCAAGATGACGCTCTTCGATAATAGTACCTGCAAGCAAAAGTTGCAAGAAACATATTTGTTTTAATATTATTGTCACTTTTTTACCACGTAAACATCAAAGAAACAAATGTAGGAAAGGACATACACAAAAAATTTTATGCCATAAATGGATGCGTATTTTCGAAGAAGACGCTCAATGGTATACCACTCCGAACGATCTGATCCAGCTTGATACCCAATTCGTGGCATGTGTATCGAAGCTTTTCGAAAAACAGATCAATAGATATCATTCGACAATTATCGTAAAGCAAACACAAAATTGTTGCAAATTTTTAGTTTTGATATAGTTCAAGTGTGAAGAACCCCTTACCATTGTTTTGAGCTGCTGAGAATGATGCCTTTGATATGCAAGATTCCAAGTTGGGAAGAGAAACATTACTTCGGGGGACTTTGCGCCGAGGATTATAGGATTGCACAACAGCCAAACCCACCCATTGTGGTGCATCACTATCCGTACTCTGTTCATCGGAATCCTCTGAAAGGTAAAAGAACCAAATTTGAGTATTCTACTGAGTAATGTGATTCACTGTTTCACTGGCAAGGATTGAATTATGAAGCAGTTTAAACTATTGCAAATTTTTTGAACATGAGAAGAACACGAGTTTACCATTCGCTCTTATGAGGTGAAGATCACCAAGATGCAGGTCTTTAAATTCAGAAGCTCGGTTATATGCATCTGGTATGCTTGTAGACAGTTTGGCCAGTGCGTCAAACATGCCTCCACGACCCCAGTTTCCAGAATCGTCAACACAACTACGAGATCAACATATAACTCCAGTCTTAGAGTGAAAACCAATCACCTCCATGGAGGTGAATTAATTGCAAACGGGAAGGAGATGACAAAAAAGGGACATCATGACAAATAAGAACTAAATAGCATATTGGAATAACAAAGAGGATACATAGAGATCGTGCATGTTATTGCCGCTGGATATAAAATAAACTACTTGTTAGATGTTATCGGTCCAAAGTGAGGTTTTTGCTTTTTATTAAAAAAAAAATTTAACAATTGTGACAAGGCATTTTCCAGACGGCCAAACTAACCTGAATATAATGGTGGGCTCAGATGGGCAAACATCTGAAGGATGGGTACAATCTCCATAAACAAACTGGACAGAACCCGATTCTGACACCATATCACTATCCGTGGGGGTCACAGGGTCCTTGACAGACAATGAATGATACCCGAGGGCTTCCCACTTTAGCAATTTCTTCTCCTCAGCCTTCTTCTTCGCGGCCTCAAGCTTAGCATGCTTTTCCTCATCTAATTCCCTTCTTCCTAAATCTATAATTTGCTCGCCACTTTTTTGTGATTCCTCTTTAAATTTTTCAACCCAGGAGAGATATGACGCCTTGTCAAAACTAGAATCGAAATCGAAAGAAGTGGAATCTCCTCCTCGAGCACAAACACTTCTATTTAAACTATCCGTTGGGTTAACCTCAAATTTCCTGTCATCCTTGCCTGCTGCTTGCTCATGACGCATTGCAATTACCTTCTCAGCCATTGCATTCAACTCCGAAATCTTTACTTCACCAAAGTTTTCGCTGTTGATCTCAGAAGGATCAAATATACCAAATCCAAATATGACAGATCGCAAATCACTGGCTTCAACTCCAGCAGATCCTCTATTCTCTTGGTCTTCGACATCATCCCCGACAACATTGTAACTAAGCTGCAATTTCTTTTCTGCTCTCCGCATAATTACCTACATTAATTCATTTGAAACAGAAGATTGTATACATGGCCTTTGATGATAATGACTCGCATCTAAGATCTCACCTCCTCAACAGTACGTTCAGTAACGAGGTTTATAGACAACACAGGATTCATTTGGCCTATCCAGTGTGCTCTCTGCAAAGCCTGCTTGTCAACCTGGGGATTCCAGTCTTGTTCATAGAATATAACCTGGATTAAAAGGCAATTAATATGACAAGAACTCATATACTATTTGCATTTAAAAATGATAGATGCTCGGGTTAGAATTAGATTAAATTAAAGAGGAATCCTTAGCAATTATACACGTCAGCCTCCAATCCATTAGGTGTAGCAGTAAGTGATGGCCTGGATTAAGCATTCTAAAAATAATAAACATCTTACAAGACATGTTCTCCAGATTCATCTTCCTCAGTTGTAATTGGAAAAAATCATACTGTAACAGAATTTTAACGAACTTAAAACTTACAGAATCAGCAGCTACAAGGTTCAGACCAACTCCCCCAGCCCTTGTAGAAATCATAAACACAAAAGCACCATTTTCATCAGCTTGAGAATTCAAACTTCCTTTGTCTGATTGTCTGCTGAAGCTTCTTATAGCAGCAAAGCGCTCCTCAGCTCGAATTGAGCCATCAAGACGCTCATAAGAATATCTTCGTAACTCCAAAAAATCCTACATTGGACATAAAGAAGGTTTCTTTTTTGAACTTAGAAGATGCAGACTAGCATCACTAATCTCGAATGAAAAGTACTTTGTTCTGATAGCAAAACTAGAGAGAAGAAAAAGAACCTGTAGAATGTCAAGCGTTTGGGTCATCTGGGCGAAGAGAAGGACGCGGTGCCCAGAATCATGTAGCTTTTGAAGCAGTTGGCCCAAGATAATAAGTTTACCGCTGGCCTTTTAAAGATTCAGAAACCAACAAATATTTCAACTGACAGGAAGCTCCATGAGAGTAAAATACAAATTAATTTACCCCAACTCAGCTATAGCATGAGTTTGCCTCTTTGAGAAACAAAGAAATAAGCAAGCCAGCCTTTCTCTTCCTCTTGTTTACTTTTCAATCGTTCAGCAGCCATTACATTTTAATAGCATACAATTGCACACATATTTCAAAGTCCTTGCAGTTTACCAAATAAATCTAAGAAACTGGAGCTACCTGAACTAAGTGTTCACCTTCTTCGTATGGTTCAGGCTCAATGCCAGGGAAAAGGTAAGGATGGCTACATGCTTTCCGTAACTGTATTACCTATAACACAAGTAACAGAATTAATCAGCGGAGCAAGAGATGTGTAACATTCATAAATCAACAACAGAGAATGAAAACGTGAATTCCAGTATGAGTGATCAATGTAGTGGCGAATCAATATTTAAACATTTGATGCAAGGACAGATGACATCGAAGATTTTATGAAAATAAAAAAATGTAATCTGTAACAACTAGTAACTTCAACTAATTGCCAGGAAAATGAAAGAATACTTTTGCAGAAGGAGCATCTATTTTTTGTGGAAGAAAATACTATTACATAATTAGTTTCCAGTGAGAAAGAGATGTTCAGGGCAATATATAGAGGGTAATAAAAGAAACAAGGGGTGAAATTGAAGAAATTAACATACAATATTCTGTAAGGATTGATGATTTGAGGATCCAGAAGAGAATGCAAGTAGCTTAGGGAGCTCCTTCCTCAATATTGACATGTACACCTTCTTCTGTAGACTAACTAGTGGCACCATCCTATCATGAAATATATATCTTAGCACTGTGTGGTATGAACAGGCCTAGGAAATTGAGTGCCTTTAGCACGGAAGGTAGAAACATACACTGTTATCTCAGTAAGTGGTGGAAGGATTAAATTCCCACACTGAAGAAGTCTAGATTTTGTACGTCGAAGCATGAAGGCACCCACTACGCCTTTTAAAGTTTTTAACTTCTCTTTTACTTTAGATGGATCATAGCCTGTTGCAAAATAATAATATGCATCACCTTTACAGGAATACTGTTCCAATGCCAAAACTCTCTCACTACTTTAATCAATCACCAAAGCCTAAGTTGGGCAGAAAATGCAAAGGAAATAAAGAGAAGGGTATAATCAGGTTCTCCGGAGACCAGAGCTCGAGTTGTGAGCTTTAAACCGTTCACCTGAGGATGGATCTCCAGCTTCCTTGAATGCAGAAAGGAACTGGTCCAGTCGCCCAAAGACTGAAGGCATACAAAAATGCATTAAAGCCCAAAGTTCAGTGAGATTGTTTTGTATAGGTGTGCCAGTCATCAATAGCCGTCTTGGTATGAGAAAGCGCTCTTTTAGGACATTATAAAGAACCTGCCAGGATTGAAGCATGCAAACATGACCAGAACAAAAATTTTACAACATTATGACACATATACATGGTACAATGTAAAGCATAATTTAAGTTCGATGTCAGGAAGAAAATATCCAAATTCTTCTTTAGATCGTTCATGGTGAATGTGTCATGCAAATCAGGGAGTGCATCAGTAGCATAGTGTCAGGTATTCACTATATAATGCACGAGGAACTGAAATTCACTCCATCACAAGCATCATGAGTCCAGTAATTATTGCAGTAAATGGGTTTACAGTAACAAGGCAAGCATTAGATATAGCACCTCATAAGTCTCGGAAAAGAGTGGTTTCAAAAAGTTAAGCATACACTGGTAGGGTTTTTAAGCCTTTGTGCTTCATCAATTACTGCAGAGTGCCAGGGTATTTGAGAAAGGAAATCCTGGTCCATCAACGCTATGTCATATGTCGTCAACAGCACGTCAAAAGGTAACAACGAAACCTGCGAACAGATCCAATTAAAAAAAAATTTGACATATTATTGAAAATCTCACAATTCACTATATTAGAACTCACATTATCTCGTAAGGACTGTTCCTTTACTTGCTCATACATTTTTCGTCGTAAAGTGCGACGGTGTTCTTTATCACCAACATATCGTAAAACTCTAAGTTTTGGAGCAAATCTGTCCATCTCTGATACCCAACCATCAGTTACGCTTAGAGGACATAATACCACTGCGGACATTTGAATGACAATAAGTAGATAAAGTCTTAAAACCAATAACAACCCACAGCAAAAGATCCAACAAGTTTCCAGCAAGAGACGTCCTGACTCACAAAATGGCCCAGGTGACAACTTTTGAATTTTCAAATAGCTCATCAAAGAGATGGCTTGAAGAGTCTTTCCTAGTCCCATCTGCAGAATGAAATATCAGCATTTAAACCACTACAATGAAGCTTTGTTCTTCTAGCTCAGTTCACTCGGCCATTTCTCACTTATTACACACAAACAAACAATTTTAAAAAAAGTGCCCAGAAATGGCAGTGAAGCTTTCACCAACTAAAGATTATGCATACTAATAGTCAACAATAATATTTAATTAAGAAGTCGTATGGATCTCCGTCTCCAACATCTGTTATTGAGGTTGGTTTCCAAAATTTCTTATTCCAATTAGCCACAGTACAAATCAACATTTCTCTTTCTCTCTCCCATTTTCCGTGAAATTCAAACTTCAAAAAATTTTCTTATTTCAAGTCTAAATGAGATTTTTTTTTTTTTGGTTGCTAAATGCTCACAATGATAAGGAAAACTAAATAAAATCCATTTTTCCCTTCAAAATCCGAACACATTTTAGGTTTTTACACATATCTAAAATCACAGTTCATTTTCAATTCACACTTCAACCAGACACAATTCCATACAAAACTCCAAGAGTCCAACTCCAACCTATTGTCCAAACGAGCCATCAATATGTTTACGTACTTAAACTGAAAATTATGCTACTAAACCAATTGTTATGTTTATTGCAATACATGATTTGCATTATCGACTTAGACAACAGAAAGAATGGTCAAAATCACCAATCAAATTTTCCAGATAGTGAGAGCAGATTTGATCGTACCTCGTCTCCTGCAAATCAAATTCCAATTGAAAATCAATTCCAAATAACTTTTCATCTTTCTCTAAAAAGATCAAATCAAATGCGAATTCCTAATTGAGATTCGTATAGGGAATTCGACGAAAGTTGAACTTTGAAAAACTCACTCACCGAGAACGACGTTGACGCCGAGAAGATATCGCCGTACGAGCCATGAAACGCCTTCCACTTGATGAGGCTTCAGAGTCGCCGTCACGCCGAGCTCTTCCGGGTCCACCGGCGCGTCGCCGGGGCGTGCGTCGGCGTCTAGGACGATCTTCGCCGCCGCTTTGAGCCGTTCCTCGTAAGACATCTCACCTCTCCTTTTCCTTCTCAATTTTTTTTTATTTTTTATTTTTTATTTTTGTTTTTTCAATTTTTTGAACCAAGAGCAGCAGAGGGAATTGAATAATTGATTGCATAATGACGAAACTGTCCTCCATGAACGGAGACTGTTTTCATTAAGAATGGGAGTATTATGGACATTTTGAATTTCAACGTGGCGAGCTATTCTTCCACGTGGCAGCAGGTTGCGTGAATGCAAGTAGAAGTTAGCTGAACGAGTTGACACGTGTGAGTATTACGAAACCGCCAACCAAACTCTCAAATTTGGTCCCTCAATTATGTACATTAAGTCCTTGATATTAAAATTTTTAAAAGTCACTTTTATGTCTAAACTTTTAATTTTAATAATTTAATCTCTAAATTTTTGATTTTAGACAATTTAAGTCCTTGATATTAAAATTGATGAAAGAATTTTTTTAAAAAAATTTAGCATGTGTTTGGTTCATAGGTTTGGATTGTAGAATTAGGGTTTAAATCAAATTGTGCGTTTGGTGAAATTTTTGAATTGCTAAAGTTAAAAAATGTAAAAACTTGAAATGTGTTCCAAAAAATATCAATATAGAGCTTGTTTCATTCGTCTCGAAATTCTATGCAATTTTGAAAAACAAAATCACATTTGGAAATATATATATATGAAAAGCTATGGACTTTTACAGTTTCAATTACGAAACTAAAATAGTACTTGTGAATAGTGATTTTTCAGAAAAAGATAAAAATTGAGTTGTAATTTTTTGATACAAACCTTAGGTCTAAACACAAGTTTAGTGCATATAATCATGTTTCAATTCTATGTTCACATGAAGTTTTACAAAAATAATTCTACTAAACATAAAAATTTCCTCCTTATTCTTATTAGAAACCCCTTAAAACTAAAACCTTTTGCATTCTATGTGATAATTGCTTTAAAATTTTCAATTATTATGCGATAGAGATATGATTATCTATGTTAAATTCCACAAATTATCTGTTAATTTTAGTTTGAGGGACTAAAACTACCAAAAAAAAAAACAAAAATTCAGGGACTAATTATCAAAATTAAAAGTTCATGGACCAAAGCGATAGAATATACATAATTCGACTAAACAGATAAATTCATAATTTCTCTTGACATGTAAGAAACTATTTAATAGATCGGATGTATCACATCATCATACATCCACGGCCTATCCAATTAAATATTTACATTTCTACAATTTTTTATGTCAACTTTTTTAATTATGTTTCTCTTTCTTAAGGTGTATTATGTTGAGTCAAAATCTCTATAAATATTTTACCAATACTCTTATATTTAAAAGACTTTAAAAAACTTTTATTAATTAATTCTTTAAATGCTATTTATTTTAATATTGAAAAACGATTTCATAATAATTTAAATTTAATTATGATTGCGTTCTTTTTTCTTCTCTTTTTTATCTTCTATCTATATATACACACACAGATATAAAGAAAAAGCTAAAGTAAGTGTTATTTGATAGGACAAAGGCAAGAAATACATGTCATGGAGAGAGTAATTAATTGAATACAAACAATATATATATATATATATATATATAAAGTTAAATTTTCATGTTCTTTTCAATTTGAATTGATTTTCTTCTAAGTTCTCAAGCCTTTGCCCCGATTATATGATCTCCAAAGCATAACAATTTGTTCATTAAAGAAGAAGAAAAAATAGGAGAACATGCATGGTTGGTTCCTTCCCAAATATATATTCAATTGTAAAATTTTTTGAATTAAAAACAGTAAAATTAATATTAATTAATAAATACAATTGTATAAAAATGTTTTCTGAATTATTTAATGTTAACTAATTAAAGGATTTTAGTAGAATAATTTTGAGGATTTTGATTTTAAAATTAACGTAATACTCATTAAGAAAGAGAAATATAATTACAAAAAGTCGACATAAACAAATATTTCAAATGTTAAATTTTAATTGGATGAATGTATTACAAAACATGATGAGGTGGTACACTCGGTTTACTGAATAATTTTTTAGGGGTGTTTGTAACCTCCACTTCAGTTGAAAATTTTTAAATATTTTTTGTGTTTTTCTTTTAAAATAATCGATTTCACTATTCATATCTCTAAAAATCTTTCTTTTTATATTTTCAAAAAATTCATAACTTTCTTATTTTAAATTAAAAATAAGATGATTTATTTTATTACATAGAATGACGAGAGTAACAAAACAAGATTCATATTAATATTTTTTTTCCGATCACATTTTAAGTATTTAAATTTTTTAACTATCATAATTTATTTACATACCAAACGCATATTATTAAACATTCACTCACTTTTAATCAAAACATTTTCAAAACTTTAATTTTCAGTTGGTGTTCCAAACGGCTCCGTAATAATAGAAATAGAGGACGTTTTCAACTGAGTGCTTATTCACTGTCATGCTTATGCAGATGATTTTTCTTTAATGTAATACTTAATATAAAATGCCTTAGGTCCGTAAGCAAAGATTCGAACCGATAACTCAAAACAAAATAAATTAATAGTCCAACAGTAAAACTAATGATCAAAGCAAAATAAATATATGAATATAAAAATTTATATAATTGTATTAATAATATATATGATATGGAAGGATCCAAACCCTAGTTCATTGTCAAATGATGAAATGAAGATTATTATAATTAAAGTTGAGAAAACCTTATCCTTATCCACCCTCGAAAATTCAAAGAACCGTCACTTTATGCCACGCAACCCACATATTCTACAAATTAACCAAGGAGGAGAAAAAACAAAAAGAGAAAGAAAAAGAAGGAAAAGGGGAGAGAAAAAGAAAATGGCAGTCACTTTCATGACTAAGTAGCTAGCTAGCTTGCCTAACATGAAGTACTTTGATGATCAGTCAAGAAAAAGATATTGGAGTAGTAGAAGAAAAGGTATTAAAAAAAAAAAAAAAAAAAGGAAGAAAGAGAAAAAAAGTATTTATGTTCTAGTCTTGTTTCTAAATCTATTATAGATCTCTATTCTTTTTGTTGAAAAAATCTTTGATTCAGTAGTCAAAGCCTACAGGAGAGCTCAAAGCTAGACATGTATAATTTGTGAAATTCTCAGAATCTTGAGCTTGATTAATGGATTTTTGGAGAGAGAGAGAGAGAGAGAGAGAGAGAGAGAGAGGAGAGAGAGTGTGTGAGGGTCGTGATCAGGTGATCAAGCTCAAGCGAGAGCTTGACTAAATTTTCAGGTATGTGTGTTCTCATGATCAATTGATACATAACAGCATGATATATACACACACACACACACACATACACACATATATATTTGTATGTATATATATATATATAACTTTATTGGATGTATATGTTTGTATGCATGTGTAGGTTTTCATAACACATGAGGGGTACCATATTATCTCTAGTAGAGATCGATAATAATGAATTGAGTATCGTGGTAATAGGGAATGATCTAATTAGAGCTACATAGCAAAGGTTGATGACTTTTTCTTTTCTTTTTTTTTTTTCTTTTTTTCTCTAAGAGGTACGTAGCAAACTAAGGTTTGTGACTTCTTCTAACAGATGATTAAAGGGAATAACTAAAGGCTATAACAGATGGATTTTTATCGAATTTCATTATATGTATCCTTTTTAAAAATAATTAATCGTAACATATAAAAAGAGGAAGTGTTTATTTGTGAAAGTTTGCTGAAGGTTGTTTTTGACTTTCGAAGCTTACTTTTTTAAATGATTACTAATAGCATATTGTCTGAGAGATAAAAAAAAAAAGAAGTAATTGTTTGGTAGAGTTTTCTGAAAGTTTTTTTTTTTTTTTTTAACTTTCTAAGCTTAGAAAGTGTTTTCAAAAGTGTCCAAATGAGCTATAAAAGAGCTTTAGGTCTTCGACTAGGAATGTCAATTTGCCCTGGCTGGTGGTGTCCCACGGTGCCCCATCCCTAATGAGGTGGTTTTTCGCCGCGTTAGGCAGTTTCAAGGCTCGGATTGGGAGAAATCAATTTGGAGACGAGACAAGGATGGCATTGATCAGCCAAAAATTTTATAAATTATAAAAATATATTTTATAAGTTAAAAATAGCATTAATTTTCTTTTATCTTTAAACTATAGGTTCAATCTCATTTTAGTATCTTAATTTGTAGTCCAATTAAATATAAATGTTGATGTGAATTTGTCCTAATTAATTTTCAGAACGGAATAGAAGGAAGACGTTCTAAGATGAGGAAAAGGATCCAATGACTTTGAAAAAATTAAAGGAGGAGTTGTATAAGATAAAATTTTAATATAATATCATTAATCGATTATGTTCTATAATATCAAAATATCCTATCTTTATTTGAAATTCTCTTACATTGTTTTACATTATTCTAAATTAACATAAATTATTTTAGAATCACGGTGGTTTTGAAGAGTTAAAAATGAACGGTTAACAACTAAGATTTAAAATGAATAATAGATATGGTGAATTTGGAAATTAAAAGCGATTAACTTGTTTTTCTTAAGAGGAAATTAGATAAACTGATCAACATATAAATATATATTATAATTGTATTAAATGATCAGAATTGTGGTATATCGATTGTTTTGTTCTATAATATTAAAATATATGCTTTATTTATTTGAAATTATATTTTATAGTTTTATATTATTTCATGTTAATATAAGTTATTCTAGGAAATTAAATCAATATATAGAAGACACGCCGTAAAGTAAAAGGATCAGTTTTTACATTTATCTTCTCCTTTCTCACCGTTGAAACATTAAAAGAAAAATTAATTACTGAAATATAAAGCAACCATTCTTAAACAAATATATTGGAGCCATTTGCGACACAACCACCCTGAGAAACGCCAAAAAAGTGGTTCTGAAAAACATAACCAAACGGCCTGTAATTTTGAAACTTCGGTGTGGCCTGGTGTGGAAATATAGATTTGGTCAGGTAGCAAGTTAATTGTAATTTACCTACCACTTAAGACCTTTTCAACAACGACAACGATAGTAAGAGTATGCACAGTCCGATCCAGTCCCAAATCGATCCAATCTAAACAACCATCATTTTTTAAATAGTGTCATTCGTTTCAAATCTTGTTTAGATTGATGGTTTATTTTTTTTAAAGGAAAAATTTCATTAAACTCATTAATAAGGAGATACAAAAATTCCAAACATAAGAAATTATGTATTACATGAGACAAAATCTTTTAACAAAAGCGGATCCACCAGTAAAATCTGATGACGTTCAAAGGTAAAGATGCATGCTTGAGGCTGATAACGGTTATATACCTTGACACATTAAAATCAAGTACATGCAAGACTCTTTTTGACAAAACCCTGACAATCAATGAAATTTCTCATCAATCGAGGGTCAAGACTTAGTAGCACTAAGATCACTACTAACTTCGCATAGAAGGAACTCTAGCATAACCAAAACACCGTCAAGACTCAAATCTGATGAATAAACAACCAACTCGAAAGATGGAGAAATCACCTTCGTTTTTATAAATAACAAAAAGATAAAACACCCAAAGAAAAAACGACAAAGACAATGTCATTTTTACAAACTTACACGCCACAAAACAAAAAAATCAATTACACAGAAAGAGTCATTGCTGATAAAGCGAGTCACATCATCGAGAGAAACTGGCATGCCGAAGCCGAGCTACTGCAGGACCTCCCCGGCACATAACAACCATGCACAACCACCAACTATCTCATTCATGCATTGCTCTTTCCCACAGTGCCCATCCTCCTGTCACAAGCTCGCCTCTACCAATACTCTAATCATATGATTTTCAACTTTATCTCTAGGGCCTGGAAACTAAAAACAAACCAAGGGCCGCTACCGAAATCCGACCCCAAGAGAGAAAAATGATTGAGAAACCCTAACCCTCACGTGCTAGAGGGAGGAAGAGAAGAGAGAGAGAGAGAGGAGGAAAGTTTATAATTAAAAAAAAAAAGGTCTAGATTGATGATTTATGGTTTTTCCTACCCAACCAACAACGAAACTCCAAGTATAACCTACCTTTTTAACAACCACAACAATAGTAAGAATATGCATAATCCAATCCAGTCCCAAACCGATCCAATCTAAACAACCATCAGTTTTTAAATAGTGCTATTCAGTTTCAAATCTTGTTTAGATTGATGGTTTATGGTTTTTCCGACACAACCAACAACAAAACTCTTAGGCCTCGTTTGGTGATCCATTTCAAACTGTATTTTTTCATCTCAGTTTTTGACTTTTTTTAAAAAAGTTTGTCTTTTTCTAAAAAAGTTTTTGTCTTTTCTGAAAAATCAACTAAAATTTCAACTCAAACTGTATTTTTTCATCTCAAACTCATTCACCAAACGGACCCTTAGTATACACGACCTCATAACCTTCCTTCTACAGTCACATGTTCCAGGACAATTCCTCTTTGTTGCCACCCGAAGCTCTGTGAACGTAGACACCCCTCTAGAGAGTCGTGACACAACAACTTGAAACCAAACAATTACGTATCGCGACTAACTATGTCAGAGCCATATAAATTTTATTGGTGGCATCTATATTTTTTGAAAATAAACAGCATCAATATATAAAAGATCAAATTTTAAAGGTTATACGAGGATTATTAAAAAAAATTTAATGTGGATAAAAAATAGACAAATTATTAAAAATTTTGAAATAAATTAAAAGGAAAAATATTTCGATGGGGCTACAGCTCCCAGTTGCCCACAAATGACTATGCTCCAAGTTGATCATCATTGTTTCTCAGGTGGAGAGACCTAACAATATTACACACATTGGTCACTATTTCCGAATCAATATTTTCATTTCATTCTGTAAAATCTAATTGTAAAACATAGGAGCACAAAGTGAAAAGTTAACCAATGTGCTTGAAAGACACATTCACTCTATATTATATCCCAATATAATATAATATATATTTGGATATTATATACATATATATTTTTTAGCACAAAATATTTGAACAGTACATTCATTTATTTTACCATTCATCAACTCTTTTTTTTTTTTTTTTTGGCCTACTTTTATCAATCACATCATATACGTTCTTTATCTCTCTTTTACCAATATACATATACATTAGAATGATTGTTGAGATGTAAACAACTCACACACACAATAAAGTTGAATAAAATATCAAAAGAAGATATCCAAATGCATATTGCATTTCATATGTTACATTAGAATACAATATAAAATAAATGTGTCTCAAATAGATCATAAATTTGTAATAGTTTTTTAAATTTTTTCGTCTTATAATTTATTATTAAAAAAAAAAGTTTAAAATGAAAGTTCACAATCTCAAATAATTTTGGTATACATATTGATCGGAAAATACAAAACCATGCTTCTATTTGACATCTTGTTTAGTTGTTTTAAATTTTTTTTTTTTTTAATTTCTATGAAATTTTCTTTTTTTATAAAAATTTGAATTGATAATTAGTTTGTATCATAGATTGCGTTTGATATGCATTTAAACTAAATATTTGTATTTAAACGTGGAATTTGAGTTGCATACTAAAGACAAATATGTGTTTTGATAATTTTTATTACATATAATATTTGAATAATGTAAAAGTTAAAAAATAAGAAAAATTACAATGGGTGATCTTTTTTAGTCATCTAATCTAATAGATAACTCAACTTTTTATTTAGGAAAATGACCGTTTGTCATTTTTCAAACTTGATTGATCAGTGATTGACTATAAAATTTGATGATTTACGTTACGATTAATTATAATCAATTATTAATTGATTATTTTGTGATCAATCACTGATTAATTATTTAAAAAAATTGCTTAACCTTTAAAAAAAAGATATTTTAATTTATTTTTTAAAATTTTTAATTATTTATTAAATAATTTCTTAAAAAAGACTATTTAGTTATAAATATAAAAAAAAATAAGGTGCCACATGAATGGAGCTAAAGGATCATTTACTTTCTTAAGATAGTAGAAGGGTAGTTTAGTCATTTCAAACAACCAACAGACAAAGTTGCCACCCTCCGAGCCCAGTCCACAATCAGCAAGGTGTGAACTGCATTGAACCCCTGCCACTCTGCCACGTAACTTCCCGCCACTGCTTCGATCCGACGGTGGAAACCAAATCTCCACGTCTTCGATAAACGGTTGTGATTTTTTCAATTTCGAACTATAAAGGCGGTGCATAGCTAGACTAGTGAGAAGTTTTACAGTGTACAATGAAACACGATAACGTTGGTCTCGTCCAATGTCTGTCGTTCTTTCATCAGTCAAACGACATTCAAACCGAGGTCTTTCTCGTAAATTCGGAGTTTAGAGACCACCACACTATTTAAGACAGACAAATCTGTCATCAGCGACTGAGACATAGAGAGAGAAAGTAGAGAGAGAGAGAGAGAGAGAGAGAGAGAGAGAGAGGAGTCGGTTGGGGAGAGTCTGGCGATTGACGGTTCATCGTGATCGTCGAATCTTCCGCTTCTCCGATCATGGCCGTTATCTCCGAGAACTCAATCTTCTCTCCTTGCCTTTTTCTCTCTGGTCTCCGAACAGTGAGTTTCTTCTCCAATTTCGTTTCATTTCTGATTCTTTAAAAATTGAAATTGAATTTCAATGTAGTTTGTTTCTGTTTGCATGCTTTTGAATCTTTTTGATCTCTTGTTCTTTTTATTTTATTTTATTTGTATTTGTGTATAATTTGATGTCGGATTGAATTTGAGAGCATTTGGCCAGTTTTCTTTCTTTGATGTTCATTTTTAGAAGTTTTGTAATTTAGGAAATGAAAAAAGTTGGATAATTTTTTTCAAACTAAAATAAAATATTACTAAAGTGACAAAGCCATAAATATGTTTGTCTGTTTTTGTTTTATTTTTGTTTGAATAAATCATTCATTGGATTTTGTTGCTTTTCTTTAATATATGAAGTTGCAACCATGTGAATTTAATGCTGTTTAATGTGATCTGTAATAATTGTTTTGGTTATTATTGTTTGGTTTCAATAATTTCATCTTTTGTTGCTAGAAGTTAATGTTTTTAGTTGGATAATGTTGTTTTTTACGCTTTTTGTTGCAGATGTAGGCTCTGTTGATCATGTAGCACGATCACACGAGTTCCGAAAAGCAGCAGGTTTGCATTGTATTTTTTGTCTCTGTTTCTAGGGACGACAGTTTTTAGGTGATGATCCGACAATGCTAGGTTAGTTGATGATTGGTTGGGTTCGTTTAATCTCTCTCATTCGATTGAGAGAGAGGGAAGGTCTCCGCCCCACCATCACCTCTGCACGACGGTTGGAACTAATAGATTTTTTGCTTCCATGTCTGCGAAGTTTGACATCCCTGCTCAGACAAAAATGGCTGTTGCAGTCATCAATCGGGCTCGAAACAGCGAGCACAATAGTGGACACACAGGCGGAAATCTTTCTGGGAGGAGGCGAGTGTTTGTGCAGACCGAGACCGGTTGTGTTTTGGGAATGGAGTTGGAAAGGGGTGACAATGCCCATACTGTGAAGAGGAGACTGCAGTTTGCACTCAATATACCAACTCATGAGAGCTCATTGACATTTGGGGATCTTGTGTTAAACAATGATCTTAGTGCTGTTCGACATGATTCCCCGTTACTTCTTACTAGGAACGTCATGCACCGAAGCTCGTCGACTCCTTGCCTCTCTCCTACCGGGAATAGTCCCTATCATCAGAGGGATCAGAGTGAGCTGATACAGATTTTAGGGGGTAGTCGCTTCCTTGGAAGTGATGAACTGGTGAAAGACATTGTTACGGCTATAAAGAATGGCGTTGATCCGATTCCCATCCAGAGTGGGCTCGGAGGTGGATACTTTTTTAGGAACAGCAGGGGTGAGACTGTTGCCATTGTGAAGCCGACAGACGAGGAGCCCTTTGCGCCAAACAACCCGAAAGGCTTTGTAGGCAAAGCTCTTGGGCAGCCGGGCCTGAAATGTTCGGTCAGAGTTGGGGAGACGGGTTTTAGGGAAGTGGCTGCTTACCTTTTGGATTATGATCACTTTGCCAATGTACCTCTAACCGTCCTTGTAAAAGTTACACACTCGGTGTTCAATGTAAATGATGGAGTCAATTTGAACAATCTTCAAAATAAGAAGAAGGTTAGCAAGATAGCCTCTCTCCAGCAGTTCATTCCCCACGATTTTGATGCCGGGGACTATGGAACCTCATGTTTTCCTGTTTCGGCTGTTCATAGGATAGGGATATTAGATATTAGGATCTTCAACACTGACAGGCATGCGGGGAACCTTTTGGTTAGAAGACTTGATGGAGTTGGGAGGTTTGATCAGGTAGAGCTGATTCCGATTGATCATGGCCTTTGCTTACCGGAGAGCTTGGAAGATCCGTATTTTGAATGGATCCACTGGCCTCAGGCATCAATTCCTTTCTCTGAGGACGAGCTCGAATACATAAACAAGCTAGACCCAATACGTGATTCTGAGATGCTACTGCAAGAGCTGCCCATGATTCGGGAAGCATGTCTTCGAGTTCTAGTCCTTTGCACGGTGTTTCTCAAGGAAGCAGCTGCTTTTGGACTATGTCTGTCTGAGATCGGTCAGATGATGAGTAGAGATTTCCTTAGCCGAGAGGACTGCCCAAGTGAGCTCGAGGTAGTATGCCTCGAGGCAAGGAGGAGCATGGCAGATTGGAACACATCAAGCTTCGAGGCAGTGAGAGTAGACGAAGAGTTTCTATTTGACATGGATAATGCAGATGCGTACCACTACAAGTCCAAAGGTGCAAGTGGTCGGTTCCTGCTCTCTAAGCTGGATGAAGATTTGGAAGACGATGATGAAGCGAAGGAAGAAGGATCGACTGATTCTTGTCTGAATTGGACAAACCCTGCTTCAAAGTCATACATATCTGACACGGACAAGAGAGCGGATTCTGTATCTCAGATCACAAGAAGTGCTAACGAGCAGCTGCCTACCACAAGGAGCTTTGTGAAGGTTGCTGATATGAGCAAGGAAGAATGGATGATGTTTCTTGACAAGTTCAAGGAGCTTCTTTATCCCGCCTTTGCCAAACGAAGCGCTGCCACTGCTGAGCAGAGACAGAAACAAATACTGAGGCTTGGAACTTCTTGTCGGTTTTAACTTTTAAATAATTTCTCTCTGTTGGTTTGATAAATAACGGACAAGGCGACATTGTAGTTGGTAGCAAGTTGGGTTTTCAAGTGCTTTTTGTGTTAGAAAAATAAAACCCCGTGCTTGGGAATAAACTAGTGTATGATATTCTTAGATTTGCTCGGTGAAAGACTGCCGTTTTCTTTCTTCTACGATGATAAATATTTGTTAAAAGTAACTAAAAGAACTAGGAGAAAATATAGGCAGAAATAGCAAAAAGTTCCACTTCGTGTCTTTACTATTACAACAGAATAGTAAATTGCATTGATGATCTTCTGAGATTAAATGAGGATGTTGTTGGTTTTATCGAAATTGAAAGAACTGATTAGGAGGTTAAAGATGAACAGAACTGTTCGCTCTTTAGCCTTTGCCGATGACGGCAAGCAGTTACCGATATGGGCAGGTTTATCATTGGGATCTGAGAATGAAGACTTGCTTGCGTAAGGGAGCTGATGAAGGTTGTATAAAAGGCACATCTCTAAGCACTTCACCAAATGGAAGATTGTTTACAGCGGGTTCGGAGAGTGGGATAGTGAATGTTTATAACGGAGACGACTTCTTAGGGGGCAAGAGAAAGCCTATGAAAACTCCGCTGCTTCTGGTGGATGTTTCACGGCCGTTGGTAATGCCCGCTGGGAAAGCGTTGCCATACAAGTTGCATCATTACCAACATGCATAGAGACCGGATTTCAATACCGGCAGCATCTGATGGCTCTCTTCTTTGGCATGGCAACAAGTTTGAGGCATCATTTGCCCGTCTCCAACGATAATTAAGCAGTTTTATCTTTTCGTGGACAAACCGACGGTGAGATTTCTTATGTTCTGTCTTCCGAGATAATTTTTTTTACTTGTATTGGATGTAACTGAGCACGGAATTTTTGTTTCCACAAAAAAATTGTTATGTTAGATGTGAGGTCATAAGGTTTTTAATATAAAGGGGCATTTATTGTCACCCCTTGACTGTTTTTTCCTCACCTCAACTAATAAATTATATTATTTCTAAATTTACTATAATTAAATTACTTTTAAGGACAAAAAGTGGTCGAAACTCAAAAATATATTTTTCGCATACCCAATTTAAAAATTATAAAATAAAATATATATTTTTTAAATATTATGCAATAGGCTCAATCCTAATCAATAATAAACAAAAAAAGAATGACCTCCAATGAAAAGGAAATAGTAATTTTTTTTTTTTTTTCCAATTTCTGTCTTAACTATTTTTTGACAACCATGTTAAGGATAATTTGCATTTTTGTGCAGGAAAAAGATATATGAATATCTATCTGTATGAGAAACATCGTATTTTCAGATTATTTTGTCATATAATTTTTTATACTTTTTCTTTTCGTTTACTTTCTACTGCACTTGTTTATGAATACATCTATGGGTTTATTAATCATAGTCAATCAATGAAAAATACATATCTAATCACTGATTAAGCACTTTTTGGTTAGATTTCTTATTTGACTGGTTTGTGAAGAAGTTACGGGCCAACTTTTGTTTTGGCTCACAAAAGAAGTTAATGGGAAAAAGAAGAAGAAAATGGTAGTCAATTTTCTTGAATAATTGAAGTAGCTTGCCTAACATGAAGGACTTATGTTCAGTCAATAAGAGAGAGTGGAGTTGAAGAAAACGGGAAAATATAAAACAAAAAGAAAGAAAGATAAAAAGTTGTATTCACTTGCGGGAGAAAAAGTTGTCCTCTACATACATATACATACAAAATAGTATGTATGTTAAAAGTTATCTGAGACTGAGATAGTACGTTATTCTAGTTATTCTAGTATTATCAGATTTTATTAATAAAACTGATCTCAATTGAGAGATTAACTAATTCAATTAAAGAATTTGTTTTATGTATTAAGAGAAGATAATATTTATTGAATTTGCATATATTTTCTCCTTTTTAAAAATTATAGGGTTGTAAGGAGTGGGGCCCTCAAAGAATTGGGACCCACGTGGATTGACATACCCTCTATTTGAATGAAATGTCTAATTTTCTAAATATGAAAGTTTTTGCAAAAGAATGTTTTTCTCAATTTTTTTCATCTTCTTCTCATTTTGAAAAAAAAAAATTTTATTTTCAAACGTACTTTGTACAGTATCATTTTGAAATAAGAAAATGAATTTTTTTAAAATCTTCTCATAATGTATTATTTTTAACATTATTTATTCTCATTTCAAATAACTTTTTATTTTCAAAAAAGAAAATTTTTTACATATCCAAACACTAATAAAATAAAAAGATTTTTTCTTTTAAAATAAGAAAATTTTTCTTTTTAGAAATGCGGTCCGGAGCCCTAAAGTCTTCACATTTAGAAGGAAAAAAAAAATCAGTTAATTCCACTACTTGCTCTTGCTTGACCTCAATTTCTTTTCTTTATGTATTTGACTTTGACTTGGAATTATAAGCACTACGGGATATGATTTCGAATTAAAATTTTATGCCCACGTGATTTTGATCTTTGAAAAACAAACTTGGAATGCATTTGCATCAAATGTTCAACAAACAGGGCAAGTCAGTAAGTCTTCGGTCAGTCCATCCAGTCCTTGTAGTATTTCTTTGACTGTCTAAACCCATTGCTTGGAATGCAGAAGTAAAATCATCAAAACTTTCTAGATCGCTACAAGGACTCCGGGGGTGTTTGATTGTCAGTTCTGTTTAAATTAAATTGTATTTTTTTTATCATGTTTTTTGTCTTTTTCTGAAAAAGTTTTTTATCTTTTCTAAAAAATTACTATTGAAACTTAAAAATCTTAAACTAAACTAATTCACCAAACACCCCAATGAACTTATAAATTGACCCCACTAAATTACTATTTATTGAAATAAAACTCGGGATGTTGATGTCAAAAATCTTTGACACAACACCTGATAGGATCACTTGACGTGATCAGCCTTGTATCGTCGTGCTCCGCTTAGTCACCTGGAAAAGAGAAGCATCTCGGAGTAAGGGGGATACTAGTAGGGTGTTTGCTAAGGACACTCTGATACTTAAGTCAGTAAGGGGCACTAATAAGCAAGCGAAGAGACATAGTTTTGGCAAGGAAAATTAGTCCATACTTGAGTGAATGAGGCTCTCCTCTATTTATAAGCGTATCCCACGAGTTCGGGTTTTCAGGGGACACTGATGGGTCGTACTCGGAGTGGACCCGGCTGGTAGGCATGCTCTGGGTGTACGGATACTTGACCTCCACTAAACGGATGTCACGTGCCCTACCATTCGGGTGATGAGGGGACATGAGTGCAAGTCGTTAGTACTAGCGTAGGCGACCAGTATTGTGTTAGTTCAGTCAGGTGGTGGAGGCTAGCGTCGAAGTAGGGACAAGGACAGGTACAGTAAAAGTGACAGGTACCGAACGTCAAGTGTCAGGTAGTGCAAAGTAATAGGTGTGGCATGCCCTGTCACGGTACGGTTATCAGCCGATATGGGACGGCATGGCAAGGGCAACATGGGCCGACCATCCTGAAAGAGACTCAGTTATGGTTAGGGAAGTGTTGCTCAGGCCAGTACCTTGGAGCTCGACGGTGATCTTCTCAAGGTTCCCAAAGGAGAGCTAATTCGAGGATCAGCAACCCAAAGAATGTGTTGGTAAGTCAACCCGGTGACCTGAGAAGGGACTCCATTTACAACTGTGACTTGACTTTTCCGGTCTGGTCAGGTCTCATCAGGAGGTCGGATCTTCTCCATTGGGCAGGCAAAAGAGCCTACTGGTTCTCGTGCACTTCGTTTCCCAATGAATAGGTGGTCTCTAACGCCGAAAATATTACACCATTAACACGTAACATATATAAATCATTGAAAGTCCTCGTTATCTGCAGATGTAGGGCTCGCCATATTGGCTACCATTTTTATGGTATTCAAAACAAACACCTTGAAGGTTTGTTCAACTTAGAAGTTTTGTGTATGCACAAGAAATTAAGAAAAGATTCACCCAAAAAAAAATTTAAGAGAAGAAAAGAAAAGATGTGTGTTTGGTATGAGAGAAAAGTGGAAAGAAAGAGAGAGGTGGAGGATTAAAGGAAGATTCTTGACATTCATGGTTATTCAGTAGGGGAAAAAAAGGAGGAGATTGAATAGGGGAATGATTCTTAATCCTTCAAAACACTCCCATTTTGATTTTTCCTAAATTGGAGTGATTGTCAGAAGATTGTATACCAAATATAATAAGAGAAGTAACATCTCATTCTTCATATTTTTCTCACCTAGGTAATCTACCACTCCTTTTTTAATTTTTCTTTGCTTTTTACCAAACATACCCTAATGACTAGCATGTATCGTTTAACGTGATTAAAAGTGGGAAAGGAATGTTATGGGAAATGTTATGGAATTGAAAAGAAACATAAAGGAAAAATAAGGATTATTGATTTTATTTTTTTTAAGTATTTACTTACCTATTACATGGTGTAATAGAAAACAAGAAAAATTTGTTTTCAGTCTTTACTAAACTTGATGCTAATCTAATCAATGTAATTGTTAAAATATCTTTTTAAACAATTTAATAATCTTAGATTTACTTTTAAATTCTTAATAAGTTCTCATACGTCAATGATTAATTATTTGACAAGAAATTAATATATAAGAATTTGACATTTTCTTTTATTATTATTTTTTTATAATATGTGATACTCACTAAATTATTCTTATTCATTTTATAAGTAAATACATAATTTAAAAAAGAAAATGATTATTCATATATTTTTTTGAGCTTTTACAATGGGGTAAGGTATTTACTTCCATTCATAGGGTAAAAGAAATTTTACCATTCGATTGAGATCATGGGATAGAAAGGACTAAAGTCCACCCCACTCAAATAAAACCTCTCACATAGAATACAAAATCCACCATCAGATTTAAAAAAAAAAAGCAAAAACAGAGAAAACCATTGCCGGCGTTCTCGCCGACGAGACCAGGGGCGAGTTTCCAATGGCGTCGACGGCGCGGAGGGGCTCCGAGCTCGCTAGATTTGAGCTTTATTTCCTCTGCCGACGGCACCCACCAACCCATCGCCCACATCGGATGCTCGCCGGCCTCACGAGTCACCCACGGTCCAATCGTGAGCCCGTCGGCCTCGCGAGCCACTCACCGCCGAATCGCGAGCTCGCCGGCCTCGCGAGTCGCCCACCACCCAATTACGAGCTCGCCAGCCTAGAGTCACCCATGGGAGACGGATCTGCTTAGAATCTGTACAATCTGTCCTCCGCCAGACCTATGCGACCCACGGTAGCCGACGCTCGCAACCCCGGCAACCATCGGCACGACAATCGCTACCTCCTCCATGGACGACGGCATCTCACAGCGGCACAAACACTCTCCTCTGCCTAAAAACTAGTGAACTCCTCTTACCACCGCTGACTATTCCTCGTTTGATGTGGCGGCGTTCGAATGGCGTCAGAAGCGGCGCCGCCGCCAACGACCATGGCCGAAGCTGAGAACTGGGACTTTCCTTTTTTTTCTTTTTTTGGTTTTTTCCTTTGATTTTTAAGTATGATCGTGTGTTATTATCTTATGGTAGATTTGGTGCATATTTTAATCTAAACCGTTGAAAGATAATCTAACGGTTGACAATTTTTACTCACTTACCTCACTATAGATTTACCCTTCCTTTTTCCTACGAAGTAAACGCACCCGTAAACCGTAATGTTCACAAAAAAAAAAAAAAAAAAAAATCTTTTATTCAATAGCAAGGAAGAATGGATGATGTTTCTTATCAAGTTCTGGAGCTTTTTTAAGCTGCCTTTGAATAATTTGACTCTTGTCTAACAAACAACGGACAAGGTGACATTTTAGTCGTAGAAAGTTTCTAGTGTTGAAAAAACATAAAATCCAAAGTAAAATACTTGACTCACTGTTTTCTTCTATGATACCATATTTGGTCAGTATTATGACTATGAATGTTTGGTTAAAGCAACTTAGTAGAGAGCTCGGAGAAAATATAGACAGAAGTGGAAAGAAGAAAATGCACGGTCAGTGATACGATCTCGCTTTACGTTCCCCCTACAGCAAGCAAATGTTCATCCGACTCTTTAAAAAAAATTGAGTAATGCTTGAGATACTAACTCTAATACTAATTGTTTAGTACCAACTCACGTGAAACAATGATCCTTTGTCTCCCATCACTGTCCCCTTCTTTGTCTATTCATTAAAATATACCACCTCACTAAAAAAGAGCCACGTTAACAAAAATTAAGATTCTGCATGGGATCACGTTTGGAGATGGTGTTTTGGAGGTTGGAGATTATTTAAGTTTTAAAAATGTGTGTTTCGTGAAAATGAACTATTTGGAGTGAAAAAGTGTAAAAACTTGAAACGTATTTGAAAAAAAAATTAGCAATATGGATCTTGTTTCGTTTTTCTCGAAATTCTATGCAATTTGAAAAAAAAAATCATTTCTTTTCGACTTGAAATGATAAAGTTATGGACTTTTAAAGTTCGAATTTTTTAAAAATATTTGGAAAAGTGAATAATAAAATTAAAGGAAAATGATAAATAAAAAATATTTGGAAACACCCCAAACATAGCTTTAATACACCTCAGCAAGATATAAATATTCAACCCTTAATATTTTCGTCTCTCTCTCTATTTTTTTGTCCCTTATTTTCTCCCCTTCCTGGTAAGAGCACTATATTTGGTGTGTGCATTCTGTCTCCGTCACCGGCGTTGATGCTCATCTACCGTCGTGGTCATCATCGTGGACTCCCTCTTCACCGTGGCTTTCTTTCTCAACATCGGCCGGTTCCAAACTACCAATCAAACCACCCTCATCGCAACGGCCTTCGGTTCATCAGCCTGCACCGTTGGCACCAATGTTGTCGAGGGCTACAGATCCTTCCACGTCTTCCCCTTCATCTTCTCGAGCCTCGTCCCCTTGGTGTTGAAACAGGTGATCAAGATCAGCAAAAGGTGGTTCAAGCAACAATTGTGACGGAGCCAACGAAAATGGTCGGTAACTGACCAATGAACAGCCCTAGTACATCACTTTTAGGGTCCGTTTCGTAGTATTTATTCTTGGGGAAAGTACCTTGACACAAATTTAAAAATCATTACACCAATATGACACAAAAAATTAACACTATATCAATGTGAAACAAATTAAACTAAAATTAACTAAAATTTGTATCATACTCGTCAAGAGTAAAGAATTTGTATCATATTGATCAATAGATAAAAAAATGTGGTTATCTAAATAATTTTCTCAATTTTTTTTTATGGCCGTTCTTGTGATTTTAATCCCTTTAACACTGTTTAATCTATCTAAAATGAAATTATGTAAAGGATTTGTTCTTCATTAGGTCCTAACAAAATTTATATATATGTGTGTGTGTGTGTGTGTGTGTATTTTTAATGTACCTTAGGATTTCTTTGTTGCACACAGCCATAGTTTTTACTTTTAATAATCTGTGCCACATAAAAAGTTGCATCTTGGAGCTCTCTTGTTGCAGGTGACTAAGTGCTCTTTCACCAGTGAGAAGGAAGATGAAAAAAAAAACAAAAAAGAAGAAGAACGAACTTTTTTTTTCCCCTCGAGAAGAACAAACGTTAAGTGTTAGCATGTATGAGATTTTATTGACGTGGCTTTTTAGCTGAGGTGGTAAAACTTTATTGGGTGGAGACAGAGAATGGAGACAGACAATCTTAGTCCACTCACGTGACGGTGAGTTGTCATCTTTATATTTGTGATGATTAATTGATGTGATAATCAAGGAAAACTCGAAAGTAAAATGCAGTTTTCACTTTCAGACGAGCCAATTGTTGATAAGCATCGCATCACTGCAAACAACAAAGTGTTAAGGATTCATTCTCAATTATGCACACTGAAATCATTACTCTAATTTGTTTCATTTTTTGTTTGAACTACTAGTTCGATCCGCAAAAGAGAAACAACAGAAATATGGAATAAAACCTGAAAATCTGAACGAGTATACTATATAGAAAGAGAATGTTACATTTGATGTCGAAAAACCTATGCTCCTACAAAAAATAAATGAATCGACAATGGTATAATATTAACCAATAAATTACGATCACGCAAAGGCGATTCACAAGACCTTAACTTAATTTCGGACAACCTACCTTCTCCGACACAACAGAATTTACGACATCTTTCACAAAACCGTTAAAGCATTGCTGGCAAGACGCGGGCATTATATTGGACCTTGCTATCTTCTCAGAAAGCAAATCGTGGGAACATTTAAAACTCGCGAAAGAGCAGAGGCCATACTTTTTTTGGTGCTCCATACCACAGGCAGCCAAAATGGTGTGTGTGGCAGCCCTTGCTATTTCCTTGAAGACGGCAACGTCTGCATTAGCAACAAATAATTCACGTTAAACAACGAGGAAATTTCATTATAGATCATGTCATGAAATAAATCCGATACCTAATAGGAAAAGAGAGTGTATAATTATATATAATCGTAGAAGAATATACGGCAGTAGAAAAGCATTATCAAGTTCAAACAGTATGATCATACCTAACTGTTTGTCTCTGCTTAGAAGCTTCAAATTGAGCTTGACAAGAGACTGGATCTCACTTTTTGCATCGTCGTTCCTTGTCCCATTAGTACTAGTACTGCCATTTTTTAATTTTATACTGCCGTTGGGTAAATCCACTTTACGAGAAGATGCACGTAGCTCTGATTCGACGTCAAAAGAATCAGAGGCTTCTAGGCTTACTGAACAAGCAGGCCAATTTTGCTCACTACCGTTTGATGAAGCTTGATTTACTCTTTCCTCTAACGATATCGACCTATTCTTTTGACAGGAACTATCTCTAACAGAACTAGTGTTCTTAGATATTGACGGTTCAAGAAATCTAGGCAAAAAAGTTGTTGAAAGACTAGAGCTACATCCTGCAGCAACCTTAGTAATACATCTACTGGACCATTCATTTTCTAATTCTGGTAATCGATGCTTTTTTATTTCCTTCTCGAACAAATTGTATACCGAGGGCTTTTCCATTCTAGTTGTTCCCACACTGCTATATCCAAATTGTTGAGTTTTTCTCATATGATGATTAGAACCAACAATAGTTCTTTCTTTGGAACCACTTGCTTTGTTAGGAGGTAGTTTGGAGGACAGACAACTGCTGGTCTTTCCACGAGCACAGTGCTTTGATTTCGCAATATCAAACATTTTCCATGCCCTATCAATATCCTTTGAACCAACATTATCTTCATCTGTTGACTGCTGACTACTTTTAGCAGACGACAATGCCACTTGACCTGACCTGTCCTTGAAGACGGAATTATTTTCATGCTTCTGATTGTAGCAACGAGGTTTGGATGAACCAGAAGAGAAGCTCAACGAACCACTTCGCAAGGCATTCCAATTTTCACGAAGTGCTTTTATGTGACTTTGCACATTGCGACACCGATCCAATGTTCTTGCACCAGATTCGGTAGATTTCTTAGCAGCAGTTGGGAATGTTCTAGCACCTGGACCAGGAACTTCGTCGATGAGAATGACTCTCTGGCGAGGGGCAGCCGGAGGTATGACTCTGCTTGAATCTGAAGAAACTCTTGAAGGACGTTTCTCACTCGCTCGCCTATGTGATTCTTGTCTTACAACATTCGGCAGAGCCAAAGGCATTGTTGCATCTTGATTGTCCTCTTCAGTATTGGTTTCACTATTGGCATGTTCAGCCCTAGAAATCGTACAATCATGGCAAAACCAATCACCTTCAGGTGCAGTAAAACCAAGCCCGGCACAGTATGTATGAGAAGCAGAATCACAGAGATCACATAGAAGCAGAAGACTTTCATCTCTAGTGCTATTGCACACGTTACACAAAACCTCGGCATAAGGATCGAAAGAACCAGTTGTGTCTCCATAATGGAGTGCCTGAATGATGAACAATTAAACCAAATATAAATATGAACATAAAAATTATTTTAAAAAAAAAAAAAAAGAGAGAGAAAAACAAAACGACAAAATTAGATAGTATTCCTAATTAATGCCCTATGCAGAAAGGCCTTATGAAACAATATTAGAAAGTTGAAAGTTGTTTCGTTAAGGGGTCTAAGTTTTGAGTGCGTATGATTTTCTCTAATAAACTTTTTGATAAAAGTGAATAACCACAACTGCAGCTTAAACAGGATATCGCCTCACATATAAGCGGACCTATATAAAAACTTACGTGTTTTGTGATTATTATTTTCTTTTACGATTTTATTACTCTCCATATAAACAGAACTAGGCTGCTAATTCTCAACGAGGCCAGTTCAATATCAAAACTCTGTTCAATTCTAAAAAACAATTCCTTCTTTTTAACTCTCTGTTTCAAACATTTGAACTGCAAATTAATTTCAAATAATGGCGGAAAAAGAAAAAATCACCAAGCAGGACATAACCAAATTAACAATGCGAAATAATCACAATGTCAAAGCCTAATCAGAAACCAAATTGAAGGCCATACACAAAGGAATTAGCAGTAACAACGAACAGAATTCGAAATTAAACCTAAACGGAAGTACAAAAAATTCTAGAAATATTGTTACCTGATCTCGAACAGGAATCTTGATGAGCCGTTCAGAGGCGAAAACTCCGTCCTTGGGAGGGCGGCGAATGGAGGCGAACCGTCGTCGGCACATAGGGCAACGGGACTCGGTCTTGGACCACTCCATGATGCACAAGAAGCAAAAGTAGTGGTCGCAGCAATCGATTTCGCCTCTGACTGCTTTCCCATCCTCTAAGAAGCAAATTGCGCAGTTCCGAGGAGCCGAATTCTCCGCCGCCGACGATTGGTTTTCCGGGTAGGGCTCGTCCTCAAGTTTCGATTTAAGTTTCGGGCTCTGGACTTTGGATGATTCGGAGGTTTTGAGGCGCTTTCTCGGAGAGGAGTCCGAGTCCGTCGACTCGTCCGCCATGGCTGCTGAGTTACGCTGTTTCGGCGAGCGAGTTTTTGGCTCTTCTGAGGATTAAGCCTTGATCAAACCAAATATAAGGAAGAATACTGGAAGATAAAGGCTCTAGGTAAACATTAAATTTACGATAAATAATGTAATGTATCTATGAAACAAAATCTTAAGTTTAAATAGTAATTTTTATTGATTTTTTCAAAAAAAAAATAAAAAAAATTTCAGAAAAGACAAAAATAATGATGAAAAAAGTACAGTTTAATTTAAAATAAGTTGAAAAAGGTTCTAGAAGCTAAAAAAGGGTATCCTGAGCAATTTCAATAATCGGGTTCATTGATATTCATGGTAGAGTAGATGCTAATACACATACAATCATACTCAATTCGATGGAATTGTTTGATGGGGATCTTCTATAATTTTGCACGTGAGGGGTTATTTCTTGGTTTCGTCCAGTCCACACTTGGAGAGCGCAGTACAACGGAGAGTTGTATGCTGCGTTCGGGAAAGATAAATCGCTCCCGAAAAGGAATCTATTGATTCTCTCCCAATTGGTTGGACCGTAGGTGCAATGATTTACTTCACGGGCGAGGTCTCTGGTTCAAGTCCAGGATGGCCCAGCTGCGCCAAGGAAAAGAATAGAAGAAGTATTTGACTTCTTCATGCATGCTCCACTCGGCTCGGGGGGATATAGCTCAGTTGGTAGAGCTCCGCTCTTGCAATTGCGTCGTTGCGATTACGGGTTGGGTGTCTAATTGTTCAGACGGTAATGATAGTATCTTGTACCTGAACCGATGACTCACTTTTTCTAAGTAATGGGGAAGAGGACCGAAACATGCCACTGAAACACTCTACTGAGTTTTTTTCTTTTGATGAATATAAATATTGGCTAGTGATTGTGAGGCCCCAAGGGCGTGGAAATGCTCCTGTCATGATGAATCACTTAGATAAACCAATTCAAACTTAAATTTTTTAATTTTATTTTATCTTTTTTTTTTAAATCAGTAAAAATTATAATTAATTTTTAAAAAGTGAATCAACTCCAACCGTAATACCAAATGAAAGCTTAGTTAAAATTATTTTAGAAAAAAAAAAGATAAAAATATTAAAATTGGATTCAAATATCTTATTTAACTTTTAATATCTTAATTAATATGTAAAAAATAATATAATTTCGTATCATTTTAAAAAGTTTAAAATATATTTACAACACATTTTTGTATACTTTAAGACATAATTTCATTTAATAACATGTTATAAAATGATCGTTTAGACATCATTTGAGTTATCGAAATGATATAGGAGATTTTAATCCATTATAATCAAGACAAATTGCTTAATTGGTCCTTAATTTTTTAGAGAGTTACAACTTAGATCCCAAATCTTTAATAGTTAAAAGGTTATTAAACTCTTTAAAAAGATACAAATGGGTCCTCTTTGTAAGCAGGCAATAATAGAACATGTCACGTTAACCGCACACGATTTATTATTTAAGGACAATTAAGAAAAATTTTACATAATTCAACTTACTTGTACCATATACTAGATCCATTTCCTCTAACTTTCAATATTTTTTTTAGTGAAATGAACTAAATTACATCATTTTAAAGAATTTAAAAAAATTTTAACCAAAAAAAAAAAAAAGAACTTTGGAATCAAATCACAATTTTATAAAAAAATATTAGAACCCAATGAACAATTTATCCTTAAAATAGAATGCATTTAAAATAATATTTTAAATAACAAATGTTAATCAAATTTTTTTAGTAAAGTGAACTGCATTACATCCTTCTAAAAAGTTCTAAAACCTTTTAACCAAAAAAAAAAAAAAAAAGGGATCAAATCACAATTTTGTAAAAATATTAAGGATCAAAAGAGTAATTTATCATAGAAATAAAATATATTTAAAATAGTTTTATAGATAATAAATGTTAAAATTTTTACAAAGATTTACTACACGTCAATGATGAAAATATCGACTTTTTCGATATTTCTCCGAAATTATCTATAAACGGGGACCTACGATACAAATGCAAGAGGTTAAGATATTTCTTACCAAATTATCCGTAAAATATCGATACTTTCTGGACAATATTTGTAATGTATCAATATCTCCGTCGTAATTTTACCAGAATATTCAGATACATACAGATATTTCCACAAATATATCTGTTAAATATCTACTGATATCCATGTTTATAAAAATGAAGAAAAAGACTTTAAAAAGAAAAAAAAAAACTGTAATATTTTTAGTAAATAAAAATTTCACATGCCCTCTGTTTTGTGATATTGTATTCTCAATAATAATAACAATAATAATCGTTAAGTTTAACATAACTTTTTTTAATCTTCACGTGAATTACTTCTAGGGAAAATATTGCTTATATCAAGATGGGTTGCCAATTTTAGATATATGAAGAAAATTTATATTTAATTATAGACCACGTTTGTTTTTTTTGCTACGTAAAATATTATGAGATTTTAAAATTTATACTTGATGAAGTTGTTATTATATCAATGTATTTTTTTTAAATTAATCATTCTTACGTAAAATGTGCTTTGCATATAAATGTTTTAGTATACATAATTTTGTTGTATAAAATAAATCGAATTATTTATTATTTATAATTTTTCATTTTCCATAATTTCATTTGAAATTTTCAATTTTTTACGTAAATATCCATCATCTTTTTTCATTTCTACTGACAATACTATCAACATTATCTGTCGATATTTCTGTATAATTGGCCCCTCGATATTTCTATCGACATCGATATTTTCATATTTACTACACGTAATGTATCTCTTACCTATATATATATATTTAAAAGAGTTAATAGCTCTTTTAGTTTTGCCTCTAATGACTGTCACGTGACAACCACCTAAGCTATACGTGGATGCTTATATGGTGGCACAATTAAAGCTATGTGGCTTTTTCTTGTTTGCTATTAGTTTACTTGTCTTTCCGTACGCAATATAACATAAAAATATAAAAATAATTACGACAATTATTATGTAATTGTGTTATTTTTTAAAATATTGTAGACATTTTTGTTATCTTTCAAATTCATTTCTATAAATACTAGTTAAAATATGTGTGTTGCATGTATTGAATTAACAATAAAATTTTTATAACGTGAAGCATGAAAAACATTTTACCAATATAAGTTAGTAAAAGAAGATTTTTTCTTAAAAATAATAATCTAAGTTGAGAAGTTATATTTCATCATAGAATCATGTTGATATTTTATCTACTTTATAAAACATTCTAAAGTTTTATTGCAATTACGTAGAAAAAATGAGTAAAACAATAGCAAGAGTTGCATCATTTGGTAATTAGATTGCTTAAGTAGAACTTTTTGAACTTAAATCCACTTATGTGAAATACAAAGAAAGAAATGTATTATAAGGAAATGATTCAACAACTTTCATAGTAAAAGAACAAAAATAATTACACATAAATCATTCAAACAAATTACAATAAGCATAATAGTCTTCTTTTTGAAAAAAAAAAAAAAAAAAAAAAAAAAAAAAAAAAAAAAAAAAAAAAAACTCAAAAAGAATTTGGAGAAAACCCTTACAATCCCTTTTAAACGATCAGAAAAATTCAAAAAAGACATAAAAATTTAATAATGAAAAGAAGGAAAAAAAAACCTTAACCACAATTAGACATGATTACGATTAAGGAGATAAGAGTTTTTGGTCAAAAGTTAAAATAGAAATTTCAAAATGATGAGCATTTAGTGAAGAGAAAATGAAAGAAAAAAAAATACGGGTAAAAGTACAAACTATAAAAAAAATCAAAAATAAAAACATAATACAGCAAATTAAAAAAAGAAAAAAAAAAAAAGAAAAGAAAAGAAAAGAAAAGAAAACAGACAGGGGTTAGAAGAAAAGAAAAGTTGACAACCAAAATAAAAGTAAAGTAAAGTAAAGTAAAGTAAAATAAATAGAAAATACGTACCAAAATAGACTTTCAATAAACAATGGTTTTTAGAGAGAATAAAAAAAGTATTATAATGTTGATATTTTATCTACTTTATAAAATAAAATTTACCTTCTTCCTCTTCAACAAAGGGAAAAAGCTTCTACTTCACTATATTTTTTTTAATCTTTAGTTTTTGTTTTATACATCATTTTAAAATTAAAAAATTCATTTTAATTTGAGATTCTGAAATCAATTAGTGTTTAAAAAAAAAGACAAGTGAGGATAATACTTACAATCATAGTTTAGTAGTAATTTCTTACTTGACTATATTATAAAATATAGAATTTGAATCCCACATCTTTACTTTAAAAAAAATAAAAATATGGATTCATTTTTCAATTAAAATTTTCAACGCATATTACTTGAAATTGAAAAGAAAAAAAAAAAAAAAAAGGTTTTACACTGAAAAGAAAGTTACAAATTATACAAGGGCAATTCTGTAATAAGCATTAAATTTTTGATCTTCTTTTAACCATAAACCCAAAATACTTGGAGAAGAAATATGACGTGAGCAACTGTCAAGTGCAGTACATAAAGGACAACATTAAAAATAAAAAATAAAAAAATGAGGAAGAAGCACTAAAACAGTGTGGATTTCACGATAAAAAATAACAGTGGAATTCTATCAATTCTTTTATATATTTAGGATGTCACCCAGTGCAAAAATAATAATAATAATAATAATAATAAGGAAAAAGTGTCCATATAATGAAAAAAAGTAAGAGAATCTTTTTATCATTCTAATAAAATATTCATGAATAACACTAGTCTTAATTATTTTCTATAGTAACACTATTACATAAGTAATTGATTAAAATTATTGTTACAAGTACAGATTAAGTGTACAACTTATTATCATAATATTTTGTAATTATTATTATAATCTGATAGTGACATACTTTTAGTGTGACAAAAGAATTAGTTTAACAATAATGCATAATTATGGCTGAACGTATAGTGTGATCACAAATTATACTTGACTCAATTAAAAGCTATAGAGTTCTAATCCTTTATCCTTAAATTCGAAAAAAAAAAAGTATATTATTATTTTAATAAAAAATGCAAAATTATCCTTGGGAATAAAACAAGAATGTATGCATGTATCTATGTCTTCGAATCTGGATAGAACTTTAGAGCATGTTTGGAACACCGTTTGAAACGGTGTTTTCTTAGTTTGGTCTCAACTAATGGTGTTTGGCAATGCAGTTCATCTTCAATGTCCCTTTGAATTGTTATACAGTAACCCCAATTTGGTTTACTGTTCATCGAATCTCCCCTGCCCTTCTATCTTGCCCGTGCCTGGCTCCTGTGCCCGAATCTCTCGCCTCCACTTCGGCGTTCATGTGCTGGTGTCAGTGGGTCTGTTGGCTGTGCCCCCATCCCATCGAGCATCTGCTTTTGTACCAGGAGCTTTGGTTTGTGGCCGTCCTTCCTCTCTCCTCCCTGAGTTTAAACGTTGAGGTATTGCCCTCGCCCACTCCCGTCAAGCAGATGCGACGCCGGGTGAGGTTTGGGAAACGAAGGCGAACCGTTGGGCGGATTACCCAGTATTTTCGAGGTCGAAAATCAGCTCGCCGACCTGTCAATTCCTGTCCTAATCCGACATTCGATACTGTGTACTCGTCCTCGGGCTCCAATTCGGTAACCCTAGTATAAATTCTTCCCCTAATTCTCAAATGCTATGGTTGCATTCTCATATTTGTTGCTTGTGTGTATTAACCGACGCATTTCGTATCTCTAGACTCTACAACCCCTTATTAATTACGTCCCTTCTCTCTGTGTTCTTGTTAGCAATTTGATTTTGGAGCGAAGTTAGAGTCATGCTTGTTTATGTGTGTCTGGTTCGTGGGTGTTTGTATTTTGGAGAGCAATTGCACTAGTCAAGCTTGTTTGTTGAACTAGATCGTCCATTTGCACATAGGACCTATTTTGATCTCCATTTAGCCATGTTTTGCACTTGTATATGATGTTTGAGGTACATGAATCCCCATTTGCTGCCATTGACCTATTTTGATCTCCATTTACCCATGTTTTGCACTTGCAAAAGGTGTTTGAACTACTAGAATCCCCATTTGCACATAGGACTTGTTTTGATCTCCATTTAGCCATGTTTTGCACTTGTAAATGGTGTTTGAGGTACTAGAATCCCCATTTGCTGTCATTGACCTGTTTTGATCTCCATTTAGCCATGTTTTGCACTTGTAAATGGTGTTTGAGGTACTAGAATCCCCATTTACACATAGGACCTGTTTTGATCTCCAATTAGCCATGTTTTGCACTTGTAAAAGGTGTTTGAACAACTAGAATCCCCATTTGCAGCCATTGACTTGTTTTGATCTCCATTTACCCACGTTTTGCACTTGTAAAAGGTGTTTGAGGTACTAGAATCCCCATTTGCAACCATTGACTTGTTTTGATCTCCATTTACCCACGTTTTGCACATAGGACCTCTTGGCGACGTTCACCTTTAGACCATATTGGCGATGATGTATACAACAATTTTCATATATTGTATTCTAGTCTGACTGGTGAGTTAGTTACCCGATATGCGTTGTCAGTTACAGGTATATAAGCACATGTTTGATGTTAAGGGGCTTAACTATAGGTTATGCTAGTCATAAACAAATTAAACCCCGAACCCATGGTTTCTATGCCATGGTAGCCGATTCAGTATCGGGTATTTGACATGCCTTAGATTAAATGTGTCAATCAATTTATACTGAGACAATTCATCGACCGTCGGACAGTTTTTTTAATTTCTTTTCCTATGTTTGGTTATCGCTTTCCTAAAGAGATGCCGCGCAAAGCATCGGGGGATCATTACTTTTGGGACCCCGCTAAAGAAAAAAAATTCCTTCTTCAACTTGATGAGTACCTAGCCTGCAATGGTGGTAAACATCCCCCCAAAGCAACTTTTGAACTCTGGGCCGCCCAGTTTAATGCTGAGTTTGGAGGGGTACCAGCACACAGAATGATATTATATCAAAAGAAAGAGAGGATGAAGAAAATATATAGGGGCTGGAAGGCGTTGCAACGTCGGACCGGTCTAGGATACGATCCATTAACGGATCGTGTGATATGCTCTGACGAAGCGTGGCAGAGCTTTATAAGGGTAACTGCGTTGTCTAATATAAGGCCCTATGTTATATTGTTCATTCACACGATGATTATACTTGTACTCAACTAAAATTTCATTTGCAGGTTTATAAGGAGTGCAACCATCTACGCTTCGAGGGGCTGCGCAACAAGAAGCTTTATTATAACGTGTTCGAGAAAAATCACGGTGCCGGTGCCTCGGGGTATGGATGGGTAACCATGTCAGCAGATAGTACTCTGTACGACGACGTTGAAGCTTCAATGGACTACTCTGAAACCCAGGTGGATTTAGAAGAAGATATAACACCAACAACCAATCCGCGCCCTTGTAACAACATTAGATCGGTAGCCGATGCAGGTTCGTCGCGGTCAAGGGCAAGTTCTGGTAAGAGGAAGCAAAGAGACGAAACGAATGAGATGACATTCATAGCAATGCAAGAAGTAGTGAGTCATTTCTGTAGCCAATCGCAATTGGGCCAAAGTAACGAAACCTCAAACCGAACGGATCACATGCTCATGTGTATGAGCATTATGACAGAGATGGGTATTCCACCAAATCAACGATGTCAAATGTGGCACTACCTAGACGCTCATCCACGGCTCCAACGTACATTCCATCAGCTGCCCGATGTCGATAGGCGAGAAATTATTGCATCCGTTGTTGAATCCCAGCGGCCCCCCACCAATTGATTTTCTTATTCGAGTCTTTTTTTTATTTCTTTTATTTGTTTATGGATATTTGAGGTGTTAATCTTCTTAGCGGATTAACTTTTATTTTTTAATTTATTTCATGTTTGAAAATGTAGATGAGACTGTAGGTTTCGTTATTTTATGTTTTTTTATATCTGATATTTTATATTACACTGCTAATGTTTTGTACCGGTTATGAGGAAAAAGACAAGTTAACATTCACTTCGGAACGAATAGTTGCGGTGACATGATGGTATTGAGAAATAATTTTTTATAGTTTGCTAACAATTTTCTTATACCAGGTAAACATCAAATTTTAGAGCGGATATCAATATATTCTCAAAATGAACGAGTATAGTTCCGCATCCGATGATGAACAAGATGATGTGTACTCCGAAAACGAGTAGAGCGACCATAACAGTTATCTGATGAGGGCAGTGGTAGCCGTCACTGCCAGCAGGCGTAACAGGCGACGACAGCCACAACCAATGCATAACTCAACACTAACTGGGAGCATGCGTGTGGATGAGATTTTAAATGGTCATGCAGAAATAATTCAAGGATTGATAAGTATGAAATCAAAAACATTCAGATCACTAAGTAACCTGTTAGCTAGTCGGGAGTTATTGAAGCCAACTCGCAACATGAATGTGAACGAGCAGTTGTTTATATTTTTATCCATTTGTGCACGAGGCGCTACGAACCGGCACATTTCTTATTTGTTCCAGCATTCGATAGAGACAACTTCACGTTGGTTCGATAAAGTGTTGAAGGTTATTTGTTCGCTAAAGGATGAATTCATCAGACCATCTGATTATACATCGGTTCAAAATTTGATTCTGGAGCATTCGGACAAATATCGGCCATGGTTTGATGTACATTATCGATGTTATATAAGCACATTATCGTACGAAAGAGCTTTAATAAAAATCTCTTATTGTTAATACCGGTACGCATTATTAAATAGTCTAATGTTTCCTGCAGGGTTGTATTGGCGCTATAAATGGTACGCACGTCCCATGTGTCCCTAGGCGCGAAAATGCTGACGCTTGGATAAATCGCAAGGGATATCACTCGCAAAATGTATTATCAGCATGTTCGTTTGACATGAAATTCACTTATATATTGGCCGGGTATGAGGGATCTTGTCATGATGTCAGAATATTGGAAGAGGCAATAGCATTCCATGGTTTCCCAATACCTCCACCAGGTAAGCAGACTTATCAATTTGCTGTCAGTATTTACATATAATTAATACGTTAAATAAATGATAATTGTATCAATATTGCGAGTTTTATTGTGTAGGCAAATTTTACTTAGTAGATTCGGGCTACGCCAATAAGGATTATTTCCTGAGCCCATATCGACGGGAGACGTATCATTTACCAGAATTTCGAAGACGTCGTTCCGGACTAGGCAACCACCGTGAAGTTTTTAAGTACACATATTCATCGCTGTGAAATTGTATTGAGCGCACATTTGGTGTCTGGAAGGCAATATTCTAAATACTAAAAGGCATCAACAGCTATCCAATGGACAAACAAAAAAGGATCCCCGTGGCGTGTGCGGTTGTGCATAATTTCATATGAATGGTGCAGGTTGGGGATCCCTTTCTCGAAGAGTATGCGGCAGATTATGTGCCTATAGGGGGAAATGTCGATGTTAACGCGGATTACGTGTTTCACGACGGGATCAATGGAAGTGGCCCAAGTACAGGACCGCAGCAACATGACTTGAGTAGGGAAGCAATGAATCAGATGAGAGACCACATAGCTGATGATATGTGGGAAAGATATCAAGCATCTTCATGGTATAAATCAACGTGAAAGCAAGACCCGTTTTTATCTACTTGCGCCAGATAACGATTGTAATTATTAATTTGTTATTATCAAATTTTAATGACAAACTACGTACTATCCGGTGGTCAATTTTTTTGGCGATGTAAGAGTTTAAGTTACAAAAACAATAATGTCTCAAGTTGATAGGTGTTATTAAATGAGCGTATTTTAATTTATCCGTTTTTCTTCATGCGTTTGGTTCATGAGTTTAAGCTGAAATTTTTAAGTTTCAATCAAAATTTTTTTTGAATTTTCAAAAAAGACAAAAAAATTTTTGGGAAAAAGACAAAAAAAAAAAGTTGAAAATTATGGTTTAAGTTTGTGAACCAAACAAGCACTAAAAACTACAATAGAATGTTATATATAGACAAAAAATTTGTTAAACTCATTTTTTTAACATCCAAACAGGGTCCTTATTTTTTTAAATTTTTATCTCAAATTTTTTTACATCCAAACACTCAACTCAAACTCAACTTTTCAACTCAAACTTTTTCCTAAACACTCAACTTTTAAACTCAATTTAACTTAATTCAAACTCAATTTCAAAATATCAACTCAAACTTGCGAACCAAACGAACTCTTAAACCAGAAGAAATGACTAAAATAATTTCTTTTATCCTTACCTCCAACCTCGTGACAGGACCTATTTTTAAAAAAATTAGAAGAATTATTTTTTAAAAAATTAAATGTTTTTTAATTTTGTTTTTGTTTTACTTGGCATGTTTATTCTGGGTGTGCAATACAATTAGTTTGTTAACTAATTGGTAATGAACCACGTTATCAGTTTCTCTGACAACTTTGAGATCGTTTTCTCCGACAATTTCGATCTATCATTTTTTTAGTATCATTTATATATATCATGTGTAATTATTAAAACATGCATATCCTACGTCTATAAAAGTGTACAGATGCTCTTTATTACTCCTTTTTCATCGTCAAAAACGTTAGATTTGACTGCGTTTTGAAGTTTAGGGAACTGTAATTTTTTTTTTTTTACTGATCCTAATTACAAGTACATTAATGCCTGTTTTGATTGAAGTCTTTTTTTTTTTTTTAACATTATTTTACTATCCTAGATATAAGTAAAGGAGACTAGCTTTTTTTATTTATTTATTTTTTTTTTTTACGCTTATATCCTGACAAGTTTTAAAATTTATGGGCCCATTCAAAGTTACTTCTGTTTTTTTAACTATTCCTCTCTTTTTCCCTCTCTGTAACTGTCTTTTTTTTTTTTTTTCCTTTCTTTCTTTACATATTTCTTTAAACTGTAAAACATATATAAGGGATAAAAGGGAAGTAAAACATATATTTTGGGACAACGAGAAACAATATATATAAAAAATTATTTACAGTTAAAGATATCTATATTAAATGATATATCGTTTAAAAAAAATTAACCATTTAAATATGTTAATGAAGAGGTAACATTTTTGTTGTTTTGCTATCAAAAAAATCTTTTTTGTCATTTGACAGAAGGTAACCATTTTAGTATGCTTCTTCAAATTAACCGAAATAAAAAAAATATTGCATACAAAATGAATAAATTTTTGTTTGGATAGCAAAAAAGAATAAAAGTGAAATCAAGATCAAATTAAAGAAAAATTAAAAAATAATAACTATATTAAAAGAGTGGATATGAATCTACAGTTCATTTTTTGTAGTCATATACACACCGTTTTGATGCTTCTTTCCTTTCTTTTTTTTTTTTTTTCCTTTTTTTTTTCTTTTAATGTTATCCTTTCCTTGGCAGTTACTTCGTGCTTTGCTTCTCACACACTGTTGCAAGTATTTTAGGACTTGAGCATAAAAAAGACCAACATTTTATTATATTACAAAATTATCAATGTAGTAAATAAAATACCAATATGGTTGTACAAGAAAATGTAAATTATTAACTTAAATTATTATTGACTTAAATTATATTTTTTAAGAAAAATATACTTAAATGTTTTACCTTAAAAAAAATCTTAATTACAATTCAATACGTGCAGGTATTTTGACTAGTCTATGAAGAAAAACACACATGAGCAAACGTATACGGTAGAAACCAAATTTAGTTTAAAAAAAAAAAAAGAAAGAAAGGAAAAAAATGAAATAGTTTCAAAAGAAAAAATTATGGTAGGATCTCTTATATATATGTTATGGGTAGGAATTTTTTTACTTATGGGATTAATTTTTAAATTAATGTTTACATTAAAAATTTATAATATGTGACATTTTTTTGTTATAGATAAAAATATTAAAAAATTAATTCAATAACAAAAACTACAGTTGCAAATTAGATATTCTATGTAAAATATTACTTAAAAGAACTATTCTTTTATAATTATATTATCAATATTCAGTCTGATTTAAATATATTCACGTTAAAATTTTACAATATACAATTTATATCAAATTCATTTTCAGATCTTAAAAAGTATTAAGTAATAAAACTAACTATTTTTATTGCTAAGGACCCGTGCAGGGTTACGTTTAGAGATTGTGTTTTATAGGTCAAAGATGATTTGAGTTTTGAAAATATATGTTTAAGGGGTGTTTGGTGAATAAGTTTGAGTTGAAATTTATAAGTTTAAATAGTAAATTTTGTTGACTTTTCAGAAAAGACAAAAATTTTTTTGAGAAAAAGACAAAAACTTTTAGGGAAAAAGACAAAAAAAAGTTTAAACAGGACTGGTTAGTGAAAATAAACTATTTAGACTGAAAAAATGTATCAACTTAGAACGTGTTCGAAAAAAAAAAAAAAAAACAATATAAATCTTTTTTTCCTTCGAACTTCTATGTAATTTGAAAAAAAAAATCTCATTTGAATTTAAAATAATAAAATTATAAATTTTTTAAAGTTTAAGTTTTATTTTTATAATATATTTTTTAAAATAATTTTTTGATAATATTTAAAAAAATAAATAGTAAAATTAAAAGAAAATAATAAAAAAAATGTTTAGAAATGTGTCTTCTGACCCAAAGGGGGTTGAAACTACCAAAAGCAAAACAAGAAAATAAACAACAGTGGGTAAGTTGTGGTCGTGGACAGAACTGAGTGAAATGTAAGTACACCCCATTTGCTTTCCTTCTACGTAACGTTCATTACTCATTAGTCGTTGCACTGATTGTACACCGTCTCTGACCTTCTAGAACCACCTTCTTTTTACTTTTTTTTTTTTTTTCCTTTTTTACTAAAACTCTAGAACCACCAATATTCTGTTGACATATTATGATTGTCTGCTAGTTTGTTTCCACTCACTTGGGAAAAAAAAAATAAATTAAAATTAAAAAAAACAAAAATCTCATCACTGCTGACGTTAGGTGACACTGCTGACGTTGGTGATGGGATGCATAATTTCTTCAACGTTCTACCATACTCCTTACTCATGCCGGTCCAACCCAAATGCTCTTTTTCTTTTCTTTTGTTTTTATTTTTTGTTTTTGTTTTTCCTTTTGAACGAGTCAAAATGCATTTTCTTCTCCTCAACCTATGTATATACAGACAAATATAGACTTCTTACAATCACCAACTATCAAAAGAACAGACTTGTAATCACGACTCACCATGACAACCGGAGGAGGAGCCACCCATATATTGATCTTCCCATTCCCAGCACAGGGCCACATGATACCACTCCTGGACCTGACCCACCAGATCGCCACCAACTACGCCGGCCGAATCTCCATCACCGTCGTCGTCACCCCCAAAAACCTCCCTCACCTCCACCAGCTCCTCTCCGTCCACCCCTCCATCCAAACCCTCGTTCTCCCCTTCCCGTCGAGCTCCAAGCTCCCGACCGGCGCTGAGAACGTCAACGACTTGACACCGCCGTTCTTCCTCACCTTCATCCGAGCCCTCGGTGGGCTCTACGACCCGCTGATCCGATGGTTCCGGTCCCACCGCTCGCCACCTGTCGCCATCCTGTCCGACATGTTCTTCGGCTGGACCCACCGCTTCGCAGCCGAACTGGGTATTCGCCGGATCGTGTTCTCGCCGTCGGGGGCTTTGGCGTTGTCGGTCTTGTACGCAATGTACCGAGACGCGCCCCCTAAAAGCGATGTCGTTTCGTTCCCCGGTATCCCGAATTGTCCAAAATACCCTTGGTTGCAGATGTCCCCGATGTACAGGAGCTACGTGGATGGAGACCCAGATGCGGAATTTCACAGAAATGGGTTTGTTGATAACATGGGGAGTTGGGGACTTGTGGTCAACACGTTTGCTGAGCTGGAAGGGGTTTACTTGGACCATCTGAAGAAGGAATTGGGCCACGATCGTGTTTGGGCCGTTGGGCCTTTGAAGCCCATTGTTGATGATGATGATCAAACTGGGCCCACCAATAGGGGTGGGTCCTTTTCAGTTCCTGTGAATAGCATTGTATCTTGGTTGGACAGGTGTGATGATCGCAAGGTTGTGTATGTTTCCTTTGGTAGTGTAGCCGTACTGTACAATGATCAGATGGAGGCACTGGCATTGGGATTGGAGAAAAGTGGGGTCCATTTCGTGTGGGCTGTCAAGGAACCGACAAAAGAGCTCTTGGATGGTGGGTGCGGGAGGGTCCCACCAGGGTTTGAAGATCGCGTGGTCGGGAGGGGCCTAGTCATAAGAGGGTGGGCCCCGCAGGTGTTGATATTAGGTCATCGAGCCATCGGCGCGTTCTTGACACACTGCGGTTGGAACTCGATCCTAGAATCGACCGTGGCGGGTGTGTCGATGCTGGCCTGGCCAATGCAGGCCGACCAGTTCATCAACGCAACATTAGTGGTGGACCATTTGAAGGTGGCTACAAGAGTGTGTGAGGGAGTGCAAGTTGTCCCCAACTCGGATGATTTAGCTCGAGCTTTCATAGAATCGGTAAGCGATGACCGAGCCGAGAGACAACGAGCTGCACGGTTGCATGAAGCAGCGGTTCGAGCCACAAAAGATGGTTTTAGTTCAGCGAAGGATGTAGAATCCTTGATTGATCATTTGGTTGCACCTGAAACTACTAGCAAATAAAGTGCAATATATTTGTGACCCTATGTTATTGAAAGTGATTATTATAAGCCTTTGGTGAACCAATTGTGGTTGATAGGAGTAGTGCATGGCTTGTGCTGCTTTGTTCTTAAGCAATATATAATTAAGTCCACTCCTTGTCTACACCTCGATTAGAGAGGATAGGTTTTGATTAAAAAAAAAAAAAAAAGGCCCAAATTGTATTCTCATTGTATTCTCTCTATTACTTTTTTTTTTTTTTTTTTTTTTAAGTCCGAGGTAGAAAACTTTCCCTTAAATTTATTATTAAAAAAAAAAACTCCCAAGTCCTAATTTTTCGTGGGATGCATGAGCAGCCCTGATCTCAAGCACCGAACGAGACTTAAAAATTATGTCATTTGTTAAAAGTTTCAGAGATTTTATTAAACTGTAAAAGAGTGAAATATATGTGCACCCAAAATCTTAGATGCATTGTTATTCTACCATTAAACCCCGTTTGGTATGTACGGAGTTATAAAAATGTTTTGATTGGAGAAAAATAAATGTTTGGAGTTGTTCGGCTAGAAATGAACTGTTTGAAGTTAAAAAATATAAAAACTTATAATTTTTTTAAAAAAATAACACTATAAATTTTATAATATTCCTCTCGTTATTCTAAGTAATATAAAAATTATCTCATTTTAATTTAAAACAACAAAGTTATAGATTTTTAAAGTTTTTGAGTTTTTAAGAGAAGTTTGAAAATGTGAATAATATAACTGTTTTATATTTGAAGAAAAAGACCAAAATCAAAATTGAAAAATTTTTACGAAAGAGATCACTCTTAAAATCGGTTTTTTTTTTTTTTTTTTTTTTTGGTTGAGATCTTTTAAACATCATCTAAAAAATTACGATGCAAGCAAGGATAAAAATATGAATAGCACATATTGAAAACAAATCCATAAAAGTATTGCATGAAAACCTTATACATATATTAGATTGAAATCTCAATCAAAAAGAGGGCTCAATTATAGGTTTGATTTCATCGCAATTCAATAAATACTAGTACATGTACTTTTTTTTTTCCATAGTGTACAAACATCTAATCCTTTAAAAAAAAATTGCAAGGTTAATTTCACAAATGCACCATTTGTTACCATACCAGTTTTCAAAATGACAGTTTGATTATTCAAACACATTTGTTTCACCCTCATTTATATATAGAACTAGTGAGAGGTAGCACGTGCTATTTGCATTGAAGACAAAATAAGACAAATTCTCTTTTTAAATTGTAATATCAACTTTCTAAAATTTAATGAAAAAGTAAAATGTCTTTGGAATTCTTATATAAAACTTCATATGTCTTTAACGATCATAAACATTAAACCTTAACACTTCTGCAATTGCTTTATCCTCTTTCTCTCTCTTTTTAAAATCTCAACAAATTTTAAACTCTCTCTTTTTGTTATATAAACAAATTTTGAACTCTTTGTTTCTCTCTAAAATGTGATTAAATTCCAAAATATAAAAATGCGAACAAGTTTTGAACTCTCTCTTTGAAATCCAAACAAAGTTTGAACTTTAAAAGTAAAACAAACCAAACGTATTTTGAAATAAATAATTGGCTGTAAAAAATCTCTAATCCTATATTGGACATCTAAAAGTACTTAAAAAATAAACATATTTCGAAAATACATTTAACAAATAAAAAAGTAAATTGAATGCAATAAACTGATAATAGAAATTGTTAAAAAAACAAAAAACGAAAACAAATAGATTAATATTAGATGAAAACTATATTATTTATACCTTTGATGTAGTATATCAACAACAAAACTTCTCCTCCACGCCCAGTAGAAAGCTCCTGAGCCATAAGAAGATGACAATCAATGACATGAAATTAGATAAACTAAACGAATAACAGTAACAATAATTTTCTCACTCTATCTATATAGAAGAATACTTCAGACAGAATAAATAACTTTCAAGATTATGAAAATAAAATTTATGGCTTTAGCATTATCTAAATTCTTGCCATTTATCAGTTGCAACATGATTCGAGTATATATGCAGAAATCTATTTCATTATTACAGTGGATCCTAAAAAAAAAAAAATAAATAAATAAAATAAAACAAAATAAAGATGAGGAGAATATATTTAAGTTTTCGTTGGCACGAAAAATATGATCTACTGAAACTAATATATCATAAGTCTAGCTAGACCTTTTACAAAATTACTTTATCCTTACCAATAAGGATAGCATTTGCTTGTTTTCTGCATATATTCTAAAACAATACATGATTAGCTATCCAGAAAATGAATCAACTCAAAAACTTGTTAAAAGTTAATTAATGAAATGAGAAGCTAATAATGGAAGCAAGACAATTTGGCTGAAAAACTGCTTTTATTGCTGAGAAGAGAAGAGAAGATTGATTTGTTTACCTTTCCAGACTAAAGCTTCTCTATTCGAGAAAGCTAATTACAGATTTCTTGCAATATTTTTGTCTTAGATACGCATAAAGTTAATTAAAGCTTCTATATTTTTGTCTTCAAATAGCATATTTAATCTCACAACACAATTTCCATCTTTGAATCCCAACAAAATAAATTATTTTCCTCTTCTTAACCAAACATCCAAAAACCCTCTTCAAGTTCTTTGCCCTCTCAACCATAAAAGCCAACCAAAGCAAATTTTCTCCAACAAACAGACCAAAAATCTGTCTTCAATGTACATTTTACACTCCAAATTACAAACACCAACTTCTTAAATCTAATGAAAAGATAAAGTACTGATAGCCAAGTACTTTCTTGGCTTGCATTTGTTATCTTTTTGTCAAAAATAATAGCAAAGTTGGGCTGATTACTTTATCTCTGTACCAAAAAAGAAATGTACATTACATATGTTGTATATACATTTATATATATTGCTCTAAATTGTGGATACTATATATACATATATATATATATATATATCCAGCAAAACCGATATTAACAAACAAACAACAACCAGAGAATATATCACGCGACAAAACGGATATTAACACACGACCATTTCAATACTCAAGCACGCATAAGAACCAAAAAAACTGTAGACTGGTCTTCTCTTAGACATTTCAACAAACACTAAATGGGCATAAGTACATATATCATTCAACATTTCAAAGCAAACCAATAAATCACTACAACCAGAAAATATATCATTCAACGAAACGGAAATGAACAAGCAATCAAATTCAATAATTTTTTTCTAGGGAACCAAATTCAAGGAATAGACATTTGAAGGAAAAAAAAAAAAAAACACAAAAAACCATAAATTAAAACGCCAAAAAAAAAAAAAGTAATATGCCTGGTTAGACTAATCTGCCTCAACATTAAATTATTTACTCGTTAAATTCACTTTTATTCTGCAAGAAAATACCGAAAGTCCCTGCCAAAAAAACTTCCGATATTTTTTTTCCCTCCTTTTTTCTGACCAGTTTAATGAGTGTATGAGAAAGTTTGAAGCCGTCAGTCCACAATAAGGCCCAATGGCTTTTAAAAACTCGTGCAGAATAGTGCAAAGCAAATAGTGCAAAGCAAAAAATAAAAATAAAAAATAAAAAATAAAAACCTTAAGAGCACAATTACGGAAAGAGTGACTTCGTTCAGTCTTTGCTCTCTGTCATATTGCGAGCATGTTATGCTGTCACCCTAGGGAGGAATGCCGTGTGCGTTGGGTGGATTTTAAAACTTTTCAACCCACCCATATTAGTTTGGGGTGAGTGAGTTGAAAGATAAAAAAAATAGAAAAACCTACCCAATCAATACAAAGACAAAAATCAAGTGACCTAAGAAAAGCTTGGGTTAGATTGGGTGAGTTAAGTAGGTTAGACTTTACTAAAAGTATTAAAAATAAATATGCAACATCTAATAAAAAAGTACAATAAAGTAATAAAATCCATAACACGTTATATATTCTAAATCCATGTTTAGCATATTGGTTCGAAAATTGTTTTTTAAAAAGTATTCCAATTCAATTTAAGTTTTTCAACTAAAAGTTATTTGAATCAATCACGACGGGTGTGTCAATGCTTGGCTTAGCCAGTGCAAGCCGATCAATACATCAACGGGACATTATTGGTTGACAATTTGAATGGTGGCAACAAGAGTATGTGAAGAGGAGCAAATTATTCCTGACTCGGCCGATTTGGCTCCAGCTTTAGTAGAAGCAGTAAGGGATGACCAAGCTGAGAGGCAATGAGTTGTTTTCATCCAAATTCACGTCTATAAATATGCCATGTAGTGTCAAAAAGGAAAAAGAAAAATTGTCCATGTAAGGAAAAAAGTAAGAAAATATTTTTATCCTGAGAAAATATTTCATGAATAGCACTAGTTTCTATAGTAACACTCTTACATAAGTAAATCATTAAAATTATTATTACAAATATAAGAACACGTGTAAGACGCATTCTCATAATAGTTTATGATTATTATAATAATCTGACAGTGATACAAATAGAGATAATGAATTTTAATGTTTTTTTCAATATATATTTTTAACTTTTAGTGTGATAAATGAATTGGTATAATTAAAAAAAAAAAAAAAGAATTTAGTATAACAATAGTACATTAATTATTTGATAAAAATGCACATTAAAATACATCGGAATAGAGCCAAAAAATATGCAAGCAGCTGTGTCTTTAAATTTGGACAGAACTTTTAACTAACTAGTTGACAAACATGGAATAGATAAATAAAATAAAGCAAAAAATAAAAAAATAAAAGATCTATGAGGTATTGATGTGACCATCATGTGATGATGATCTGATAATCATATAATGATGATATGATAATCACGTGACGAATAGGGAACGAAAGATGAAAGCCTCTATTCACGTTTTTAAAGAGAGTTAAAAGATTGGTAGTTAACCACTTTGATGCATTTATTATTGGTTTCTCTAAAACTTTCAGAGCTCATTTTCTCCGACAATTTATGTCTCCCACATTTTAGTATCATGTATATTACGTGCAATAATTTGTTTATTTCCATTAACACGTGTATGAATATAACTCTGAAGAAAAACACACGTGAGCTAACAACTTAGAAGAAATAAAAGAAAGAAAGAAAGTGTTTAAAAAAAAATTATGGTAGGATCTCTTATCTCTGTTATGGAGAGGAATTATTTTTTAACTATTGAGTTAATTTTTGAATGATCTGAATTATAAGTATTCATGTTAAAAATTTATAACACCTGACACATAATTGTTTTTGTCATACAACAAAACGTTAAAAAATTAATTCATTACATGGACCATAATTCAGCAACTGTAACTAAGCATATCACGATATTACTGATATGAACTATTTTATACTAATGAAATTCATTGTAAGATTATGTTTTAACAGTTTGATTTATGAGTATTCACGTTAAAAATTTATAACGCGCAATACAAATGTGAATCAGTTTCAATATCTTAAAAGAATTACAAAATATCTCAAGTCCGACAATCGGATAGATCCGACAGTTGTAAATTATATTTAAAAACTTAAACAATTAACTGATTTACATTTAATTTTTTATTTAGAATATTATAACATAGTATATTTAGAATTATTAGTATAATAAGTATCATTAAAAAAAATTATATGGGATATTGGTTGTTACAATATACATGCATCAAATGGTTGGATCAGCGACAGTAAAAAATGGATAAATTAAACAAATTTACAAATCTCCATAGACTTGTCGATGCCCTGCCCAAGGGATGTGAATACCAACTAAACCACAAGTTTTTAGTGCAAGTGGAAGAGAGGCGTAGTATGGATTAGGAGGGGGCGAAGACTGAAGCGGCGGGTGAAGGAAAGGGTAAGGAAACGGAAGGAGAAGGGAAGAAGGAAAAAAAAGACGGGGGTGAAGCCGAGGAAAAAAAAAAAACTAAGAGATTCTTCTTCTTGACATGTGCTGTCAATGAACTTTTTTGTTTTTGTCTTGTTTGATAACCAGTCCCTGTTTAAACATTTTTTTTGTCTTTTTCTTCAAAAATTTTTATCTTTTTCTCAAAAAATTTTTGTCTTTTCTGAAAAGTCAACAAAATTTATTATTTAAACTTATAAATTTCAACTCAAACTCATTCACCAAACACTCCCTTAAATAAAAAAATACACTTTTTTTTTTCCCTCTCCCTTTGGAAAAAAAATGAAATAAAAAATAAAATCTCATCACTGCTGGCGTTAGGTGAAGGGACGTATAATTCCTTCGACAGAAATCCTCAATCTCAATCATGGAGATATGGTGGTCCGACAGCATATATGCTTTTTTTGCCCTTTTTTTTTTTTTTTTTTTTTCTTTTCTTTTTCAACTACCTTTTTCATTTTTTAATTTAGTTAAACTGCATTTTCTTCTTCCCTATAAGTGTACACCTATAATATAGATTTGTTATCATCATCAACAATCAAAAGAAAGGAAGGAAAAAAAAAAAAAAAAAAAAAACAGTGGTCACTCGCCATGACAACCAAAGGAGAAGGAAGCGGAGCGACACATATCTTGATCTTCCCATTCCCAGCACAGGGCCACATGATACCTCTCCTGGACCTTACCCACCAGATGGCCACCCACTACGCCGGCCGTATTTCCATCACCGTCGTCGTCACCCCCAAAAACCTCCCTCACCTCCACCAGCTCCTCTCCGTCCACCCCTCCATCGAAACCTTGGTCCTGCCATTTCCGTCCAACTCCAAACTCCCGATCGGCGCCGAGCACTTCAACGACTTGACGCTACCTTTATTCCTCGCCCTGATCCGAGCCCTCGGTGGACTCCACGACCCGCTGATCCGATGGTTCAAGTCCCACCCCTCGCCACCTGTCGCCATCCTGTCGGATATTTTCTTCGGCTGGACCCACAGCCTCGCCGCCGAGCTGGGTATTCGCCGGATCGTGTTCTCGCCGTCCGGGGCTCTGTCGTTGTCTGTATTGTACGCAACGTTCCGAGACAAGCCCCAGAGAAGGACGTCGTTTCTTTCCCCGATATTCCGAATTGTCCGAAATATTATTGGTCGCATCTCTCGTCGTTGTATAGGAGATACGTGGATGGAGACCCAGATGGGGAATTTCACAGGGCTGGGTATGTTGATAACATTGCGAGTTGGGGACTTGTAATCAACACGTTCGCTGGGCTGGAAGAGGTTTACTTGGACCATCTGAAGAAGGAATTGGGCCATGATCGTGTTTGGGCCGTTGGGCCTTTGAAGCCCATTGTTGATGATGATCAAACTGGGCCCACCAAGAGGGGTGGGTCCTTTTCAGTTCCTGTCGAAAGCATTGTATCTTGGTTGGACAAGTGCGATGATCACAAGGTTGTGTATGTTTCCTTTGGTAGTGTAGCCGTATTGCGCAATGATCAGATGGAGGCGCTGGCATTGGGATTGGAGAAAAGTGGGGTCCATTTCATATGGGCAGTCAAGGAACCGGCGGAAGCACAATTGGACGATGGGTACGGGAGGGTCCCACTAGGGTTCGAAGATCGCGTAGTCGGGTAGAGGCCTGGTCATAAGAGGGTGGGTCCCGCAGGTGTTGATACTAGGCCATCGAGCAGTCGGTGCGGTCTTGACTCACTGCGGGTGGAACTCGGTCCTCGAATCGGTAGTGGCGGGTGTGTCAATGCTGGCTTGGCCAATGCTGGCCGACAACCCCGTCAATGCGACGTTAGTGGTGGACCATTTGAAGGTGGCAACAAGAGTGTGTGAAGGGGTGCAAGATGTTCCTGACCCTGCTGTTTTGGCTCGACTTTTAGTAGAATCGGTAAGCGATGACCGACCTGAGAGGCAACGAGCTACGAGGTTGCGTGAAGAAGCACTTCAGGCCACAACGGATGGCGGTAGTTCAGTGAAGGATGTGGAATCCTTGATTGGTCATTTGATTGCACTTGGAACTACTAGCAAATAAACTGCAATATATTTGTTACCCTATGTTTTTGAAAGTAATAGTAAAGATTGGTGGACCGACTGTGGTTGATAAGAGTAGTGAATGGCTTACACTTCTCTGTTTGTAAGCAATATATATATATATATATATATATTAAAATTCCGCTTCTTAGCTTATGCGCATCACAGAGTTTTTATTAAATAACGGAAGACTGGAATGTATATATACATATGAATAACAAAATATTTGATATTTAGTTTTTTTTTTTTAATTTAATTGAGACCTTTAAACACCATCTAGAAAATTATGAGCAAGGACGAAAATATGAATATTGGTGGTAGGTAAGTAATTTCAGTGAACGTCGTGGAAAAAATTATGAAAACTATTTATATATATGCTTTAAAATCTTATATTTCTTTTTTATATTTTGGGATAAAGTACTCATTGAAAACAAATATATAAAAGTGTTGTATGAGAAACCTTATATATATTAGATTGAAATCTCAATGCAACAAAGAAGGCTCAAATAAAGGTTGGATTTCACCGTGAATCAAGAAATGCTAGCACATGCATGTTTTTTTGTTCTTTTTTTTCTTTTGGGGCAAAGTGCAAACATCTTGTACCATAAAAATATAAGGTTAATTTCGTAAATACACCCTTTTTACAACACCATATTTCAAAATTCCCGTTTGATTGTTTAAACACATTTAGAAAAAACCGCTCAAATACGTCCCCTGTCCACTTCTATCTACATCCCTAGTGAATTTGCTGATATGACATGAGTATTAAGGGTTTCGTCAATAACAAGTATTAAGGGTTAAAAACATGGACATAGTTAATAGAGGCCCAAGGCTTTTTTTTTTATATATATTTTTTTTATTTATTTTTTTATTTTGAGTGTGTGTAGATAAATGTTAAAAAAATTACATTAAGCCCCTTACAAAATTGCATGAAGCCCCCCTTAAAAATTGGAAATCTATTAGGCTTCAAATTTAAATTTTTCATCTTCTAAAAAGACCCAATAATTTTAATAAGTGTTTCCATAAAATGGCTATTTTTTAACACCTTTTTTAAAATATGTCTAGAAACAAACTTATTTACAAATTTTTTAAAAAAATTTCAATTCTATCCCTTTTTTGTGGTCATTATGGTAGTGATCATATTATCATTGGTTGATGTTTTGATATGGTGGAAATAATAATATATTCATTATGATAATGATTTTGTCACTTTGACGATTATGTTTTGTCATATGATATTTATACTATAATAATTTTATTATTATATTGCATATTCTTGACAATATGGTCAGGAACTATATGACAATAACTGCTTTACTTTATATATAGAAAACTTCGTATAATATATTATAGTTTTATCACGATCACAACCATATTGACCATGTCATTGAGAAAAAAAAAAATGCATCAAATATAATTTCATAGCATATTGACCTCATCCATATGACATTGACAACAAATATAAAAAATCAACAATAAATAATAAAACATAGTCACATAGATGATCAATTTTTTTAGATGAAGTCTTTGGGTCAACGAGATTTTTTTAGGCAAAAATCATTTTGAGTACTGATATAAATGTGACATTTTTTAGGATAAATTTTTTTAATTTCTTAAATTAGAATTAAAGGTGTCTTTATTAAGATAATACTATCATATTTCTTTATTGCTCAATATTACAAATAAGTTTGTTTTTGACATTTTTCAAACATGACTCTAATTTTGCTATATATCTAATTGAAGCCCAAAAGGAGTCCAACCACTAAAAGTCTTAAGGAAGGGGGAAAAAAGATAAAACCGACCTTAACCCTTCTCCATGCACACTACCTCATTTTCTTTTATTTGTCGGTTATTATTACTTTTTTGTTAACGAGTACCATTCATAAAAGATAGTAGAGCTGGGTTCACTTCCCCTCTTCCAACTTAATCTCTCTCTCTCTCTCTCTCTCTCTCTCTCTCCCGGTGTAGAAATTGAATATCACACCAATATACAATCATCCAAGATAAGAGAGAGAGAGTATTATGTGAAATCTCATAACTGTACGAGTCGCATAAGTAATAAAGTGACGAGTAAGATTATCGATTTCACGAGAATTAGGCTTAAATTTAAGTTAATTAACGAAATTCGTTAACACTAGGATTATTTGAATGACCAATTGAAAAATAACGAAAATATAAATTAAACTAAATAAAGTAAACTAAAATAACCAAACAAAACCAAATGAATAAAAAGACATAAGCAAACAAGGTTCTAGGGTCTTGACTTCATTATATCCTTCCTATGTTCTTCCTATTAAAAAAATGTTAACTAGTCTCAATCAATTCATTAATCAATTGCTCAAAATTAACCTTATTACCTCTCTCAAGTGTAAAATGAGATTATATACATAAGTGTCCAAATTGATATCCCTATCTAATTTGTTTACCCACGCGTTCATTAAGCACACCCTTTTATGATTTTCAAAGTGTTATCGGCCTCCCGAACTAAACAACAATTTATATTGTATTTCCCAAACCGATATATGAATTAATATTTCCCGAGCATTAAAATTCATAAATCAAATCAATTAATTTATTTTTGAATAAATTAGAAGCATTAAGCATAGAAAACATAAATGAATTGAATAAAGACTTTATTAACAATTAACCAAATCATTAAAATATAGTTTGTGTAGAGTTACATCAAACCTAGAACCAACAAACTACACAAAACCTATAAATGAAATTAAACATAAAATTAATCAAATCAATAGTTTAAGCATCATCCAACTACAAAAATAAAATAGATATGAAAAATGAATAAAAACCCTAATGATTGTTTTCATAAATCTTCAAGTTTTTCACAAATTTCTCATCTTCTCATTTTTGTTTTTCAAATATCATCTCCCTTGAAATTTATTGAAAATAAAATATAAAACTAAAAATAAAAACTAATTCCTAAACCTAAAAATCCTACACCACTATTTTTTAGCTTTTTTCTATTTTTCTTTTCTTTTTTTTCTTTTTTTTCTTTTTCTTCTCCATTTTCTCTCTTTTTTCTTCTTCTGGGTTTTTGGCCCCAGTTCTTGAGTCTCGGCCTCCCAGCCAAGCTCTCCTTTCTTCGTACACACCCCACCGGCCTTTTTTCTTTTTCCTTTTTCTTTATTTTCTTTTTCCTTTTCTTTTTCTTTACTGCACGCCAGCTGTGGGGAGCATTTGTTCCCTCTTTTTCTCTTCAGTGCGTCGGCCATGTGGCGGAAAGGGAATGGGAGAGAGGTTAGTACGGTCCACGTGGCTGGAGGCACACGATATTACAATGGACGCGTCTGTAGGTGATCCGTCGCTCTGGATTAGTGGCACACGTGACAGCTTCCGACTGGTGATAGTTAAATTCAATTTATTCATTTTGATGACCGTTTTGCTTCAGTTTGAATCCAAAATTCTCATTTTGCTCATTCTCACCTAATTATTAACATACACAAATAAGAAAAGTAATTATTTAGAGAGGTAAATTAATAACAATATATTAAAGTTAATATTAAACTAATTAAACAAAGTAAAATAAATTTACACAAAATCAAAATAAATTAATCTAAATTAAAATTATTTAAAATAAAACTAAATTAACTTAAAATTCATTAAAATGTTCAAGAATGTAGCCAATTTACAAGCACAAAAGTGGTATCAGAGAGAGAGAGAAGAGAGGGGGGGAGGGGGGGAGCTTTATCAACAAAGAACAATCGCAAACATCTTGAATCCTTTGCTCTTATTTTGGTAATGATATTTTCTTATTTTTATTTTTTTTCACTTATTTTGTTAGTACTTCTTATGATTAAATTTTTGTAGTAAATGCTTGATCTTAAAGGGATTTGATTTGAGTATAATTATAGTTATTTTGAGATAGGGTTTGATTAGGTTAATACATTACACTCATTACTACACTCACTATGTTCGCATATTCATTTATCAAAATAAAACTATAAGAATGAATTAACAATTGTAAAATGTTTTTCCTCCAACATCTAGGTGGTAATTGATTGAGCAATTATGGAGAAATATTTCAAAATGAAGTCAGAGGGCTCTCCAATTCCTGTGGGAAAAGATGGCAATAGCACGAAATCAAGTAAGGTGGATTTCAATCTTGGAGATTTGCCAACTGATTGTGGGTCGTGAACTCCAACTTTGGAGCATAACCCTAATATCCGTGATCAGGTTCGATGAGCATATGCATATAAAGGTCCTTGTCAGCCTCGGGACGATAAATTTCCATTGACACATTGTGGAAAATAATCCAGAAAGATCAATGTCGTTAGATTGGTTTGATGAATATGGTCATTGGTTAGAATACAAAATAGCAAAAGATACCGCATTCTGTCTTTGTTGTTATCTTTTCAAACCAAGCATTAGAGAACATGCTGGTGGTGATGTTTTCATGCATGAAAATATGGATATGTGATTGATTTTTTTTATTTTTTATTTTTTATTTTTTTGGAGCGGGTTCTTGTTGGCATCCAAGAGAGTGTAATTTTGTGGAATTTGAAGAGCGATAATGTGTATTTAAAAACGGGTAAAGATAATAGGAGGTCCTTTCTATTGAATAAAACCTTCCCAAGATGATGAGTACTCTTGAATGGGGAGTTACGAAGATTTTGATAAGCAAAAGTAATAGAAAAAAATGAATATAGGAACATAATTATGAAAAGGAGGGACGTGACGAAGATTCCTTTGTCGTTTGACATCCTAAGAAAATCTCTAATAAAATGCTAATTTGATGTGCTAATGTAAATTTTGATATTTGGATGAAAAAGTGCTTTTTAATAGAGTGCTAAAATTTGGCGGCAAATTTCCCATCATCTAATAAGTACAATTTGTTAGTTTTAAATTATTTAAAAACTAAAACCTTATTTTAGTTGCAATCTCCACCTTGTTGCTCAGCTGGTAGTCCCTAAGTAAACTTCCTGTAGATTCCAAAACACCCTCATAACTAGGGGTGTCAATTCGTGTCACGTGTCGTGTTCGTGTCGTGTTAGAGCCGTGTCGATTTTTTTCTTCTCCGACTCGCGACACGAACACGACACGAAACCGTGACACGAACACGACACGAACCCGTCATGGGTTGACACGATACGAACCGAAATTGACCCGCGACACGAAACTGACCCGCGACACGAAATTGACACGAAATTGACCCGCAACCCGAAATTGACACGCGACCCGAAAGTGACACGAAAAGTGACACGAAATTGACACGAAATTGACACGAAAAAAACGTGTCCAACCCGAACACGACCCGCGACACGAACACGACACGAAACCGTGACACGAACACGACCCGCCCCCTATTTTTCCTAACCCAAACCCGTGAAATTCGTGTCGTTTTCGAGTCGTGTTGTCGTGTCGCGACCCGTATTGCCACCCCTACTCATAACAGTGCCATTTAGCTTCTTAACAGAAAAAAGTTTGTTAGTAGCTATAGAGAGAGGAAAAAAAAAAAAAAGTGTGAGAAATCAAAAAAAAAAAAAAAAAAACATATTAATAGTGCCCTTATTAAAAAAAAATTATGGCTCCCTATTATAAGCTATACATCCGACTCGGCAATGGAGACAACTCAACCATATGCTAAAAACAAATTTAAGTCCTTCCCATAAATCTATTAAAATTATCATAGAAATATTGATAAATTATCAATTTCCACTTCCTTGATTGAGACTACAAAGTGTTTCCTTTGACCTACACAAACACCACCCAAAAAAAAAAAAAAAATTAAGGAGAAAATTCATATGGCAAATAAATAGATAAATGTATATGTTATTTAAGAAATATGCATATTATATACACTCGTGGCACTTCTTGTTATATATGTTTATTCCTTGTACAACTCAATCCAAAAGCTTAGGTTTTGTTTAGCATTTAAGTTTAACTCTAACTAAACTATATTTTTTCATATCAATTTTTATCTTTTTCTAAAAAGTCAACAAAATTTATAACTAATTTTCGAAAAGTCATCCAGCTCCAATTTAAAATTTTCATCTCTAACTGACGAACCAAATGCAAGCTTAATATATGATCTGCTACAGCTGTCATCTTTATTTCCCCGTTACTGATTCCTATACCATTGCTTCAAAATCAAGCTTCTTTGTTCCAACAATACGTTTTATTTTATTCTATATCATAAAGTTAGTATTAATTAACTGCTATATATCATATTCTTCTAACTAATATAAACACATGATCCAATTGATCTGACAACTAATAAACTACAAAAGTCATTAATCTTCAATAACGCTGGAGATCGATTAAACTATCACATTTTATCAATTCATACATTTTTTTTTGTTTTAATAAGATTATGATCAGAAACATATATTATCAATATAAAAATAGCACTTATGCAGGCTCTCTTACTTGTATAGTGAAACAACATTACAATCTCACTTTTTTATTTTCCCCTAAGCTACGAAATTCTATCATGCATCAACTTTCAATGTTGATGCGCATAACTCTATCAAGCACGTACAAATCCTAAATTTTAACTATAATTTCAAAATCAGCTCATTAATGACTTGACTAACTCATCCAAATCTTTCTCCGAACTTCCTCCTTCAACGGCTTCCTTTGCCGCGTCGCTCATCTCTTTGGCTCGGACCCTCTCTAGGCCACTTGGCTCCAATGACCCAACCAACACCCGAGCCAACTCGTCCGGTTCAGGAATTACCCGAGTTCCCTCGCCAACTCGGATCCCCGCACCCAAATGGTCCACCACTAACTTCGCATTAGTAAATTGGTCCGACGCCATCGGCCACGTAAGCATTACAATCCCCGCGGATAGCCCTTCCATCACCGAGTTCCAGCCACAATGAGTCAAGAACGTGCCAACAGCTCGGTGGCCAAGTATCGCCACCTGCGGGGCCCATCCCCGGATCACCAATCCCTTGTCACTCACTCGCTCTTCATACCCATTTCGGATCACATTTCGAACTTGATCATCGCTAACCCTCACACTTAGCACGAAGTGGACCCCGCTCTGTTCCAGCGCGGTGGTCAACACCTCTGCTTGCACACTGGTCAACGTGACACGACTCCCGAAGCACACGTAGACGACAGAGTCGTCGTTTCGAGAGTCAAGCCACGTCATTATCTCATGACGTGGCATGGAATTGGGCCCACCTCTATCTGACGTGTCGCGTCGATCAGGAAGCAAAGGTCCAGCCGCCCACACTCGATCATGACCCACCACTTTTTTCACATGATCCAAATAAATCCCCTCCAACTTAGAGTAAGAATTAAAGACAAAACCCCAGCTCGCAATATTTGCCAGATTGACTCCACGGTAAAATTCCCAAATGGCATCTCCTTCCTCGCCATTCCTGTACAGCTGAGGGATCTGCCACCAGGGGTAAATCGGGGAATTCGGAAGCCCCGGAAACTCGACTGGAGAATCCACGTCATCCGGTTTATCTCCACCGTTGATCTTCGGCAAGTCGCGCCAGAGAGCGAAAGAGAGCGACTGACCACACGCGCCGGAGGGAGAGAAGACGATACGCTTGACGCCGACGCGCTCCGCCAGATCGCGGGTCCACCCGAGGAAGAAATCCGACACGATGGCGACCACGGAGCTACCGTGGGACTGGAACCACTGGATCAGAGCCGGCTCGTGGTGCTCACGCATGGTTTTGATCCCGACGATGAGGCGGTTGGGCGTTGAGAGCGGGAAATCTGGTGTTGGAATGGCCAGGGTTTGGAGGGAAGGAGGTGAATGCGCGGAGGTGAGAGGCTGGAGGAGAGGGAGGTCGGTGGGGGTGACCAATAGGGTGACGGTGAGGCCGCGGGTGAGTAACCGGCGGGTGAGGTCGAGGAGGGGGATGATGTGGCCGGATGAAGGGTAAGGGTAGACCAACACGTGTGCGCCGGTGGAAGTTGAAGCCATGGCCTAGCGAGAGAGAGAGAGAGAGAGAGACTGTGTCTGATTTTCTCCGATTAATACCAACCAAAAACTCCTTATAAAATAGGAAGGGAATTTTCCAAAATAAGAAAAGCAAATGAAAATAGAGAAAAAAAAAAATCTTATTCCTTATGCAGAAAAAGATCGTTACAGTTGTTGTTGTTGTTTTTTTTTTTTTTTAGAAGAGAGCCTTGGAGGTTACGTTTCATGAACATGGGCATGGAATTAGTGCTTGCAAAGGAGATCGACGTGTGGGTGCGATGCCACGTGTCGACAAGGAAAAATAGACCTTAAACAGAATATGCGTTGTGTCTGTACTAAAATGTTTGTTTGGTGATTTTTTTTTTTTGTTAATCTTTTGAACTGGGACTTCGTTGTCGTTTTTACGGTTTGGCGTCACGTCTTACGACATCGTATTATCTATTTTGATTGTGTGCAGAGATTTGCTTTGTTACAGAGTATCTTTTTCGTTATTTTCTTTTCTTTTCTTTTGGGCTTATTTTTTTTTTAATGGCAGAGTAGCAGCAGTTATGTACGGACTGTTATGGCTTGTATGCTTAATTAATTGATTGATTTGGGTTTAATTTGTATATTTGAAAGCGGAATAACCAATAACGTTAAGATGTTGAGAAGTTACCACTTAATGGCATGGTGGAAAGGATATCTGTTTTAGAGCACTCCCCTGAGGTTATCACCCATCTTCTTATTTTTGGTTCCCAAAAAGAAAACAATGTTGAGGAGTTTTTAATTCATTAATTGGGGTTGTTTTTCTTGATAAAGTAATTGAGATGAAATGAAACCCCCCTCAAAAAATAAAAAAAAAATAAAAAAGAGAGAGATGAGGTGAAACCCTTTATTTTATTTTATTTTATTTATTTATTTTTTACATAAAAAAGTTATTTAAAAGAAAACCATGACAAGATAACTCTCTCTCACTAATTTTGGTTGTGGAATTTATTATGGATCCTTTAAGGAAAATTAAGTTGTGATTTATTTTCAATCATGTTTAATTGCATAAATTTGTTACCTATGCGGAGGTATCTTAGAAACATCAATTTATATTTATTTATTGAATTTTAGATACCAAATAATAGATATTATAGTTAGCAAACAGCTGGAGAAAAACATAAAAAGCTATAGATGACACTGACATTAGCAGAGAGCAAGAGGAAACGCAGCCCACAAACAATGACAGCTTGAGAACCATGAAGAAACTGAACGTAGTAATCTGGAAGTTATAAGATGACATGTTTTACGAAGATGATATTATATATATTGCAGTCAATTAGTCAGACTATCTGTGATATTATACAAATTGTTCCGAATGAGATGGAGATTGTAGATTCGGGTACTTATGATGACTGAGTGGAACTTCTTTATTTATTTATTTATTTTTATAAAAGAAAATGAGTTATAGGGGTAGAGGTTGAAATGTTCAGATAACCCCGGGAGGTGGATGCTCCTCCGCGTGATATATGAATCCCTCACGAAGTGAATTGTTCATATACCTCGACCAACGTGATGGTAACGACTCGAACCCAAACATTCACCGAGGAGAACGAGTGTCCTACCTACTCACCTAAGGGACATTGGGGATTGAGTGAAACTTAGTAATTACATGAAGAAATAAGAAGAGATTCAACTAAAAAAATGAACAGTCTAATTGATTCAAAAGTGTGTGTACTTTTTCCTCTTGAATTAATCAATTCAAAGGTCATTCTTTTGTAGTTAGTCTAATTAATTGTACATAAGGGAACTTAAATCAGAAAATTTAAACAAGTAATTACCAACGTGCGCGCAGAACATTCCATTAAGCATATGAAAATTATTAATTAGTTTCATTGAAAAAAAAAAGAAGAAGATAGTTTTCCAATTACAATATTATTATATGCATATGCTTACTTCTCACAGGTAAACAGTCAAAGTTTCAAATAAAATATTGGATATGTGGACGGAAATATCGATATTGAAGGCTAGTCAAATCATCATGGGATAATTGGAGAGTTCGTAAAAATTCAAACACACTAGGCCTCTGTTTGGTAGAATAAAAAAAGGAGAGGAATGAAAATAGACGAGGGATTTTGGAGTGAAAAATTGAATTTTTGTTGTTTGATAAAGAGGAAATTAAGAAAGAAGGGAAATTGAAAATCCATGGCCCACTACTTTTATTTTTGAAAAAAGGCCCTACCACTTTTTAATCCTTCCAACTTTGGAAAGAAAAGTGGATGGAAAATTTATAACAAAATAAATGTGGGTAAAATACATATTTTGATCTTAATATATCATTATATTCTAATTTATATGAGGTTATAATTATAAAAAGCATTTGATTAAATATTTTCTTTTCTGTTTTTTTTTTTTTTTTTTTGTCAAACAACATGATGGAAAACCTTTATCATTGTCATCACCTAGAGATTTTACTTTTCCTTCCTTTGTATTTCCTATCCCTCTTACCAAACATAACATAAAAGATATCAGTAGTGTTAAGCATCATCCACTAATAGAAGGTGGATCCTATGATAGATGGGATTAACAGATGAACCTTCTATTTATAATAGTGTTTAGCATTGATGTGCTTTGAAACATTATTATTTTTTCTAAAAATTCGGAACGAGAAATCGAGTCAATGTTCCTTGGGTGTTTGCAACTTTGGACTTTGGATTAAGGTGGGGAGTTTCACAAGATGCCTAAGGGATGTAATCGTAAATGTCCTTAATAACGTTAATGCCGTTGTATCAGTAATTTGACTATTATAAACAGGCAATTTGGAATGTTTAGTGACATTCTTTAAAATAGATAGTCCAAATTAAATTCCGTTTGAAATTGGTTTTGGAGGCTATTTTTAGATTGTTAAAAATTTACACGAGATTATGTGTTTGGTAAACCTTGCTTTTGTTGAGTAAATTCTAATGACCGTACTTGTCTAGCAATAGAATTTGAGAACAAGGACAATGGTTGCTTTTGCATGGTTACTTCTGTTGTTATAAACTGTTCAAATCAACTAAAATAACTTAACAATTAAACAAAATCCTCAACCTACTTCATTTTACTTATCTTTATGAAAAATAAATAAAAAATAAATATTTTATCATTTGTTTAAAGATTAGAAATTCTAAGAAAGCATGTGCCATAGCACATGTCATCTTGCAAAAAAGAAATAAAGAGTACATGTGGGATTGAACCCATGGCCACCCATCCCAAAACCTCCCCAACCCCCCTCCCCATGCCCATTAGACCAAATTTAATTTTACTAGGATATTTTTTTAATAATTATCAAATATTTAAATATCAAAGAGTAATTAGTAAATAATAAATTCATGGAGGCCCAATATAATTTTCAAGAGTTCTACCTGCCTATTGTTTTTGCCGTTAATTTGCAAGCAAAGCAAACATTCAAATAACGAGATTAAAAGGCAAAACATCAAAATATTATGTCTCATATATCGATCTCAAATTCAATTTCCTTTTCTAAGCATTAAAGTCTCTATTGCATACGTACAAAGTATGATATTTCTCACTTGTATCTTAGGCTTACAAAACCGGGTCGGTAACAAAAACGTAAGCCAACTGAAAAAAAAAAAAAAAAAAAAAGGAAAAGAAAAGATTATAAAGAAAACAAAAGGGGGGCTCTAAATATAACACTACAACCACTACCATTCCTTAGTTATTTTTGGGAGGATGAGGTCTAGGAACATGATAATCGGCATTGAAAGCTATAAAATCAGCCATCTTGGCCTTCAAGCGACGAGGTCTTGTGGTCTTGTCATGTTCCACATTGAGAATTCCCTTCCCGCGGTTATTACAACTGCCAACAAAATGTTCCGCACCCGAAATCTGCGCTTCTTCACCATCAACACCAACCTCTTTCACCATCATTTTCCTTGCTCCGCGCCTCTTGTTTTTTACCTCCGCCGCAGTCGGAACGCCATCATAAATTTCCTACAAAAAAATCATTGATTGTTAGCAAGAAATATGCAAACTGTTTTTTTTTTTTTTTTTTTCTTTCCAAGCTTAGTTTTGAACTAAAAAACCATAACTTTCAAGCTTGGGATATAATTTTTTTTTTTTTTTAATGAAGAGGACATGCCACTGACATTCAGGTAAGATTAAGCATCACAACAAAGTTGACACACGAAATTAAGAATGTGATATAATTCATACCTTGTAAGAATTTATGGCAGTTCGTTCTGCTTCGACAACCTTTGTGTAACTTCCACTAGTAACCGGAGCTATGTTGGAAGCTGTAAGAAGTTCATAGAATCAAGCATAAATGGAGCTGAATTATAAAGGCCAAGAAGTTAAAATCAAAATTAGAAAGGTGTGTGTGCGTGTGTGTATATATATATATATATATATATATATATACTTACCTTGGTTATAGTACTTATTTGCGCTGCAATCTCTTACATATAGCATAGTTAATAACACAAGAAAAGAGCTAATAAACCTTAAAGACAACCATTTTTCCTCTTTTGGACGTACGTTAATTTGTTGTTTGGACAACAAGAGAGAGGAAAACATGTGAGGGAGAAGACGACCTTTTATAGAGTCTAGACGAAGTCAAAGCTAGGGTTCCAACAGACCATATTGTTTCTGCATTTCCCTATAAATTGATATTTAAAATATTATGAAAGTGGGGTTCATGCAGTTATGTTCATGGGGAAACTCGATCAAGAGAAGCCAAAAAACAAGACAAACAAAAAAGGAAAAAAAAAAAAAAAAACAGCGTTCAAATTAAGGAATTGTGTTGATGAAAAGTTGAAATTTTTTTTGTGGGGGGCGGGTGGTACGAAGAAGAGTGTTTGGAAAAGGCGTATGATCGCGTGGAATGGAAGATACGGTGTTCAGCGCCTGTCTGCCGCCATGCATGCAACGAGGAGAGGTTTTTTTTTTTTTTTTTTTTTTTTTTTTTTTTTTTTTTTTCCGGTGGCCTAGGGTTGTCCACATACAATTCAAAGCATTGGGTTTCGTTTTTATTTTAACTTCCTTATAATATTTTCTGTTATCTTATTTTACTAATTTAAAGACTCAAGCTAATTCCATGTTTTTTAATTTTTAATTTAAAAATAAATGGTGAGAATGAGCTATAAATCATATCAAAAGCTTCTATCTACATATACATGTACATATACATACATTCATTTGTGGGGATTGGGTGGCAGGATTTGGAATGTTATTATTTTATGAATTTTCTTTTTATGTTGTTGGTATTATAAGGTCTAAAATTCTGGAATAGCTAGCAATGTAGATATTTATAAAAACAAAATTTTATGTTAATTTTTTTATCACGTTAATCCCACTTTTATTAGTTTAAAGAATAATTAATACATAAATACTTCTTGTATAGTTTTAATTTTTAATTTTTTAATTTTCCAAATCCAACCTCAATCTTGAAATCTATGTCCGTACGTATCTTTAAGATGTTATGTTCTGCTTTCAATCTTGTCTTTCTACTTTCTAGTGTATTCCGAAGTTAAAAAATAAGCTTAAAAGACATAACAAAACAACATTTTCTAAAAACTTCTACGAAAGATGCCACCACAACCAGCAAGACCGGAAGCACCGTGACTTGTTCTGTACGTACATCAATGTTAAGTTAATTTCGAATTGAGATTAATGTTAATATCGGTGATCAAATGTTGCATTTAGAGTTTTTTATGCACTTAGTGCAAGTACTTTCAAGACACTACTTGTTTTCTTGCAAGCTGTTTATCAAAAGGAATGCTTTCAGGTTTAACCTATTGGTTAATTTCCGCCCAATATTGAAGTTTAGAATTTAAATCCTCGTATACCTAAACACCTAAACGAACAATTATATAGTTACTTATATATATACATGAAGGTAAAGGCTGTATCACTGATGAAAATTAATGGTGAAATTAATGGTGGGATAATGTGAAAATAAATAAATAAAATAAATAGTATATTAAGCTGTAAACCTGGCCAATAAAACGTAGTGAGTTAAAATAAGGTCATGTAATAAGACAAGGAAAAAGTGAAGTGGGACAAAAGATAAAACACATGCAGCTGGTCCCCAGTCGTCACAGCCATCTTGACACTGTTTCTTATGCTAATGGAAATTACCGAGGCCGTTATTCGCTAATATTAGAGAAAATTTTAATTAATTAATAATATTATTTGTTATTTATTATATATATAGTTTATTAATCGGTTTTATGAGATTGGCCGAGATTAGTCTATCTTTGACTGAAATAAAGTGTTCTTAGGGATACGTGTATATCATATTTTATATAATATATGTATAATATATATGTGTGTGACCAAGTTGTGTTCAAATATGAAAATATGGAACTCTAGTCATAGAGTCTATGGTATGGCTGTAATGTTTTATGTTTACTAAGAATAGTATTTGAGAACTTCTATATCATGAATTCGTCAAAGAAGTTTAAAGACATAATGTTATATTTAGTTGAATACTTTGTAAACTTCCTAAGTTTTTGTAAATTTAATCATGAATAACGCTTCTAATAAAGTTTGATCCTTGGACCTGGCATGTTCGTTAATTGTAATTTTCTTTCTTTTTCGTTTTCTTATTCTTTGTGCTTCTCACTTTTTTAACTTGTTGAACCTAATAAGAATGTTGGAGGGTATTTTTGTCACAATAAAAAATGTCACTGATGTTGTACGTCTTGACTTTGATCACACATAGCTCCCTCTCGTTAAGAATTGAAAAAAAAAAAAAAAAAAAAAAAATTCTAAAATTTTATGACTTTTATGTTTTATTACTCCTATTGTTTTACATGTATGTCCTTATTAACTTTACATTTTTATTCTTATTTCTTTAATTTCAAAAACTAAATAATGAGTACGTGCTTCACTGAAATAAAAGGCTTGCCTTCGGCGTTGCTCTTGCCGGCTCACGAGCTATGCCAAGAAGACGAGCCAAAGCTATGTCCAAAAAGAGAAGCCTAAGCTTTTACTCCGCCATCGACAATCACGACGAAAAAAGGAGCCCGATCGAGCTATGGCATGATTTGCGGTCAATCTGGCCACTGCAACTCGACCATCCCTCGATTTCCTATACATGATTGGCGCTACACATTAACTCAAACATGGACAATTGTTACTCATGAAGACAAACATCTCAAATTATCACTCCTCCATAAAATGAAGCAAGTTTTGTCAATAGTAGAAAGGATAAATCCTTTTATATATGCCAGGGTCAAACTCAATAATTAATATTCTCAGTTCACTGCTAGAAAAGTAAAGTTGGATTTCATGACGGTTTAAAATCGATTGTAGAAAAATATATCCGTTGTGATACGTGCAAGAACTCGACTTAATGCACATATAAAATTCACATGTATCACTTTCAACGATGATTTTTTTTCCCTTTTCAAAAATCATTGTTGAATGTCTACTTCGAACAACGGTTTTTTGCAATAATATAGAATCACTAATCTCAGTACGATTGAGAACTTCATACCCCGCAGAATTTATAGAACTGGATTAATTTCACTAATTCCACATACATCTAGAGCGCAGAGTCAAAACAGTGAAAAAATGTCGGTTTTAACATCTAAGGGGGGCAAAAAAAAAAAAAAAAAAAAAGGTAAAAAAGAGAACACACAAAACAATACAGTATATATGAAAATGAATTTTTTTTCAGACTTACGGTTTACATTCATGATGTTGGAACTTGTGGCATGCCACACCACCGAATGTGTCTAAATTAGGAGACATATTTCACATTTCGTTTTTCAATATTAATTTACATAAAATTAATGCAAATTTCGTTATTACTCGGAACTTGCTCATTTTCTGAATTTGTTTTTACAACATTCATAGGCTTTTCCGGACATAAATCTGAGCTCAGTGCAACTCTGAAATTGGCCGGTTTCCACAGTGGTAGATTAATTAAGCAATAAAGTTGGACAGAGTGTTCATACTCATGATTAATACAATTTAAATTTTCTTTTTGAGTATTATTATTCATCTCCAGTTGGAATTAACTAATGACTTGGTAGAGCAGATTTTGTTGGGCCGGTTTCTATCCGTGGGGCCCTTCTGCCCCTAATCTAAACTCGAGTAATCCTAACTCGAGGAAAAAACTATTTGATCCGATGTTATTGAGTTGGGTTCTCTCACAAAACGTGATCCCCACATTTTATGAGGGAACAACGTTCAACACAACAAGATGTTAATAAGGTGTAAACTGTTCATTTTAGCTCTTACTAAATTACATAAAAGTAGTAAAAAAAAAAAAAAAATTTAATTTCCTTGGTTAGAAAACAGTGGGATGTTCCTGAGGAATTGACAAAAGTACAAAGAAAAGATGCACCTCTCATCCATAGTAAAACAAAGCGAATTAAGCATGGTATTTTCTTCTCCTCTCTATTTTGTTTAAAAGTTAGTACCATGCATTTGTACGGACAAGGGAGCTTCAAAATGCTTAGGGATTCTGAATTTTATGTGGATTTTGAACACCAACTATATTAGTGTATATATATACACTAATATATATAGTGTATACACACATATATGTATAATCAGTTTAAGTTGGGACAAGGGATTTCGGTTTACGCGTTGGGAATTCAAACTTCGGACTATTCAAAGAGGAAAAAAGGAAAGTTTGTTTGCCTTTTCATGGCATGGTCACATGGAAGCAACTAATTACCATTGTGATCAAAATATTAAATTTTAGTTTTTGATTAAGAAACAACAGTGTTTTTACATGTATAATTGGCGCATTATGTCACAAATAAATAACTGTATCGTAAATAAGGATGTGTATGCCAATTTGAAAAAAAAAAAAAAAAAATCAATTCGTTGTCAATTTAAAAGTCTCCTAACTGAACTCAACTAATGCAAATACATTAGATTTCATATAGTTCAAATTCGTAGAATTCACGGATTAGAAAATAATTAATGTGCAATATCAATGTGAAACTTTTGGATTGGTAAAATCAAATCATCTTTTAATTTAAAATCCTCCCGCCCCAACTTAATTTGGTGAACTGATTTACATTGATTGGATTCGTAGATTCGGTAAACACCCTAATAAGCAAAACCCAACCAAAAATTATTTCATTAATACCTGAATGCTTGAATAAATGTACCCGTAAAAGACGAAGAAAGTGCAGATTATGTACAGAAACCACAACAAGGAAATGAAGAACAACCGTAGAAGAAAAATTTGAGTCTGCAAATGTCAAAAGTGCACCATTGATACAGAAATAAAATTACTTAATGTGTATTTCACAAATCATGTAAAACTGAAAACAACTAAACCCATAAAAGTAAGGCATCTTCCATTTTTAAAACGAAAAAAAAAAGAAGATAAAAAAGTAGCTGCTTCCATGAAAATTGTGATAAAAGGTTTAAGAAGAAAAAAGCAGTTTTTAAAAATGTTCAATCTTGTGACTAAAATTAGTATTGGTCAACTTTAGAAAAAATGGTAATTTTTTTTTATTTACTCTTTAAAATGAAGATTTTGGTGTAATTACTTCATTAGCTTGTGGTATAAATCTCCATATATGTAATTTGGTGTGCCTCCCCTAATTTTCTAATATATTTATAGGGATGTTCTTCTACACGTAATTTCGAAAATGGTGATTATATTCACACACCTCTCTTACACACCTTTTCTCACTACACACCCCTCTTAGTTCAAAAAGATTAAAATCACTTAATCCACACCCTTATTTTTCCAAAATTACCCTTTACTATTTCCATATAACAAATATTAGTCAATTATTTTCAATATGTTTTCATACCTAATATTTTATTTTATTTCCTCTAATATATTCTTTTCCTATCTTTATCTTTATCTTTCTTTTTTTTTTTTTTTCTTGATATTGTAACTGAAGCTTTTTTTTTTTTTTTTCCCTTACGTAAAGTAAGTGACAATTCTGAAAATTAACTACAGTTTCTTGTTGATTATCATTGTGTTTTTTTAAATATGAAATTCTAATTAAAGGTGTGTGTCAAAAATTAAAATGTAGTGTTAGCAAAACCTTATGTTAATATTTAATGTATAAAATTATCAAAACAACCTTAAGGTTTAGCTAGCCAAAAAAAAAAAAAGGGAAAAAGCTGCCAATGTTAATAAAACATATAATGTGCTATATTATATGTATCTATGGACTATATTTACATAAATTTGTTATATTGATACATTACGAAACCATATGGAGACAAACAACAAATTATGGTTTCATATTAAAAAAAAGTAAGCACAAATGATTTTAATTAAAGAAAATAAATTTTTTTAAAATGTATTCTAATAAAATTTTTTGAAGTAGTCAAGTGAAAATATTTTAGTTCCATATCTGAGAAATTAGGGTTTTTAGTTAAGTGTATTAAAGTAAGTTTGTCATTTTACTTGATGGTATTTCTATGACAATAAATTTCAATTTAAAGGGGTGTGTTAAAGATAAAAAGAGGTGTGCGAATAAAATAACTCTTTCAAAAATTATGATAAATAGTATTTTTACGGAAAAAAAAAATGAATAGCATGATTTAAAATATTTGAAATAAATAACAATATTTTATATATTTATTTGATAAATAATCTATTTATGGTACTGTAGTGATAATTATTATCGTGTTTTTATCTCTTTTCGGAAATGGCTTTGTTTTTTTGATCATTTTTTTGTATTTTTTATTATTAATTTCATGTGAGAGATGGGTAGATGACGAAGCAGGGTACTAAAGAGATGCAAATCACTTAAAGTCCCCACTTTCTACCGATGCAGGACTTGCCATAGTGTAGGGTTTTGGGTATTCACATAAGCAAGCTAACACACATATCCTACAAGGCAAATCGACTACAAGGGCCTTCAAGAACAACCGAGTTCTCTTGTAATCAGCAATTGCTTGAAAGTTGTAATTTAGCGGGTTTCATTATGAGTCCACTAAATTCCTCCTCGGCTGCTCCTAATGGCCCTTCTAATCGATTTATCTCGCGAGATATGTGTGTTTGTTTGCTTGTGTGAATACATTAAAAAAAAATACAAATCTAGTTAAGATATTTTGATGTACATACTGATTTCTGATTTCACTATTTATATATAAAAAATTCTACTTAATAGAAAATTTAAGAGAAATTACAGCAAATAGGCTCCCCCCGTCCCCCCCCCCCCCCCAAAAAAAATGTTTAAAGTAAATTGTATATATTTAAAAATGTTTGAGATAAATAACATATTTATGGTAAATTATTTATTTACAAAAAATTTTTAGGTAATTTTGTCTTTAATATGCTTTGCTAATAAATTATTTATTATCAATATGGTATTTATCGTAAATAATTTATTTATAAGAATATTTTAAAGATAATTTTTGCTTGGATGTGCTTCACAAATGCATAAGTTAATATAAATATGTTATTTACCATCACCCAAAAAATTTATGCTATTTATATTTATTACTAGAGATTTTTGGCATATTTTCCTTTTTCTCTTAACATTTATTAGGTATACGTAAAAAGGGAAAAAGAAGTAAGTAGCAATTTTCAAAAAATAATTAAAGTAAATAGTAAGGTTTTAAAATATTTATAATAACTAATATATTTATTAGATAAATGATTTATTTACTTCTCATAAATGAATCATTTCCAAGGCAAATTTGACTTAAATGAATTATTTACCGGTAAAAATGATCATTTGCTGGTAAATTTGACGTAAACGAGTCATTTACTTGGCAAAAATGAATTATTTGTTAGTAAAATTTTTATTTAAATGAATCAGATAAATCTACTCTCTACTATAAATATTTTAAAAACCTGTTTTTTACCTCAACTATTGTTGTAAAATTGCTGTTGACTATAATTTTCCATGTAAAAAATTGTATTTACTTCTTTCTCCCTCTAAAATTTCTCAAAATCAAAGTCTGGCCACAAAAGCCCTTTGCCTTCTTTTAATGGGTTGAAAGGTAAGGCTCATGGTAGGAAGGCCCATGATCCATTAGAAACTCTCCTGGTTGCGGTCGTAAATCCATCCAAGTTCATGACCTCTTCGGTAAATTACCGTCAAAAGACACCAGTAAAAAAAAAAAATGCATACCCGCCAAATCCAAAACTCTATTTCCCGCCAAACACCACCAAAAAAACTCACAGATCTAATCAAATATTCACATTTCCCAGTAGGAAAAAAAAAAAAAAAAAAAAAAAAAAAAAAAAAAGAGAAAAGAAAGACCAAAATTGAAAGAGGGAAATTGCAGAGAGCCAGAGAGACTGAGATCCGCCAGTAGAATCCATGAAAGTCCGATCGGTGAAGCTTCGAGAAGCCCACAAGGCAGCGGCGAGCAGCAACGGCAGGCCGTCGTTCTGCTCAGTGGTATGGGACCAGCAGGCCCACCATTTGGTTACGGCCTCCGCCTCCGACCCCACCATCTCCATCCACGACCCTCTCCTTCCCTCCGCCCCTCCCAAGCTCCTCCGCCACCACCGCGACGGCGTCACCGCCCTCGCTCTCAGCCCCAACTCCACCTGCCTCGCCTCGGGCTCCGTCGACCGCTCCGTCAAGCTCTACAAGTTTCCTGGTGATTTGCATTTTTTTTCCCTTTTCCAGTTATTTTTCTTAAGTTGTTTGTTTGTTTGCCTAATCTAGTGATTTCGGAACTGGATTGTTGAAATTTCCGTGCCTGATTAAGCTTTTACTCTCCTTATCGGACTTGTCAATTGTTCGCTTACAAATCTCAGCCTCGGAAAAGAACATATTGAGCTTGCAATTTTTCCTTTTTTTTTGTGTGGTTATTATGGGGGTTTTGGCTGGATTGTTGAAATTGCCGTGTTTGATTGAGATATAGTCTCTTTTGGCTTGGAATTCTCTGCCTTTTGGAATTATATAATTTGTATTCATGTTTAAGTTGGCTTGATTAATTTAATTTTTCCCCCTTCTAATTCAAGCCTTGCCATTTAATTTTGCTTGATCTGTTGGTTGAGCTTGCGATTTTTCTTTTATGACGAATGATTTTGACTTCGATTCCGTGTTTGATTGAGCTACTAGTATCACTCTCTTTGATTCTCTGCCTCGTAAATTTATTTTAAGTTTTAGTCTGTTATTGTTTCTTCCTTCTAAGTCAAGCCCCACATGTTTCCCATGATCTTTTTTCTTCTCCTCTTCTGTTTGAAAGTTTTGATTGTTCAAATTATTGTGGTTTGATTTGTGAGTTTTGGCTATTGATTGTAATTCTGGAATGAGCTATTTGTCTCTTTTCCTCTTCGGGTTAGCTTTAATTCTTGAACATTAAAATTTTTTCTAAAAAAAAAAATTTGGGATTGTGAAATTAATGTACTGGCTTAAGTGCTTAGTCAAAGTTTCAGTTTGATTAATTTCTAATAATTCAACTTTGAACAGGTGGGGAGTTTGAGACTAACATAACCAGGTTCACACTGCCAATACGAGTCCTCGCCTTTAATAAATCAGGGACAATGTTGGCAGCTGCTGGTGATGATGAAGGGATTAAGCTTATCAATACAGTTGATGGTTCAATTGCCAGGGTTCTTAAAGGACATAAAGGACCCATTACTGGCCTAGGTTTTGATCCCAATAGCGAGTACTTAGCTTCTCTTGATTCAACTGGGACTCTCATATACTGGGAACTCACTTCTGGAAGTACACTACATACCCTTAAAAGCATAGCCCCTGACCTTGCTTTAGACCCTTCGGTTATGAATGTACTTAGCTGGAGTCCTGATGGGGAGACCTTGGCTGTCCCGGGGTTGAGAAATGACGTGGTCATGTATGACAGAGACACGGCCGAAAAGCTGTTTTCATTAAGAGGTGATCACACACAACCTGTTTGCTTCTTGTCTTGGTCGCCTAATGGCAAATACATGGCTACTGCTGGTTTAGATAAGCAGGTTCTAATCTGGGATGTTGATAAAAAGCAGGATATTGATAGGCAGAAATTTGACGAGAGAATTTCTTGCTTGGCATGGAAACCAGTAGGCAATGCCCTTGTTGTTATTGATGTTATGGGGAGATACGGCATATGGGATTCAGTTGTTCCATCGTCCATGAAATCTCCGACTGAAGATATCCCAAATTTAAACTCGAGGAATGGGCTTCTTTTCTTTGAGGAAGAGGATCAGGAGGAGCCTAGTGTCTCTGGTAGTCTAAGTGATCTCGGTGAAGATAGCCTTGGGGAATCCGAACCACCTAGCAGAAAGAGACTACGGAAGCAGTCTGCCTTAGAGATTGATTTTGACAAGGATGACGGTGATGAATTCAGCTTGCCTCCAAAAGTTGAATCTCGTAAAAAACCATACCATGTGCACAAGGCAAGCAAAGAAGATGGGAACGAGGGACAAAGAAGCAGAGTGATATCTACGAGGCTGAAAATGCAGGAGGCCTTTCAGCCCGGTGCTACTCCTGTCCAGCCTGGAAAAAGGCGTTTTCTATGCTACAACATGCTAGGAAGTATAACAACAATGGAGCATGATGGATACTCCCATATAGAGGTGATCTACACATTTTACTTTCAAATACTCTCTCTCTATCTCTCTCTCTCTCTCTCTATATATATATATATATATATATAAACATGTCTGTATATTTCTCTGTCTTCGCCTCCACATAGCAAAATTTGAGTATGCATTTTTATGTAGCCATAATGACATGCGTGCCATACTAATAATTTAGTATATCTGGATGCAGATAGACTTCCATGATACTAGTCGAGGTCCTCGAGTTCCGTCAATGAATGATCATTTTGGTTTTACAATGGCTTCCTTGAATGAGAAAGGAAGCGTATTTGCAAACCCTTGCAAGGGTGAGAAGAACATGAGTACTCTAATGTATCGTCCATTTAGTAGCTGGGCAAATAACAGTGAGGTTGGATCATTTAACTTTTTAAGTATTTCTTATTCATGCTTTCCTTTTAATTGTTATTTGACATTAGACATGCATGTAGTTATCAAACATGGTTTTGATTTCTGTTTATGATGAATGTGGCCTTTTTCATGTTTGCTAACTTTTAACGCGAAATGCAACCCCAGTGGTCTATGCGATTCGAGGGGGAAGAAGTGAAGGTAGTGGTGCTTGGGGCATCTTGGGTGGCTGCGATAACAAGTCTTAATTTCCTTCGCATCTTTTCTGAGGGTGGTTTGCAGGTTATTTCATCTAGTCTATATTTTGATTCAGCCATGTCTGAGGCAGCTATTTATTTTGATGTCTTGCATACTTTCTTTTCTGAAGTAATTTTTTAGAACGGTTATATCATTGCAGAAGTATGTTCTCTCCCTGGATGGACCAGCAGTGACCGCATCGGGATTCAATGATGAACTTGCAGTTGTAACACATGCTGCTGACCGTCTTCCATCGAATGATCAGGTCTTCGTTTCAACTCATTGTAGTCCTGTTTATTGTTTACCAAAGAGCTGATGGTCCAAGGGGCAGTGACCATCAGCTCTTACCTTATCTTGACTTAAAAAATGTACATTTGAAAGAATCCGAAACTAGATATTTTCAAAATGAAAATGATATTAACGTTCAAAAGTTTTTTTCTGTAAAAACTTGTCTTGCGTTTGCTGAAATTTGAAGTTATTTCTTCTAAATCCTCACAGATGCTTGAGTTTAGAGTATTTAACATATCTGACGGGACTCAGCGGCTTAAAGGACGCCTGCCACTAACTCCTGGTTCATATTTAACATGGTTTGGGTTTAGCGAAGAAGGACAATTGAGCTCCTATGATTCCAAGGTATTCTTGTAACAATTGCAATTCTCATAGTTATTGAATGACCCATGCCATAGATCCTTAACATTAGAACTAAGTCATGACCGAAACTTGTAGGGCGTGCTGAGAGTTTTTACAAGTCAGTTTGGAGGCAGTTGGCTACCACTCTTTAGGTTCGCAATCGTTTTATCAAAGAATCCTTTTATTTATTTATTTTAATCACACTTGAAAAGGTAAGTTATAAGGGTTTTTTTAGGCTAATTCTTGGTTTGTGGTAAATATGTGATGCAGTGCTAGTAAAGAACAGAAGTCGGAAAACTATTGGGTGGTTGGGCTGAATTCTAGCAAATTGTTTTGTATAGTTTGTAAGAATCCGGACTTATTCCCACAGGTATGGATGGTATTCACCTCTTTGCTTTTCTTTTTCTTCATCCATTGTATCTTGATTTTCTCATTTCTTTTTTCTTTTCCAGGTTATGCCCAAACCAGTTCTCACTCTACTCAATCTTTCATTCCCTCTTGCATCCTCTGATCTGGGAGCGGAAGCCCTTGAAAACGAGTTTATGCTGAATGGCATGCATCTCTCACAGGTTAGCATCTGCCGTTCCAAAAACATATTTTGTGTGCACTATTTTAAGTCAATGACCTACAAGCCTTGCCTGTTGGGACTGTCATTTATACGCTCACTGCTTTGGAAGCCAACACATGTTTCCGATAATGACATTTTTCCTAATGTAACTTACAGCTACAAAAACAAATAGATGACCTGTCTGCTGCCGGTCTGAACACCGCTTCAGTTGATGATGAAGCTTTCAATGTTGAAGCAGCACAAGATAAATGTATACTGCGGCTTATTGCATCCTGTTGCAATGGTTAGTCTTTTTCTCCCTTTGTATGTCGATCCTATGTAAAATGAAAGATGACTCAATTTTGATTTCTGGCTTGTGATGATTATTTCAGGTGATAAGCTTGAGAGAGCTACTGAGCTCGCTAAGCTTTTGTCACTAGAGAAGTCTGTGAGGGGTGCAATTAAGCTTGTTACTGTCCTGAAGCTTCCAAATTTGGCAGAACGGTTCAACAGCATATTGGAGGTTAGTTACCAATATATCCAAACAAACAAGAGTAGTTAGTGTTAAGAGTGAATAAATTCGATATCATCTGTTTATATTTTCTTCGTCTTTTTCTTATTTTTGCATTTTTTACCTGATTTGTTGTGACAGGAGAGGCTGCTCACCGAAAGTAAAGAGACCTCACAAACCGTATTCCCTTTTTCAAATCGCGCAGTCTCTATTAAAGATGATATTGCAGTTACTAAGACTTCATTTTCTAATGAAAAGCGGAGCACTTTCGAAACTGATAGTATGCTGTCATCCTCAAAATTATCTGCTCCAATTTTTACAAAGAAATCAAAATTACAAGGAGATAATGCTGAAATGGAGAAAACCGAACCAAATAAAACTGCAACGGATGACACTGGAAAGGTAAAGAAGGTAGAAGAGGTTAAAAATCCTGCAAAGGTGGTAGAATCGCATCAGGTACAGCCTAATCGCCCATTTAATCCTTTTGCGAAATCGCTAAACAATCAAGAGATTAAGGCAGGAGAAGTTGATCAAGGACAATCCAGTCGCCCATCTAATCCTTTCTTGAAGTCATCCGTCAAGTAACTCTTAAGGACAAAGATAAGACTAAAAACCAAATGCAGGTTGTAAAAGTAGAATAAGATCGTGTCCTTTGGGGTAGCATCGAACTAAATTTTCCGGACCAGAAATTTTCATGTAGCGGAGAGAGTTTGTCACCGTTCACCAAGATGCATGTGGCATGGATGCTCTTGTAATTATGTACTGACTAGACGCTAGCATCAAAGCTTCGTTCTTGTTAGGCATTCACTCATCATTTTGTCTTCTTACTTTTTCATACAAATGTAGCATAATTTTGTTTTAACTGAGATTGACAGTTAGTTTGAAATGTCTGTCCTTCTAATGAAATGTTAGTTGGGGGTCTCTGGGCTCCAAGTCTGCAACAAACAAGAAAAGGGGCCAACTCTATGACCTCAACCCGAGTCACAAGCTAACATGACCAAGCTCGGCGATTAGACACTCGAAAAACTTGAATTTTAAAACTTGGTTTTTGGCTCGTGTGAAAGATATGGGACAAAATACAAGAAGTTTGGTAATGGTAAAGCAAAGATAGTGAATAGGTTACATGCTGGGATTCTCTTTTCTGATGTCTAAAATCGACCTGTTTGTTTGAAAATTTTGGATCAATCTTGGTTGGAAAGCATTTGGGTTGAATGTTTGAAAGTCGATTATCAAATGGCAATGAATGGACATCGAATGTGTTTAGTAGAGAGAATTGAGGAGGATCGCTTTGCGGAAGAGTTTGATGTCAACTACTAGAAATTTGAAGTTTAGGTCAATGTGAGTTGGAATTCGGATTGCACAAAAAACAGTTGTTCTGTTCTTCGTTGATTGTCATTTTTCTTTTTCCGGTTCTTGTTTCGAGTTGCAAATATTCGAAGATTTTGAGAATGATCTTTGGACTTGTATCCTACGATGACGCTAATGGCAATAATTAGGTAAGGAATGTATAGAGAAAGCATGAAATTGCTTTGAACCTTCATCTACACATTGTATGAACATTATCCTACTAGTCTTTTCCAATTAGGAACGTGAATTTGACAATTGGTGCCTTTCGTCATTTTTCTTCCTTCAAAAGCTTAGTGAGATTGAAAAAGACATCACTAAAAAAATTTCTCATTCCTAATTAAAAGTTAGCTTTCTTCTCGTATTCTAGTCTTGTCTTAATAATAAATATACCTTTATTCCAAGTGGAATTGACCAAATTTCTTAATCAAAATTGTATTAAATGTTTTTTATAATAAAAAAACACCCTCGATTTTTTCGAATATGTAATTTTTTCGTTATATAAATTTTTTTTGGCAATTAACCTCTTGAATTTACAATTTTTTACTTATCAATCATTTTTGTCAACGTCCGTTAAAATTTGAATGGTTTTTTTGCTTTTTACCTACACTTGATAGCCCAAGAAGGGCATTGGAGGTTATTTAAATTTAATTTCAACATAAATTTAGTTGAAAACTTGAATATGATTTAATTGTAGCTCAAACTCAAATTTGAATATGATTTAATTATAACTTTAACTTGAACCTAAATTTGAAATGGAATTTATATTAAAATTAAGTAAACATGATCAGCTATGTCCTTCTTGGACTATCACGTGAAAATTACATACAAAAAGCTACCAATTTAACGGGGTGAGCAAAAAAGACAGATGGTGTCAAAAATTATGTAAAAGTTTAGAAGTTGATTTTTAGGGAAATAGGGAAAAAGGTTTAAAGATTTGGAGGTATGGGCACAAAATAGCTATTTAGGATCCGTTTGGGGGACTTCTCCAAATATAACTTGAAATGTTTTCTATTTTTTGTTTTTTTTGTTTTAATTCAAAATTACTTTTCACTATTTACATATTCAAGTGTCTTATAAATTCAAACTTTAAAAGTTTATAATTTTGTTATTTCAAGTCCAAATGAGATTTTTTTTTTCCTTTCAAATTACATAGAATTTTGAGAGAAACGAAATAAGATCCATATTGATATTTTTTCGGAACACATTTCAAGTTTTCACACTTTTTTACTCCAAACAGTATATATATTTTTTTAACCAAACATACATTTTTAAAACTTATCTCTAACTCTAATTAAAAACTTTATCTCCAAAACCTCCTCCAAACATGCCCTAAGTACCATGAACACCACAACCACATAAAAGAGATTCTTACTTAAGATAAGTTGAAGGGACAAGTGAAGGTAACTGGCTTTCAAAATACATAAGCCTTAAAGTAATGAGAAGTTTCCTCCGTTAGTTTCCTCACTTTAAGACATTTCATCGAAGGTTACAAAACAAGTAGATTGTCTTCTCATGTCCGCACTCCCCACTTGCAAGTCACCTTTTACCTTTTTCTTCACTTCAAAACGATTTCTTTCAAGTCACTAAAATTTGGATAATTATCGTTCATTTTTTTTTTCTTTTTGTTTTGGGGGAAGGTTTTTTTTTTTTTCTTAGAGAATTTATTTATTTATTTATTTTGGTTGGTTTGTTTGTTTTTGTTTTTCTTAGATGAATTATCTTATGCACAAGCTACTCTCAAGTATTCATAAGCCGTAACATCTACTCAAGCAATGCTGAGTTGGTCACAAAATGACCTTTTAGACTAATCTCATCATAAGTCGTTTCTCCAAAAGAAACAAAAAATAAAATAAAATAAAAAATAAAAAACCCACCACAACTCTTTAAACTTTGGAAAAATTTCATATCACTTTTTGAAACATGAAAGTCGTTCAAAACTGTGGGACTATAAACAAACTTCTAATCAAAATATAGGGACTGTAGACTATATAGACCTTAATTATTAGTCTGTAAACCATTTATTGATTCTTTCAATAGCGTTTTGTAATAATACAACAATTAATTGATTTTAAGCATTTGGTTAGAAATTTTGCTAAATTAGAAAAATAACCGTTTTTGTAAAAATGGTTAATGGATTGATCAATATTAATATGTGTTTTTATTGATGGTTGATTTGATGAGTCAATTAATAATTGTTGATCATATTCTTAAATAAAAAAAATCATAATTTTATTTTATTAAGTGTTCAAAAACTACTTTACCTAAATTTTCCTCTTTCTAAATGGTTTCCCGTATTTCTCCTTTTCCAAATTTTACTGATTTGATAGGTTATCCTTTAATATTTTAATTATCATAAATTATTGCTGAGTTTAAAAGAGTCATGGTAATTGAGATACTAACTTTAATTTTGATATTTTAATATCAACTTAGATAACAATGATTCATCATTACTTTACTTGTAAATGTAATATTTTAATTAAATTGACATGGTATTTTTTTTTAATCACATACCAATAAAAAAAACAACTCACATAATATATAAGTTCAAATAAAAAAAAATTAGGAGTACAATTAGTGTTTCTAATTTTATTCTTTAATATCTTTAGGAAAAAAATTTTCTTTAATATAATATTACACACTACTCTCCAAAAACGATGAATAATATTATTTACAAGTTCATATGCGGTAATAGTACAAAATTTCAATCTTTTTCTTTACTATGAGTACTTGACATATATATATTTTAATAATTGTTATCGATTTATAGGTACTATTCACCATTTTATTAAATCGAAGAGACAATTTATAAAAACTAGAAATTTCAAAGATTTGATGTAAGGTGCAAAGTGGCACATTCCTCTTCTCTAAAATCTTTTTGCCAAGAAACCTCCTTCCAACACCACAAAATAGTGATTTTATTCTCCATAGCCCAAAAAAAAAAAAAAAAAAAAAAAAACTTTAGACATAATTTAACAATAAAAAAAAAAAATACTATAAACAAGAATTCTAATATTTATTTTTAAATATCAATTTATATAATATGTGAGTTGTTATTTTTTAATTAATAAATATTTAAATTATCATCACACAATTAAGTGCATCTATTGATAAAAAAATAATAACTCCTCGTGCAAGTGAGTCGATATTTGAAAGTTTAAGAAAATCATAACTCACCGCCGTGAAGACCACATGAGTTGGTATGTATAAGTTACAATTTAAATGTCCCTATTTTACTCTAAAGATAATTTCACATTTGATTTAGAATAAGATTTCTCTTCATTTATATTAAAAATAATGTGTAATACTTAGATTCGAGTAGTCATCACCGTGTTGGTCGGAGTATATAAACAATCTATTACGTGAGGGATTCATATATCACGCAAGGGGTATCTACTTTCCCGAGATTATACGGGCATTCTAATATTTACTTTTATAATCCATTTTTTTCCGTAAAAAAAATATTAAAAATCAAAAAATAAAAAAAAAATCATAGAAGGGCATTTTCGTCATTTCAACCCGTACATCCCTTATAACAAACACCAATCCGGTCGACACCACCTGAAAAAAAAACCGAAAGCTCGAAGCAAAACCAAAAATGGCCGAGGTCACCTTCCATAGCCTCCACGACCTAGAAGACGACCCTCGCCAAACCCTATCCCTCGACCACTCCCTTTCGTTCTGGTCCCACCACGACTTCGACCTCTACGCCTCCGATCCGGAGTTTCCTTCCTCCGATCTGGAGTTTCCTCCCTCCGATCTCTCAATCCACGCCTCGATCACCGCCCTCCACGACGTCGACGGCGACGGCGACGACGATGACAATATGTTCTCGCTCCACGAGTCCTCTGCTATCCACGCCGACGCCGTTTTGGAGGCTGGCTCCGCCGCCAACGCCGACATCCTTGAGGACCGCGAGAACCAGGTCCACTTCGTCATGGATCTGTTCCAGCAACGCGTCGAGCAGTCCGGTCGCGGCGGTTTGGTCTCGGAGACGCTCGGAGACTCGAATTTCGGCGTGATCGAGGAGAATTACGACGGAATCGACCTCAATTTAGGGTTAGGGTTAGGGCTGGATTTGGGGATCGATAGGCATTGTGTGGAAATGGATGCGGAAGATGAGTTTTTCTTCGCGAGGAGGGTTTCTGGTCGGTCCGAATCCGGTGAAGCCACGACCTTGGCGAATTCCGTTGGGCTAGTTGGGTTTGGTTCTGAATCGGATGAAGACGAGAATGGGATTATCGGAATTGAATTGAATTCCGACGATGTTTATGGATTGGACCATGTAAACGAGCACAACCATGATATTGATGACGAGGCAAGCATTCCCCTTTGCTGGGATTCGCTTCAATTGGAGGATCAAAGGGAAACAATGGAGGATTTCGAATGGGAAGAAATCGACGGTCGGGTCGATGAGAGAGAGGCTCTGAGCACATTGTCCTTGGAAGCCGAAAACGACGGTTCGGAGTCTGTTTCCGTCTCTGTTGCTCGGTTATTTGCTCGCGTAGAGGACGGAGAAGATGCGAGTTTGGAGAGAGAAGGAGGGTTAGGGAATTTGGATTGGCAAGTTCTGCTGGCCGTCAACAATTTGGATACAAACCTAGAAGCTGAGCCTTATTTTGGTGAGCATGATTACATTTACCCTGCGGAATATGACATGTTGTTTGGCCAATTTACGGAGAACGAGGGCGACATGATGGGCCGACCTCCGGCGTCGAAAACCGTCATCAAGAATCTGCCTTGGGTGGTTTTGACCCAGGAGGATGTGGAGAACAACAATGCACTTTGTGCTGTTTGTAAAGATGAGCTAACTGTCGGAGAGAAGGCGAAGCAGCTTCCGTGTTTGCATCGTTATCACAACGATTGCATTGTGCCATGGCTGGGGATTCGGAATACATGCCCTGTTTGTCGCCATGAGCTGCCCACGGATGACCCTCATTACGAGCGTAGGAGAGCACAGAGGGTGGCCCGTATCGGTTGATTTGGTAAATCTGTTTATGCCCTTGTTGTTGGTTTGGAAATTTTGCTGAGCATATTAGTTTTTCAACAATGTAGCTACTGCTTTTTGATGAGGATAGCTCAGGTTCTTGTTCTTATTTATTTTTGGTGCGAGGTTGGGAAGATTTTGTTTTTAAATATGCTTTTTCAGATATCTTAAATTGATGAATTTGGTTATTTTGCTTGGACGTTGGTACCATATTATGGGTTAAGTACACATGGTGTTGTTGATACAATACACACACACACACACACACATATATATAATGATATAACAGTTTCCTAATTACAGATTTTTACTGTTATTTGTCCCTTTTGTATTGGTGTTCTGTTCTCATCCGTAGAGCTTAGTCTGTTTTAGGAACTATTGATAGTGAAAATAATTTGAAGCTATTTAAGAGCTAGAGTGAATCATGATAGTCAAGAAAATGTCGATTCAAGATAATTCGAAATGATTTAAGAGATTCATTCTAGCCCATGTAGAGACATTCATTCCATGTTATCTGACATTGATAATCAAAGTAATACTGTATATTGTATAATTTTGTTGGCTTAGCTTTGGACTTTTCAATAGAAGCTATGTTACCAAAGCAACATCTTATTATAAAGAGAATTTTGTGAACATTTTCATCTACATTCTCTGAGGCTTGAAAACCTTTGGCTACATTTGCTTCATGTACGTTGTAGTCACTGCATGAATTCATCAATGGAGTCTTGCATTATCTTTATATATTGGTAAAAGAATTTCGTAATGATTAACAACTATTATTATTGTGTGTATGTGTATATGTATGTCTTTATCTCATGCCAAACATCAACAACTATCATATACCATAAAATAGAAACAGCCGTTTATGGTACTCGACTATAGATGTCGTATTTCTTGGTCTTCCTCCACTTTGTTGACATGGAACTGTGGAAGTAATCAATATATATATCCTAATGCCTATGTTCTATTGAATTATACCTTCTACTTTTTATTATTTTTCAATCTGTCTCTCTATTTTTACAAAAGATTTGTTTCATTTTTGTTTTTTAAACTATAGGTCCAGTTCCCTTTTAGCCCCTAAACTTTAAAGTGTCATAGAACCAGTACTGGCACTATCACTTTCTCTCACAGTAGTCGGTCCTTCCAAAAAACTGCAAAAACAATACGGTAATTATCATGTGAAGATCATATGCGTTTTTGTTAGATTAATTCTGTTGGTTCACGTGGATTTTAAATTTGAAAGCTGTAAGTTTTTAAAACATCTATTTTTAAAATGAAATATTAATCTTGATTAAAATGCATGTGTGATCTTCACGTGATAAATTCTCTCTATTTTTTATATAGGGTTTGGAAGGAAGGACTATTGTGAGTTATATTGATAGTTCAAGTACTAGTATTAGGATGTTTTAAAATTTAAGGACTAAAATGAGATTATACTTATAATTTAGTGATCAAAATAATAACTTTTTTTTTTTTTTTTGAAACTACAAAAGTAACACCTTAATTTGAAAACTATTTCATTTTCTTCACTCCTGTATTTTATGAATTGACAATTTAGTGAGACCGAGAGATCAAACGATAGTCTAAACATTGAATAATGCACGTACGAGTTTGTTTGTAAGAATATACAATTTTAAGGTTATGATTTAAATTGTAGTTTGCAATCGGTAAATAAAGTTGGGCTCTTTATTTTGGTGAAGAATATAATGGATGTCAACTTTCATATGGGAGATGGTTATGAAATGGTTTAAGAACCGTTGGATTAGATTTAACAGTACAAGATGCATGGGTGTTAGTATATTACAGGTAATTAAATTACATTTGAGAAAAAAAGAAAAAGTGAAGCACTTGTATTGTCCAATGCTATGCCCCATCCATGGTTGTATGGGGAGATCGCACGGTGCTTTCCAGCGGAAAAGCTTGCACCACCGGGGATGGGGTGTTTCTGATGACCACTAAATCTGGAAAGATTCAGATCTCGATGGAGGGGGCGATCCTATATTTTATCCATAATGATGAAGGCGCACATTAAAAAAGCAAATAAAATTTTTAAAGATAAAATTAAAAAAAATAAAAATTCATTAGGGACGAAAGTCCCTACTCAACCGTAAGTGGTTCCACCCCTAACTCTATCCCTCCACCACTCCCATGGAGGAGATCTTGACCCTTCCGTCTTTGGGGGTTGTGACCCCTTCCTCTGGCCGCCGGTTCCGATAGTGGGTTGCCTTGGGGGGTTATTTTTCTAAAATATTTATGAGAATTTTTTTTTTCAATTATTTTCCATGAAGAGTTTGTTTGTTTGTTTTTTTTTTGATTACCTGTAACTGATCTCACACTAACACCTGTACACCTTTACAATTTGTACCGTTGGATCCGATCCAATAGTTCTAAAACCGTACCCCATCCATGGTATTAAAGTCGTACTCCATGGTAGGCCTCTTCATTATTCCATCATAAGAAAAAACTAGATCGATATAATAGTGATGTTCCACCACAATATTCAAGACATTTGAACCATTGTTTTTACTAAAAAACATAGAGAATTTTTTTCATGCGCTTTTTTTTTTTTTTTTTTTTTTTTTTTTTTTTTTTAAATATTTATTTATTAGGCATGTAACTTTACAAAGGAGATAAAATCAAGCTACAAATGAAGTAATTTTTTTCTCTTTCAATATGCCAACCGCCTTTAGTTTATGTATCTAATCAGAATTTTTTGAAGTTTTAATATAGATATATAGAGTAAATTATGTAATTATAACTTCTAGTTCTCCCTCCAAAAAAAAAAAAAAAAAAAAAAAAAAATTCTAGTTTAATTATTTTTTAATTTATCACTCTCTCTCTCTCTCTCTTTTAAAAAAGAAACTACAAAGGTATATTTTCGATTGGAAAATTTTATTTCAATTTCTTCTTTAGCATACTTTTTGAATGAAAAAAAAAAAAAAAAGCCAAATGACAAAGATACCACTAATTTGTTTGTGAAAAATATCTTAATCATTAAAAAAAAAAAAAAACATAAAAAGCCCCGAAAACAAAACATAAGGTTTCAAAAAAGAATCTTGAATTTTATGTTTTTTAAATGATGAAATTATTTTTCATATTTTTTTTGTCAAGAAAAATATGTATTTTAGAAATAAATTTGGTCTAATTAAGATCATGTTTGTCTTTTTCCCTTGTTTTTGGTCCACAAAGTACTGACATTGAAAAAGTTTTTCAAATTCAAGAAATACCTTTATGAATTTTGTTTGAACTATTTTACTAGTTTCAACACGCCCCGAAAATTAAAACCCACTTGTTGTGCCCCTGAATTATAATTTAACTTTAGATTTATCCCCCGAACTTTGAAATGTGCTATTTTTTGGACAGAATTGCTTAGTTGTTGTTTGGTTTAAAGTTATGTATAATATTTAGAAGTTAATGAATTCCCTCACTCGAAAATAAATTAGATGGCTACCAAATCTTAGCTAGATATATTCTCTCATGGAGTAGTTGTTTAGAAGTAAGAAAAGATGGCAAACTAATTAGACAAAGAACTTTAATTTAATTAGATTAGTTAAGGGTTTAAAGAAACTGATTAATTTAAGCTTCACATGCACGCCACATATGCTATTTCATTGAAAAATAACATGTTCCAAAGTTCGGGGGTTGAATTTAGAGATGTATAATAGTTGAGGACGTATAAAAAGTACATTTCAAAGTTCAATTTACACTGGTGACATAGTTTAGAGGGATTCATAAAATTCCAAACAGAGGAATAAATTAAGAGTTGATTTAAGTTTTAATGGTATAATTACGTAATTAGCCCTACATATAACCTAAATATAGTTAAAATTGATATCATAACTCTTGACAACTCGTAGGAATATTTGTCTTCGTTTGTCTTCGTATTCACAGGATGAAAGGCCTCCTCATTTGTCTTCGTTTATGCACGAATTTCATAGTATTTTTGTGATTAGTTTTCCCCATCTAGTTGTTCTTTTGATAAACTCCCTCAAGCAAATAGCTAGCTAATAACAACTCAATACTGTATTTAACCCTCTCTTTCCCCTGAATTCTTCCCATTTAATTTATGTCGTCTTTTAAAATCTACAAACCATGATCAAGGAATTAAGAATGTAAAAGATTTCTGTTTTCCTCAGTTTTATAGGGAAATTAGGATTAATAGCATTTTAACGCAAATAATTAAAGTAACTAATAAAAGTTTAAATTATTTGAAGTATATAGTAAATTTTTTAAGTAAATAGAAAATATACTAGGTAAATAACAAATTTATTAGACAAATAACATATTTATAAGAAGTAAATAAAATATTTACTAGGTAAATTTGTTATTTACTTCAAATATTTATTTATTTTTTGATATTTAAGGTATTTACTTCAAATATTTTTAAAACCTAATATATATCTATTTTTTTCAATCATTTTGTATATAAAAAAAACATTTTCTTCTTTCTCATCAGTTTATATGTATAATGTACACACCCACTTATATAACCAATAGTGCATCATAGATAGAACTTGACTATAGTTTTATTTAGTTTGCAAGACAAATAGTTAACGAGTATACGACTATCGAATTTTACTTGTTATAGAAATCTGCTTTCCTCTTAAACAATATTTTGAACAACAATTAAGATTAATTGAATAACTTATTATTTTACATATAAAATTATCTAAGTTAAGGAGATGGTCGTATTGTCATAATATACATACATACATACATACATACATACATATATATATATATATATATAATACACTCACACATACATATATGGAACAAAGGTGTGCCCCCGCCACTATGATATCACTAAAACAAAAAAGCATTAGTTCTTTTAATCTGAGTTGTTTCATTTATTTAACAACAAAGTTTAGAATTCTATTAGCGCGCTTAATTAACACGCAAAATCAGTTGTTTAATTTGTCTTACATAATTATTTAATTACTTGCATATCTTATTTAGTATAGGTAATTAGTTTCTTGATTTGGCATTGTAATTGCTTTTTTTAGGATTACGTTTATCATCGTCGGATGTTCTCTCTCTCTCTCACTCTAAAATCAGTACTAATTGAATTCATGTCCAGCATATCACAACAGAATAGGGAAAAAATGAAGAAAAACGGAGACGGCCAAGATTGTGCATCTATATAGAGAACCCCACCATCCTCATTTGGGTCACTCTCAATGCCATGTTTAGCAAATACAATCCCCTCAATAGTAAGAAATTTGCTTCCTGATCAACAAGTTTAATTCTTGACATGAAATTTCAATAAACAACTGTAAGCCTTATTTTATTTTATTTTATTTTATTTAAAGTTAGAATGTAAAGCCAGATTAGACCCCCTTTTTTGTACAATTCGTAATTATAGAAATTGTCAAAATTTGATTCGAGATTAGGCAATAGTTAAAGTCAACATATTAATTAGCGGATTAGGGTTTCTTTCATCCATTCACATTGCTTGTTTTGGTATGAACGGATTTTTTCAATCAATGCAAAAATAAAAAGGTTTCAACTACTCAATCAAGAATAATGCTAAGACGTTCCTGCAAGAAAACTTAAGTGCTTAGAAATTTATGTAGGTTACTAATTAACCATAGATGGAGCTACGTTTTATGTGAGAAGTAATTTTCATATGAGATTTGATATCTTAGTTCTCACTATATACATTTCAACTTGGGTTATTACCTCAGGACTGTAGATCAACCCCACAGTGCTATCATAAGACCATCAACAAGGGTCAACTGGAATTCACTACAACGACCAAGATTGACTCCAGACAATTACAACTACGAGAATCACTCCCTTGACTCGCTTCCTCGGGGATGTCTTTTGGAAATCTACTCAAAATCTATTAGAATGTCAGAAAAACTAAACAGAAGACAACTCATGGCCTCAGATCAATCACTATTGACGAATCCCTAGTCAATTGCACCAAGAGTTGATCTGAAAATTTGAGAAAACCTTCCATTCTAAGAATAGAGAGGCAAATCCTATTTAAATTCAAACTTCCCTGACTTAATGGATACGAATTCTACAAGGAAAGTTGTCAAAATTCAAGATAAGAAAAGTATCTTCAAATTTGATCATAGCGAAGCCTACTCAAAATTTACATTCTCACATATGAGTTCTTTCATCCTACACAACATGCCCACTCACTCCCATGAAAAGATCCTGGCTTTATGTTATTTCTCTCAAGCATTCATGGAACTATTCTCCCTATACATAGTAAAAATCGAAGCATTATAGTAGATTTACGTAGCTCTTACATTAAGGGTGAACCACTATAGAATTCAGGTAGATCTTATATATATATTCAATTTTTTTTAATTTTAATTATTTCTTGTTCATATGCTAGATCAACTCTACTGGATTGTGCTAATAATTTGACTCCAAATAAGTCATTGGCCCTTAACACAAGTTGAGATTGTGTAAGATATATTACCCTCTAATCATTAACACAAACTTTAATCAAACTTTAATTTGACTCAAGAGTGCTCTTGTCTACAAAGCTCATATGAATTAATGGTCTCAGATTTCACTTACTATGTTCTCTACCAATCTCTTGATAACAAAATACTATGTGCCTATTTCCTTTGAAAAATATAAAAAAAGGTACTTCATGCCTATATGTGCGCCCAGATATATATAGATATGGAGAAAAAATATGTGTGTGTGTGTGTGTGTGTGAACAATGTATCATAGAATATTAATGCATGTACCTACCTTCGTTGAACTAATATAAAACATCTATTTAGGTCTGACAAGATTTAAAATGATGTTTTGGTTTTCATGATATTTCTTTTTCTGATTGGAGCACATAGTATTAATTCAAAGATCAATACTAGACCTTTCTTAATTAATCTTATGTTTTAGTTTATTGCAAGTTAGATATATATACACATACATTATATATTTATATATATTTATCACTTGGGATCTGGAGATCATTAATTGATACAGTCTATTAGTTGAGTTATTTAGGTATCTATAATACTCACAATAGAACTTTTCCTAGGTCCTCCTATCATGATCCTGAGGTTGTTTTCACGGAAATGGATTCAATACAAATACTCTTTTTACTTTTTATAGAAAAAAAAAAGTATTACAAGTGTTTTTATTTTTATTTTTATTTCAAAAATTAGAGCTTGTTTGTAACATTACCTATAATTATACACACACAACACACACGAGATGACAAAAATAATAAAAAATTTTAGAGTATGTCTTTGTCCAAATAAATTCCCCACCATATGATCACTTACACAAAACCCGCTCATTTATGCTCCGGCAAACCTTACGTGGAACCCAACCTAGGCATTTACCCAAAAGTAACTAAAAAACACTTAACATTATTTAATTAATATTATTTAATAATACCAAGATATTTTCACTATATAATATATCTCTCTTTGCTTCTTGTTCTTTACATCATCAAATTTACCTCCTATCTCTGTCTCTCTCTCTCTCTAAGTTATGGAACCAAATGAATCCAAAGCTTCTCTCACCCAAAAACAACTTCAATATTATACTTCAGTCACAAATCCTAGCACAATAAACAGGCATTCATTTGAAATGGTGAATCTAGGGCACAATTCTGTCTCCCAACAAAACCCTAATCCTCATAACAAGAATATTTTAGACCCCATTTTCCCATTTTCCATCACCACCACCACCTCCAGGCTCTTCCCAAACAACCTCTCTCTGTCCCCAGGGTACGACGACTCCGCCACCGACGACGCGAGGGAGAGTCCGGGGCAAGGCGGCGGCGGCGGCAGCGGAGGCGTCGTGGTCAACAATGACAGGAGGCTGAAGAGGATGATATCGAACAGAGAATCGGCGCGGCGGTCGCGAATGAGAAGGAAGATGCAGATAGAAGAGCTTCAGTTCCTGGTGAGCCAGCTCCAGACGACGAATCGCCAGCTCTCGGAGAAGCTCATTCAGCTGCTGGATTGTAATCAGCAGATTCTTCAAGAGAATTCTCAGCTCAAAGAGAAAGTTTCTTCTCTTCAGATCATACTCTCCGACCTACTTGTCCCTGTGAGAAATGTTGGTGAAGATCATAACTCAAGCGCTGATCGAGTTCTTAAAGCTCAAGGTTCTTCTACCCCTCGGTTACTATAAATTCCATGCAATTGCTTCATTGACCATATCCTTACATATATATATATATATATGTATGTAAGTTTTTATGTATCATGTTTATTATGTATACACTAGTGGTTTTAAAGAAAAAGCTTAGGTGAAAAAAAGT